>CM068952.1:152186734-152197842 GCA_035128595.1 Eptatretus atami
TAGGGCACATTTCATCAAAACCGAGCAGCAGACTAAAGTTTCATTTTTCAGAAATGGATTTCAGAAACTGTGCCAAATCAGGAACAAAATTGCCTCCGGTAGGTCTGTGAGCTCTTTAAATGCAGCATGTTTGTAATTACTGAGATTTCATTGTGACATTCTACTTTTACATTTTCCATATATCCAAGTCGGTTATAAACTCACTTCTACTATTTAAACCCTCTCTCCATTACTGTTTCCAAAATAAATTCCACCTTCGAACTCACTCAAATTAATTGCACTGTGGATTTTGTTAAAGCTCAGCCTTGTACACGTACACAAACATAAATGGTTAGCATTCCAATGGCTTTGCGATGTAATCCTCTGAACACAGCTGCTTTGTCTTATGGCACGTTTATGAGTAGTGCAACATCAGCTTGTAATGTTTACTTCTTCTTGCGTATGGCAGCTTAGCTATCATTTCTTGGAAGCGTGACTGTGTCGCTGATGCAGTGCCCCTCTACCAGTACACAACGTACTCATTTTGCCGACCTCGGAAGGATGACAGGCTGAGTCAACCCCCTGGTGTATTAATTCAGCATCAAACAAGGCTTGAACTCAGGACTCTAGTAATGTTTACTGGTAAATATTATATCTACAACAATACTCAATACCTTTTCTTTTCTTCTTTCTCTCCCCCCCCCTTCAGAGTTCAAACATGGAGGGACATGCACTAAGCTGGCCCAATTGGATGGTGTGAAGAAGTTGGGAAAGAATGGAAAATCAAACCTTCAAGGAGCTGTAAACAAAAGTGATGAGGATATCAATGAGTCAGAACTCAGTGACTGGATCGTACCAGAGAATATCCGTTGTATCTTAATGGAGACGGAAAGTTCTCTACCAGTACGTGTTTTTGCTCTGAGAATGTATTTTGCCAATTTTTGGAGTCGATAATTTTGATAAACATCTCAAGTTGTTCATCTCGCCCTGAAGGGGATGTGAGACTGTTGGTGTGTGTGTGTGTGTTTCTTGCTTTTAAAATGTTTCTGCAACCACTTGTCCAATCATTGCAAAACTTTAAACATAGGAGGGACTCCACATGAAGAATGTTTTATTGATAGTTCTGACGTCATAAGTCAAATGGTATGACAGCCATATTGGATTAAAGGAAAAATTTGGGCATCTCCTCCGAAAACTCTCAACTAAAAAAGTTGAACCTTAGCATATGTTATAAACCCACCATGGGTTATATTGGGTGATAACGATTGTCACCGGTGAAGTGGTATTCCAGCCATAATTGGTTGAATCGAAATCGTTATCCAAAAAAAATCTGAAATTTCATCTACTCTCTCTGATCTACAACCTTATATGAGTGAAGGATTAAATTTATGACGTCATTGGTCAACTGATCTAGCAGCCATATTGGATTGAAAATAAAAATGTTAAAAATAACTTCCTCTCTAGAACCACTTCATAGATTGATGCGAAACTTCGTACATATGATCGAATAGCCATGGAGAATATATAGTTTTAATTTTTTTCATGTGCACCTTCAATGATGCAATTTTTCCTTAAAGTTCACAAAAGTGGTTGTTAGATATCCTAATAATCAATCAATCAAGCGATGGAAATTGGCAATGTGTGTGACATAATAGGGTGCATGGATGATATGGGTATATGGCCATAATAGTTGCGTGCTTCGGCCTAAGTCACATTTGCCACGGCGGCCGTGGGGTCTCCAAAATCTACGGCCACTAGCAATTATACGGTGGCCACAGTATTTCCACGGTTACACAATGTAGCAGTCACATGTTTTTATTTTTCGGGGAGCCGCACGGCGTATTTAGAAATTGTGGAGACCGAAAACGTGGGGTTGCCGTACGGTCTTTGATTTGATGTCGCACGGTGACCTTAAGGGGGCCCTGCGGTGGCCATAGAATTTTCAAGGCAGACGCAAGGTAGCCTCAAGGTGCCCGCAAGGTGACCGCAGGGGGGCCCTAAGGCGAACGTGCAGCCAGACGGACGGTAACGAGTGGGTTCATTATATATATATATATTTTTTTTTTGTTACCAGTTTTTTTTTTTCGGCTTGTCGAATTGCTACGGCGAACGTAGAAATGAAAAAAGTTATAACTCCGCGTTATAATTCCACGGCGACCCCTACGGCCTGTAAAAGATAGCCAAACGGCGTAGGGCCACCCTGAGGCCACCGCAGAAACTCTGCGGCCGCCGCACGTTTCTGTCAATTCAGAGGGCGTACGGCCGCCGTATCCTCGCCGTAGAGCAAATGTGAGTTAGGCCTTAGTTAACGATGACATTTTTGTTTAGAATGAGCGCGTGAGCCGAGACTGCATTCTTCCGAGTGCCGCTCTCATTTATTTTGTTTTTCTTCGGTGTATATTTCTAACAGGAAATTACAGTTGTGCCTCTCTACTCCACAGGCTGTATCAGCACCCTCCAGTCCCAATGAAACAGACCTACAGTCTCCACGAGCACAGAACTCTAATAGCACCACGAGCTCAGTCAGTCAAATCGACTGGGAATCTGTGGACAATTTCATTGCCAGTTTGGAAGATTCATGATGCATGTTTGAACTGTGGACTTTAAGACGAGGCCTTATCGCACTGAATTTCTTCATGCGATAGCTAATTTATTTTGTCATTACACCATATGGCCACAAGGTTGAAGTATTGTGCTTGTACACAGCTTATTGTGATCACAACGGCTAATCCTCGTGATCACCATTTCCCAAGCGTAGGCCTAGCATTACATTCTGGTGTAATAACGTGTTTATGATCTGTGAGAAAATGCGCTAATACGTTTACATTTTTATACCTTGGTAAACAAAATGACAGTTACATTGTTGTGGAAGCTTGTATTAAGATTAGGCACATGTAATGAGATGGAGAAGGTTCTAAATGTGAAAGAAAAAGGCCTTAAGTTATTTGAGAAAAGCAAATGAGATGACTGGCTAAGGCTCGTTCTGTGTTACCTTGCCTTCTCATGGAGTCTTTGGTTTTGTAACAAACACCGAATCGGAAACGGTTGTGCCTTATTCAATCTCAAAAAGGTAAATAAACTTATATTTTACACTACTTCACATTAATGTCCCTTTTTATGAAGCGTTATGATTTCTTTCATCATCGTTTTTCTTTTTCTTCCTTTTTTCCTTGGTTGCACATAATTCTGTATGGGTTCAGTTTAGACACAGGTCCACGTTTCAGTATGTGAGCAAAGTTGGGATGCTGGGATAGGGAGCTTTGCAAGAAGCCACTAATGGCTGCATCAAAAGCTGTTTGCGCTTTGGTTCACAGCACTGAAGCCTGGCACCCCATCATTTAACAGGAGAGAGTGGGTAAGCAATGGCAATAACTACTAAACCCCCTATGAGTTAAGTTTTTGTGGTGGCCTGAGCCTCAAAGTTTATTAATTTTTTCTATCAAGATTAACCAATATACAAATACTCTGTTGTGACGTTAATCCTCATACGCATCCATAAATTGATACAGTGCAATACAGCACTAGATTGCCATGACAGTGGTCAGAGCAAGTCTTGAAAGCATCCATTATCGACTTTGGACAACATTGGTCACTGTTTCAGCCATAATTTGTACCCTCTGTTTTATTAATTTACAATCCTTTCATCGAGTTTGTACATACAGTATATTACACTCAGGATATGGATATCAAAATCAACACAGTGTTTGAGATTAAAAGAAGGTGATCCAAATAAGAGTTTGGTGTAGAAATTGGTCTGGTTTGCTGAAACATTTTCGACCCATGAGCCATGGTGGAGATATTGTTAGCTGAAGCATTATTGCAGATTAGATAGACTTTCTAAAAGGCATGGGGGGTTTATGTGGATCCCAGGGGTATTTCAGCACTTTTTTCTTTTTATATAACAATTATATTTTTCGTTTCAATTTATGCTATCAATTATTGGAAATTGATAGCCTAGACTGAAATGAGAAAGGTAAGAGTTAGAACATGTAAAAAAGACATAAAATGTCATAGTCCCCGTTGTTTTCGTAATCTTGCTGTACGGAGTTAAAGGCTATCCCATATTTATGTTAAACTAAAATGGCTGCCAGTCTACCAGTCGGCCTTTGTTGATCAGATCGCAAAATAAAGTGAGATGCATGTGTATGTCATCATGTACTGTGCTTGTGCCAAGTTGGAACAAAATTGGATCATGCATGTCTGAGAAATAGTTGGGGATATTTAAATAACAAAACGGCCACCAGTCGGACATCTTGGATCTGATCTTGAAAAAAAAAAATGATGTGTATATGGAAGCCATCATTCATTATCAGGGTGCCAAGTCTGAACACCATTGGTAAATGCATGTCCCAAAAATGGTTGAAGACGTGTTCATCGGGTTTTTTAAAACTAAAATGGCCACCAGTCGGCCATCTTGGATCTGATCTTGGAAAAAAAAAGACATGCTTATGTAAATCATCATTCGTTACATGTGTGCCAAGTTTGAACAGGATCGGTAAATGCTTGTCCGAGAAATGGTTGAGGACGTGTTCAACATCAGTTTTTTTTACAACTTTAAATGCCCACCACCAATCGGCCATCTTTGATCGCATCATGAAACAAAATGACGTGCTTATGTGTACCATCATCTGTTGTCTTTGTGCCAAGTACAAATGAAATTGGTCAGGAAAAGAATAAAATCTGAGATATTGTTGCGGACGCACACACGGACACGAAAATCGAGACCAAATCCATAAGCCCCCGTTTCGGACTATGTCCAACGGGGGCTAAAAATCATTCGATGCTGAAATTGAGTTAAATCCTATTGTCTACTCTCGGTAAGTTACACAGTAAGTGACATCAACGCTGGTCACTGCATTCTGGGTAAAGCCAATGTTGTGGTCAACAATTGTCTGCTGCAGAACAGAGTTGTGTCATTGTTTCTTCTGAAAGAAAATGTCAAACCAGCTGAAATTCATTGTAGTCCATGGGCTGGGGTGGTTTCTGTGACTTTTATGTGCCCTAAATTTATCTGTGATCTAGTCATTGAACAAACACTCATGAGATCACTAAAGAGCACCGGTGGCTTGACTCATGGCAGTAAAATGACAGTGACACCTAGCATTGTGGACAATGTCAGCCCCCATAACACTGAGGTCAACGTCGCCATGCAGGACTTAAATGACTCACATACGCAACAAGCGAACAGCATAAAGAACAGCACTGGTGCCAGAATTGAAAGACATGCATTCGACCTCTCGAAGAAAAGCACAAAGCTGAATGCATTTTCACCTTTCTCCTCTGATCCTACATTGAGAAATATCATAAATGGTATCGTGGCAAGCGAAGACTTCAACGTGCATGAATATGAAGCTGTTGGAACAAAATCATCGAGAGAAGATTGGCCAACGTGTGTTCTCTCCCATCAAGAGGAACAGAGAAGCAAAGACCCTGGAATTCTAAATGCTCTCCAGGTTGCTCCTCACAGAACATCGACTCCATGTGCTATCCAGCGAGTCCTGGTGTACCAGATAGGTGATTGTCACGGAGGACGTGATGGTTTGAGCCAGTCCTACCCTCCATCCCTCTTGAGGCAACAAGACTTGAGGAAGGCTGACAAACCTCAACTCGCTCAAGCGTCAATGCCACTTTACCAAGGCAAGACACGTGAAGGAGTACCTGCACCACACCTTCAGCACACCTTAAGACTGAAAGGTATGTTTTGATGGTGGATCCTTGCTGGCACAAGCCAAGTGGAAGAAGGAGATACATATGGACAAAATAGCCAGAGCAATGCAGACTTCCAACAAACACTATGGACAGCAACGTGTTTCTTGATGGCTATGGTGCAGGCCCTTCGATAAAAGGATAACACCAGCAGACAGGGCAAGCCCAAACAGCATCCGACTGTGAACTTCACCGAGAAACTGAATGTGACGGAAAGAGAGATAATTCCAATCGTCGCAGTAACAGCAACAGCTTAAGGTGATCACTGAAGAAATGGGCTGACAGTTATTCAGGGAGAAGGGGACGCTGATGTGGACATTGCCAAGACAGCCGAAACAGCACAATTCTGCATCCACCACAACTAATCGGAGAGGACACAGAGTTGTTGATGCTTTGCTCCATTACTGTAACCAGATGGAAAACCACTATATTTCAGATCAAGACAACCAGTCAAGAAGCATCTGAAAGTAATAGACATCAATCGGATAAGCATCTTCTGGAATAAGTTGTGCACCAACATTATTCCTGCACGCCTTCACAGGAGTGATTCACACCTCTCGTGTGTATGGCATTGGGAAAAAATCAGTCTTCAGAAACTCGTGGAAATGAATAAGGCCTCCAGTTATGTGCAATACTTCAACCGAGAGCGTCAGCCACGCTGAAAATAAAGAACTTGGCAGCCAAGCGATGCCGTTATATTTGGTGGGAGAGCACAAGTTCTCTGGCAGCACATGCGTTACAAGATATCACAGAAGGTCGCTGCTCGCTAAGTCTTTCGTTACACCTGACGTCTTCCCCAACGGAATCTGCCACAAAGTTCATGCGTTTGGATGACGGAGGATGACCTCGATCCTGGACTGGGGCTGGGACTTGAAGACAATCGATTGTACCTATCATGACTGCCATGAAGCTGCACCAGACACTCTTCTGAAGATGATACACTGCAACTGCACCACAGCTTGTGAACACACCCTGTGCAGCTGCAGAGAGAATGGCTTCCGTGTACGTCTGCATGTGGTCATGCCAAAGTACGTTTTGTGAAATCCAAAATCAAGCTCTGAGGAACTAGAAGGACAGTGATGAGGACTGAAAGTGTAACCTAAACTGCCATTATGTAATGTTCACAAATAAATGTTTCAGTGGCACCAGGTGTTCAGTAATTTTGGTTCAGATGGAAAATTTATTGATTTTTGCACTTTTGAATTTCATGTTAAATACTGATCAGATCTAAATTTTATTGACACCAGTGGATTGCTGATCCATTAAAACCATGGACCAGAACCAACAATTATGTTTTTATCACAATTATTGAAGAAGTTATAGCTGTTTTAGTTATTTCAAAGCCCGGTGGCAGCCATCTTGAAAATGACTGTTTTAACCCATTTCCAGATGTCAGATTTTGGTAGACTTTTTTTCTATTGATCAGTATATCCAGTAGGAATGAAAACCACTGAAAAACCTTTTGTTGCAATTTGTTGTGGGTCAGGTGGTATTTTGACCCGACTAACCCATTTGGTCTTCCATTTGAATTGAATTTATTTTAATCACATACTAAATTCAATTTCATAATGAATAATAATTTAAAAAAACGTCATGGGTCAGGCTTAGGTGTCCGATCAAAGCGGGGCGTCTTGGTACCCAGTCATCACTGCAGCAGTTATAATTATGTCTCTTATTAATTACGTAACACACCAGTACACAAACGCCACACAGAAGAAGCCCTGGCGAGGGTCTTCAATCTCTGACTGCTCTTTTTCTTGTTACCTTCACCACCAAAAGTGAAGGTTAAGTCTGTCTGTCTCTGTGCAGGATATCTCAAAAAGTTGTGGACGGATTCGGATGAAACTTGGTGGACACGTTGGGTGTGTGACCACAACAAATTCGATTCGATTTTGGTGAAGATCTGAATCCGGATCTGGATACGGGATTTATTTAATTTTTAAAATGATTTTGTCACCATTGAGAGATAGGGCCAAAAACGAAATGTAGCATGATATTTCAAAAATGTATTGGGTCCGATATATTCTTGTACATCAGGTGATGCGTGGTGGAGGTTTGCGCTATACTGAGTGCCCTTCGAGTTTGATTTTTAAAATCAAAATAGAGGCTCATGGAAGAGGATATGACAGAGGGCTAATAGACAATGGATTAACAGTGGGGTAGTGAGGCAGCGGTTGGACACAATAAGCAATTGAACAAGTTCGGGAAAAGAGCAAAGAGAGGAGGGGGCAATAAACACTACAAACCACAACTCTGAGTGACTTTTCGTTTAAGTGGGGTTAAGGGTATTATAGATTACCGGTAGAGATGTGGGATGACATCAGATTTTTTGCATTGCCTGCTTAAAGTCCTGGAGGAAAGAGGAGCTGAACAGGTTCAGGAAGGCAGTTCCACAAACGAGAGGCAAAGAGGCATAAAAGTTGAGGTGTGCAGTAAGCCTGGATTTGGGAATTTAACTGCAAGGGAGTTTAATGGAAGAACACATGTATCATGGAGTTGCTGGGAGAAATTAGGCTGCAAGAGGAGAGGAGGTAAAAAAACGGATGCGACCAACCGTCCTGCGATATGAGAGTAACAGGCCTTGTGCTATGTTCTTATTGTGGTAGATGATCTGGCCTAAAGGTACGCCACTCATCCCTAAGCTGTCGAGCCTGGAATTTAATCCTTACCCAACTATAAACTGTCATCCTGGTGTTTCACAGGCAGGGTGATTCACCAGTGTGTGTGCGCCATCCCTCGAATGGATGTTAAACTGGAATCCTGTCTGCTGGCATGAGTTGGTGGACGTTAAAGATCCCATCGTCTTTCGTGGAGAGGAAGCGAGCTATTACCAGCACCATGAACAAATTACAAATTCCTGCCCTCACCAGCAGGCGGAATTGCATCAGCGGCACAGCCAGGCACCCAAATGGGTGGCTTAAGATCTTATAGGGTCTTGAGTTTGAGCTCTTGTCGTGTCGTTGAAATATCACCTAGTAGGATTGACTCAGCCTGTCATCCTTGGTCGGCAAAATGAGTGCCAGCTTATTGGAAACAGGGAATCAAACCAAGAAGACGGAAGACAAAATGGATCTTCTGACACATGACACATGCATGTTTTCAGCACATGTGAATGCACAACATCCACGACTCGTGTGAAACACAGCACAGACGGCTGTACTGAAAGCAGGTGGAGCACTTTGACCCTCCATCTCAAAGACACCATGTCCACTCACCACATGCACACGCATGTTTTCAGCATATGTGAAGGATTAAATACATGCATGTTTTCAGCATATGTAAAGGATTAAATACACACGCATGTTTTCAGCACATGTGAAAGATTAAATACATGCATGTCTTCAGCACATGTGAAAGATCAAATACACATGCATGTTTTCAGCTCATGTGAAAGATTAAATACACACCTGTTTTCAGCACATGTGAAAGATTAAATACACACGCATGTTTTCAGCACATGTGAAAGATTAAATACACATGCATGTTTAGCCTTGTGAAAGTATCAGCCATGTTCGCACATATGATTAAATACACAGACATGTTTTCAGCACATATGAAAGATTAAATACACACGCATGTTTCAGCACATGTGAAAGATAAAATACAAGCATGTTTTCACACATGTGAAAGATTAAATACACAATGCATGTTTCAGCACATGTGAAAGATTAAATACACCATGTTTTCAGCACTTGTGAAAGATTAAATACACATGCATGTTTTCAGCACATGTGAAAGATTAAATACACATGCATGTTTTCAGCACATGTGAAAGATTAAATACACGCATGTTTTCAGCACATGTGAAGATAAATACACGCTTGTTTTTCAGCACAATGTGAAAGATTAAATACACATGCATGTTAGCACATGTGAAAAGATTAAAATACACAGCATGTTTCAGCACATTGAAAGTTAAATACACAGCAGCGTTTTTAGCACATGTAAGATAAAATACACATGCTGTTTTCAGCACAATGTGAAGATTAAATCACATGCAATGTTCTTTCAGCACATGTGAAGATTAACATACACACATGTTTTCAGCACATGTGAAGATAAATACACATGCATGTTTTCAGCACATGTGAAAGATTAATACACACATGTTTTCAGCACATGTGAAAGATTAAAATACACATGCATGTTTCAGCACAAGAATGGAAAGATTAAATACACATGCATGTTTTCAGCACATGTGAAAGATTAAATACACATGCATGTTTTCAGCACATGTGAAAGATTTATAAATACACATGCAATGTTTTCAAGCACATGATGAAAGGATTAAATACACATGCATGTTTTCAGGCACATGTGAAAGATTAAATACAATGCATGTTTTCAGCACATGTGATAGATTAAATACACATGCATGTTTTTCAGCACATTGAAAGATTAAAATACACATACCATGTTTTCAAGCACATGTGATAGATTAAATACAAGCATGTTTTCAGCACATTGAAAGATTAAATACACACGCATGTTTTTCAGCACATGTGAAAGATTAAATACACGCATGTTTTCAAGCACAGTGTGAAAGATTAAATACACAATGCATGTTTTCAGCACATGTGAAAGATTAAATACACGCATGTTTTCAAGCAAATGTGAAAGATTCAATACACATGCATGTTTTCAGCACATGTGAAAGATTAATACACGCATGTTTTCAGCACTTGTGAAAGATTAAATACACATGCATGTTTCAGCACATGTGAAAGATTAAATACACATGCATGTTTTCAGAACATGTGAAAGTGAAATACCACGCATGTTTTTCAGCACATTGAAAGATTAAACTACACAGCTTGTTTTCAGCACATGTGAAAGATTAAATACACATGCATGTTCCCAGCACATGTGAAAGATTAAATACACATGCATGTTTTCAGCACATGTGAAAGATTAAATGCACATGCATGTTTTCAGCACATGTGAAAGATTAAATACACGCATGTTTTCAGCACATGTGAAGATTAAATCACACATGCATGTTTTCAGCACATGTGAAAGATAAATACACACAGCATGTTTTCAGCACATGTGAAAGATTAAATACAACAGCTTGTTTTCAGCACAGTGAAAGATTAAATACACATGCATGTTCCCAGCACATGTGAAAGATTAATACACATGCATGTTTCAGCACATGTGAAAGATTAAATACACTGATGTTTTCAGCACATGTGAAAGATAAAATAACATGCATGTTTTCAGCACATGTGAAAGATTAAATACAGCGCATGTTTTCAGCACATGTGAAGATAAATACACATCGCATGTTTCAGCACATGTGAAAGATTAAATACACGTGCATGTTTTCAGCACATGTGATAGATTAAATACCATGAAGCAAGTTTTGCAGCACATTGAAAGATAAAATACACACGCATGTTTTCCAGCACATGTGAAAGATA
>CM068952.1:152221646-152234709 GCA_035128595.1 Eptatretus atami
GTTAGATATACATGCATGTTTTCAGCACATGTGAAAGATTAAATGCCCACACACCTTGTTTTCAGCACAATGTGATAGATAAATATACATGCATGGTTTTCAGCAATTATGAAAGGTTAAATACACCATCATTTCAGCAACATGATAGATTAAATACCACGCTGCTTTCAGCACATGTGAAATATTAAATACACAATGCATGTTTTCCACATCCGCACGGCATGTTTTCAGCACATGTGAAAGATTAAATACACACGCCATGTTTTCAGCACATGTGAAAGGATTAAATACCACATGCATTGTTTAGCCACATGTGAAAGATTAAAACACACGATGTTATTCAGCCATGTGAAAGATTAAAATACACGCATGTTTCTAGCACAATGTGAAAGATTAATATACAACATGCATTTCTTCAGCACCTGTGAAAGACTTAATACACTGCATGTTTTCAGCACATTATGCAAGAAAAAATACACACCTGTTTTCAGCACGATGTGAAAGATTAAATACACGCACACCTGTTGTCAGCACATGGAAGATTAAATACACGCATGTTTTCAGCACTGGAAGATTAAATACACATTGCATGTTTCAGACATATGAAAAGAATAAATACACACGCGCTTGTTCAGCATATTGATAAGATTAAATCACACGCATGTTCAGCACATGTGCAAAGATTAAATACGCACACCTGTCGTTTCATCACTATGTGAAAATTTAAATAACCGCACATCTGTTTGCAGCACATGTGAAACATTAAATATGGCCACGCATGTGTTTTTCAGCATATGGGTGAAGATAAATACACATGCATGTTCTCAGCACATAATGAAAGATTAAATTACGACACGCATGTTTTCAGCATATGTGAAAAGATTAATAGACACGCATGTTTCAGCACATGTGAAGATTAAATACGTACACCTTTTTCAGCACTTGTGAAAGATTAAAATACAACACACCTGTTTCAGCACATGTGATAGATTAAATTATACATGCAGTTTTCAGCAGATATGAATAAGCGTTTAAATACCACGCATGTTTTCAGCACATTTATACATTATACACGTCATGCTTTCAGCACATGTGAAAGATTAAACACACATGCATTTTTCACATCTCCGCACGCATCTTTTTCAGCACTTGTGAAATATTAAATACAACACGCATGTTCAGACATTGTGAAGATTAATACACATGCATGTTACGCATATGTGAAAGACTAAATACATGCGTATGTTTTCAGCCCAGTGAAAGATTTAAATACACTGCATGTTTCAATACATGTGAAAGAATTTAAATACACAGGATGTTTTCAGCACATGTGAAAGATTAAATACACATGCATGTTTCAGCACATATGAAGAATAAATACACAGCCACCGGTTTTTCAGCACATGTGAAAGATTAAATACACACGCACGTTTCAAAGCACAGTGAACAGATAAATTACACAAAATGTTTTCAGCATATGTGAGAAGATTATAACACATGCAGTTGTCGAGCACATAGAAGATTAAAATACAACTATGCATGTTTTCAGCCAAATGTGAAGAATTAAATACAACGCATGTTTTCAGCACATGTATAGATTAATACACACGCATATTTCAGCACATGTGAAAGATTAAATACACGCATGTTTTCGCACATTGGAAAGATAAATACACGCATGTTTTCAGGCACTATGTGAAAAGATTAAATTACACGCATGTTTTTCAGCACATGTGAAAGTATTAAAAATACAAGGCATGTTTCAACACATGTGGAAAAGATTAATACACAGCGCATGTTTTCAGCACATGTGAAAGATTAAATAAACACGCATGTTTTCAGCACATTGTGAAGATTAAATACACATGCATCGGGGGTTTCCACCAAAAGGGAACATCTGTTTTTGGTTTTTGAAGGATAAATACACATCATGTTCAGACACTATGAAAGATTAAATACACATGCAGGTTCAGCACATAGAAGATTACAATACACATGCATGTTTTCAGCATATGTGAAGGTTAAATACACATTCATGTTTTCAGCACATGTGAAAGATAAATGCACACGACATGTTTACAACTATCCGACGCATGTTTCAGCACCTGTGAAAGATTAATGCACACGCATGTTTCACTCCACACGCATGTTTTTCAAGCAATGTGAAACGATTAAATGCACACGCATGTTTCACATCTGCACGCATGTTTTCAGCACATGTGAAAGATTAGAATGCACACGCATGCTTTTCAGCACATGTGAAGATTATAATACACACGATGTTTTCACATCCGCACGCATGTTTTCAGCACGTGTGAAGGATTAAGTGTCCGATTACCCTTTATTATAAATCCATCCCATAAACTTGTTGAAATATCCTGCTCATGGACAGACTAGATAAAGAAAGAACGTGGTAAGAACATTCACCTCCGCCACCTTCGGTGGTGAGGTTGCCGGTGATAATAAGATGGAATAAGAATAAATCGCCATTTCATTAGGAAAGTTTTCCTAATCTCGGTTTACGTACACAAATGAGACCGACATAATCCATAGTATCGGCTAGGTAATGTTTGTGTGTTTTGCTCTTTCTTGGCTTCATGTATAAAGTTGCATTCTTTGTTACAAAGATTCTGGAACTTGCATGTACTGGAGTATGAAGGGCTTTTGGATTGAGCCTTGCACTGTTGACTACAGAAACTTCTCGTCTCGGTTGTTATCTGCTTCCAACAACAAGACAAACACTTAGAGGTTCCGAGTTGCTTCATAACGACCAGGTTGCAGCCTTCTCTGATTGAGAACCGCCTTTCCATCAGTTTCTGATACCTGTTCCGAAATCTTTTAACAGTTGTATTGTTAATCGTAATTGTTAATGTAATGCATTTAGCCGCATCTTTTAAGTCCTATATGTGTACATTCGTTGCTTTAATTGTGTGTGGTTGTCTGAGACCCACATGGGCTTCTTTGTCAGCACCTTCATTCAGATTGTGACTGTGTTTCCTCCTATGTCTCTTTTTCCCGTTCGAGTCATTGGTCCTGCTTGTTGCCCCACCGTAGTGTTTATTCCTTGTTGAGATGACTGGATGGAGCGAATGATATGGTGGCATTGCCTTCTTCCATATGCAACGAAGGCAAGCAGGTTGGCTTCATGATTTCCCTCCTTATTTCCAGCTCTGTGAGGCTCCCTTTGTGGCTTTAGCTATTACTTCCGCCAACAACACCGCCTGTCTTTACATTGATGTTGAAGAAAATGATCTTCATGTTAATTCGAAAGTGCCTGGTTTAAGAGCTATCAATAATGATTGCATGTTTTTTATGAAAAATAGGAAAAGTGTTCTAAATATGAAAGGTGGTGTTTAGTGTTGGATCATGGTGAGTTGCGGGTCTGATCGATTTGAAGATGATTTCATTCACTTGTAGAACGACACTCGGTGGAGCACACACCTCCGCCAGGTGAATAGGTTTACGATTGTATACCCAATGATATTACGGATCTGCTAGTCGGACGAGAACCAAAATGCTGATCGGTTTGTTATTGTTCACCAAACCAACCCATCCCCAACTTTTTGAAATATAATTTTTTGACGCCATCTCTCAATTGATGAAGAACCACTTAAAAAAAACTCATTACTATCCGGTATCAAGATCCGGATTCTGGACTTCAAATTGGAATCAACTAAATTCATCTGTCACACACCCACCTGTTCACCAAGTTTTGTCCTCTTAAATCCATCCATAACTATTTGCTCAATATCCTGCCACAGGACAGACAAATAACCAAACAGTGGTAAAACATAACATATGTCCACCTTTGGTGGTGGAGGTAAATAAAGGACAAATGTGGTATCGGGTAAATGCACAGGAAAGTTTTGTACGGAATGGCAAGGAAAATTTTAGTGGGAATTTGGAAATGATAATCGTTTTCAGTTTGACCTGCGATTGTGCAGTTTTTTTTTTTTTTTTTTTTTTTTTACAGCAAAAACCATGGCTGGAATGGTAATAACAGTCGGCATGAGAATGCACACCCACTGTATAAAAGGAGCTCGGTCTCGGTGTGCCGTGCATCCATCTGTCCCTGCTTGCATGCGTCCCTCCCTGCTTGCATGTGTCCGTCCATCCATGTGAGCCATCCGTCTGTCCCTGGCTGCGTCCTTCTGTCCATCAATTTGTCCTATAGGGCATAGCACTAATCAAGGCCCAATCTGCAAACAGTATATAATAGTTGAGTAAACTTCAAACATTATTGATAAAAGTTGAGTAAGTTTTCAAACAGTATGATCAGTAGTTGAGTTAAACTTTCAAACACTATGAATAAAGTTGAGTTAAAGTTTAATCAAACAGTATAGATTATTATTGAGTATAATTTCAACAGTATGATGTATATTGAGTAAACTTTCAAGTATGATGGAGTTGAGTTTAAACTTTCAAACAGTATGATGTTAGTTGCAGTAAACTTTCAAACTATGATAAAGTTGAGTAAAGTTACAAACAGTGTCATGATGTAGTTGAGTAAACTTTCAAACAGTATGATATAGTTGAGTTAAAGCCTTTCAATACAGTATGGATGGGGAGTTGAGTAAACTTTCAAACAGTATGATGTAGTTGAGTAAACTTCATAACTCGTATTGATGTAGTTGAGTAAACTCTTATCAAACTATTGATTTAAAGTTTGAGTAAAGTTACAAACAGTATGATGTAGTTGAGTAAACTTTCAAACAGTATGAGTAGTTGAGTAAAGAGTTTCAAACAGTAATGATGGAGTTGAGTCAAAGTTTCAAACCAGTTATGTGTAGTTGAGTAAACTTTCAAACAGGTATATGTAGTGAGTAAACTTTCAAAGAGTATGATGTAGTTGTGTGAGTATAATTTCTTACAAAGTTATGATGGAGTGAGTAAACTTTCAAACAGTAATGATGTAGTTGAGTAAACTTTCAAACAGGTAATGATTGTAAGTTGATAAACTTTCAAAACAGATATGTAGTTTGAGTAAACTTTCTTAAACTATGATAAGTGTATGTAAATGTTTCAGACAGATGATAGTAAGTTGAGTAAACTTTTCCAAACAGTATGATGTAGTTAGTAAATTCCTTCAAACTCAGTATATAAAGTTGAGTAACTTTCAAACAGTATGATATAGTGACTAAAGTTTTCAAACAGTATATAAAGTTGAAAGTACACACAGTCTCGTGGCAGCCTTGTGGCTGCTGGTTGCATTCATTGGTTAGGACGCAGCAATGCCGCTATGAGTATGCCTCCTATTACCAGTACACTGGTGCTAATTTCGCTGACCCTCGGAAGGGAGTCAACCCACCTGGTGTGATTTCCAACGGAATGACAGGGGCTCAAACCTCACAATGCAAGATCAGAAGCCAGCCACCTTAACAGTTAAGCGAAACACCAAAGACCAGCTTAAGTTGTGTCTGTCTACGGGAATCGTATAATTTATTTTTCGATTTACCAAGAGAAAGGAATGCACCTATTGAACTAATAAATGTGAGAGGTCTTTGCCTCTCTGCCATATTGATCTGCTTCATTCTTATTTCAGATAAAGTTTTGACTTTAACTCATGAGAAACACTTATTTTGAAGTGACAACCCAAACTTTTTTAAAGCCTTAAAATAAGACTAAATAAGGCTGTTACTGACATAACTGTGCGAAGTGAAGAAGCTCTCCTCCCTTGTTTATACGAGTTCCCAGTCATTTCTCAGACAAGAGTTAATTCTTCCTTCTTCGATTAATATGCAGCACAGTGCTGTTGGCAGCCATCATTGGCTGAGGGGAAAGGCCTGTTGCCGCTGATGGCAATGCCCTCTGCCTGGATCAGGACTGGAATTGCTAATTGTCACGTGCATGCAATAGCTCACATACTCCTTCACGAAGAACACCATGGGGAACTTTAAACAATCCACCAACTAATGCTGGAGACAGGATTGCCCCTTTTAACGTCCATCTAGGACAGCACACACAATGATGAATCGCCATTGCCAATGAAACATTCATGATGATCAGGTTTATATCTAGGTCGAGATCATGACTCAGGTCTAAACAGCTTCGAGACTACTGGCATACCTCGAAGGTTCATTGCCTTGATTCTAGGTGTTAATTAGCAGTCATTTTTGGTACTAAACGATGCAGAAATCAAGAAAATGACAAACACAAGACCTCAAGAATGAAGTGAGAAGATCCTGGAAGCCTGCTTAAGAATGTCCAAAGTTTCGTAACAGTGCATAGCTGTTAGCTACAGGAATATTGACAAAGAGAACCTCACAGGATTAAACATAGATAGGGGGCACAGTATTACCCCTGAGCGCTACCTGGTAGTGTTGGTATAAGATAACACAGGCAACACTAGGTAGGCATGGATACCCACAAAATATATAATGAAGAAGAAAGTAAATCCTTGGATTCTTTTTTATGCCGATGAAAAACCATGCTACACACAGGTGATAAATGGTTTATGGTCAAGTTTCATCATAAATTGCTGTGTGTGGTTTCAGAAAATCAAAAAAACACAATTACATATTTGGGGGGCAAGCCCCCCCCCCCCCATCCCGTAAACCCCTTTCGACCCCAATTTTTTTCATGTCATATGAACAAACCTATTGGTACATATGGCATGGTGAATGATTGTCGTGTAGTTTCAGCAGAAGAAAGCAAAAGTGCATTATTTTGAGGGGCAAATCCCCTCCTCTCTCCATAGATCCTCCTGACCCCAATTTTTTTTGAATGTGGTTAACACACTTAGTACATCACACGGTGTGTGAAAATGTGGTCAAGTTCATCGCAATTGTATGTGGTTTTGGAGAATAAGCAAACTGGCATATTTTGGGGGGGCAACCTCCTTAAATCCCCATCAAGCAGATTTTTCTTAATGTCGATGAACAAACTTTGGTACCGTCATGTTGATGAAGGTTGTTCATGAGGTTTCATCCGGAATTATGTGTATCGTTTAAAAGGAATAGCAAATACCTATTTGGGAGCAACCCTCCCCTTTCCCCTCAATAACTCCCTTTGTAGGACCCTTCAGACCCGTTTTTAATGCCACAACGGTGATGAAGTTTGTGGATCAACATTTCATTGAAATCGTACGTGTATCTTTCTGAGAAGAAGTTGCAACGTATTTTGGTCGGCACGGACGAGACGGCATGGACGTCGAGAGACGGACGGACGGACAGTACGGACAGACGGAACGGACAGACGACGCGCCATCCCATAAGCCCCGGAACTACTTTAAGGTGAGCTAAAATAAATCCCTGGAGTATTATATGGACTGAAGAGAGCCGATTGGCACAAACTTTGAAAACAGAAAAAACTCACAGCTTGTCCAATGAATTGTGACACTTCCTGAAATGAAGGTGGACACTTGAGGCCCCCATGAGAACTCCAGTTCCACATTCTGAAACCCAGAATGTTAGATACGATCGACAACACACACACACACACACAACACCACACACACACACACACCACACACACCACACACTGCACTTTTATTAGTATAGATGTGTACAACTGTACATTACAACCCCTTCGTTGATGCCTGGTCTTCTTTGTCCTAATGTTCTCCATCCCCATCCCTCTGCCCACCCCCACCCTCTTCCCCAAGTGAATATAACTTGATTAAACTGTTTCGACTGAACGTAAATTATGTGTAGATGGTAGTACAAGGGATTGAAGGTGCTGAATGGCCTCTCCTCGGCTCCCCATTCCCATTTTGTTTTTTCCTTGGTGGGGCCATCCTTGCCCTCTTGACACCTTTGCAATTTTGTCAGCCGTTCTCAGAACTTCAGATTGTACCGAAATGATGTGGACTCAACTTCCGTGATATTAACAATATTGCGTAAAATATTGCTTGATGGAGCCAAAGATGGTAAAAACGTGTTCTCCAAATTACATGATTTGTAGCAGTTCATATAGCATTTATATTACATTTGAGTTCGCAGCAACTAGATGTCAGGTCATTGCAAATATTTGTGTATCTCGCGAATGTCAAAGTCTCAAGACATTTTGATTTAATACGATGTGCTCAAAATCTGTAACTTCACTTTTTATTGTTATATTTTACACAGATTGCTGTCAATTCAGATTGTAAATCAAGACGGGCATTCGACCCGATTTATTAACAATTCTTGGAGCTTTTTAGTGACTGCTATCAACAAGGAAAAGAGCTTATGAGGCAAGGGGTTAAATCCTTACACTGACCTATTTGAAAAGAAAAAGTTTCGTAAATGATAGGTTTGCACAAAGGAACCCTGCCGAGCTTTGTGACTGCTGACTCGTTAATGTCTAATGAATTATTATGTTGTATGCCTCTGTGAAACTGTTCCACTGTTGCAACGACCGTGCGGAAAAAACCTGGTTGTTTACACATTTATCACTGTTCTTCCCCCACCTTACAAAACTTCCCATGTTGCATCCCCACCAAATAGTCTGCCAGAGATGTCTGTTTCCACGTTTTCTTGGCTTTTCCTTTGGGCAAAGCGGAGATCTTAATTTTGACAGTTAAGTTTGTGACTCATATACTTCGGTTACAAAGCATTGCGAGCAAGAATTGCCATTGGATTTATTTTATGGGATTTCAATATTTGGCCATTTTAAAATAGAAACAATAAAAATCAGAAATATGGAGCCATTAAAGTTATGAATAGTTTTCTTAAAAGTTTATCAGCACAACCACAGCGGTACTGGAAAAGTCCTAGTTTCTGGGTAGGTAGGATGGTCGGCATAAATTTCCTTCAGAACACACATGAGGAGAAGATTCTGCGGCCTTTCTTGCAATGCTCCTTTGCTCCCTCCCCCTGCTGCTTGCTTTGCAGGTGTTGACATAATAAAAAACCCAAGCAAACGTCCTAATAAAACAGAGTTCACGACTCAGCATAATACAGTAGAGGTCCCGCAAACATCAATTATGCCATTATCCAGAAGTGTGGTCCAAAGCCATGGAACCCACGATAAGCTTGGGAACACGATGTCACGGTGGCGCCAGGTCGCAGGGAATTGGTTGCTGGCCCGGCAGAGGTCCGTGTTACCTGGCTGGTTGTTGCCTGCAGCATGTGAACCAGAGTGGGATGTCCGGGTGTGGTTTGTAAGGCCCTGACCCCTTTAATAGTAGACATTACTGGTTGGCCACACTTTGCTCTTTTGCAAGCCCTGTGCAACCTTGGGAAGGGAGTGCGTGTTGAATTTTGTTTATGAAACCTGTCCGCTTGGTTCCGTGGTGAGAAATGCGTTTTCGTGAGAGGATCTCTGTAATGGACGGATGCAGCTTGTGGGCAGGGATAAACAGCTGTTTGACAACATTGCTGAATCAATAAGCTGGCGTCCCTGGATTTTCTACATCATCTGTGTTTCTGTGGGATCACTCATTGGCATGATCCAGATCCGAAAATCGGACGTTTACTCTTACTTCATGGTTTTGCCTGCTGCAGCAGCTGCATTAGTCTGTAAGATTATGCGGTTTAAACCACCATAAAATAGATTGCTATGAGTGAGAAAAATTCATGGCTTCATATAGAAACTGCAGTTATGGGTGACAACACAATGCTTGGATCAAATGTATAAAACTCTTTCGAACCAGAATAAATGACATTTTGCGCCAAATTGTGTTCAAGGTTATCACTTCCACAGTGATCGATCATAATTGTGTTATTGTGGACCATACTCTGACCAGAGCATTGGAACTGCCAGAAGCAGTTTTCCTTGTATTTGGCACAATCCTGGACAAGATCATCCACTCGACCAATTCTCTCTGGAGCCACAGCAGAGCCAATGATGCTTACAGTACGATGGTACGCATTTCACCAACCTCTACGGAGATTTGACAGGCTTGAGTCAACCCCACTGGTTGTTAATTCAGCAGCCAACAGGGCTCAAACTCAGGACCGAGGATCCAAGCTAGTCCACCGCAAACCACTACTCGGACCCATAGGATCCAAGCCATCCACCCCAACCACTATCATGGACCCTAGGCATCCCAAGCCAAGCCACCCTAACCCACTAGCCAACACCAGGCCTTGATCATCAAATAATGTGGACATAATTATTACATACTTCCACATGTTTGTGCGTGGCAGGATGGTTTCAAGGTAACGCACACTTCACCTTTGAGCTGTCTAGCCTTGGTTTACATCTCGGGCCCAGCTAATAAACTGTCCATTGGTGTTTGCATTGCCTGCGAAAATGTGTGAATGCACATACCGTCTATTGAAAGAGAACATTAAACGGGTGACCTGTCGCAGCTATGCTTGGTGCTTGGTGGACATTAAACTGCTGTGTCTTTCTGAATAGCAGGCGAGGTTCACCGCACCCTGAACAAATTCCAAATACCTTGCCACACCTGAATTAGCCCAAAATCGTTCCCTGTGCTGAACCCCAAAAGGTGGGGACAATTAGGCCTTTACAAACAAGAACAGTAGGAGTTTATTGCACAATTTCTATCACTGTATGCCATACTACTTTGGAAAATATCTTTGTAATAAATCGAAAGCATTCAATCATGTGATATTATTATATATAATATAAATCTATATTACAAATAAGGTTGGTGCAGGAGGAAAGCCATTCGGCCGCCAGTCTGCACTGCACAGACACCAACACACAATACTATCTGTCACCTCTAGTTCCATCTATCAAGGCTAACAAACTATAAGTGCTGCCCATACCCTTGTAGCCCTTGTAATCCAATCACAGGTACCTATCGGATTGTAATTTAAAACCTACCTGCTCTTCTCTGCCACCACATTCTTGTACAACATAGCTCATTGCCACATCATTGTGATTACATGGATCGGGAAATTTCTTTTCCTTTATTTATGACAGTACCCATTCTCCTTTAAGTAATGCTTTGCAATTACAAACTAAGGATCCTTCACTCTCCCAGTGATATATTTCTCTGCTAATCTATATTATTTTATGCCTCAGGAGACGGAGGCATTTGTTTTTAAGTAGGCCTTTCCGGCTGTCCGTCCGTTGCATCTGTCTGGTGTGTCTGTCCATTCTCTGATCAATTTGTGTTACCGTGAACCTGCGTACACTGAACGGATTTATGTTTTCCAAACTTGGTACAAGTACGTACTATTGATGCAAAAATGAACTGATAAGATTTGGGTCAAAGTCATCGTGTCTTCAGGCGGCTATGTATCAATTTGCACTGCTCACCCGGACTCCCCATAAGATGCTCGGTAAGCTATTAACGGCTTTGCTTGGGCAAGCTCACGCGTAGGGTGTACGAGGACCAATCCGAGTCGTGCGGTACTCTTCAAAAATAGGTGGCGTAAATAGCGATGCAGAGGTATGAGGGGGTGTGGGAATTTCCATCCGAGGCATTTGTGGTCAAGTTGGTGAGGTTTGTGAGCGAGGTGCAAGAAAGGTGAGGTGCTGGTTAGGGGATTGGGGCTCAGATACTGAACGAAATAATGATGCCCTGGCAGGTGTATAATGTGTGTGAAATGGAGGAGTGTGGAGGACCAAGTCCACGAGCATCGTGGTGTATTATTATCGATGGCATGGTGCTTGCATGCTTGTTTGTGACTATGGCTTGAAAGGAAAGGTTGGAGTAGTACGAATCAGAATTTGAATTAGAGATAGTTACTCGACCTACTACGAGACCCACACAACGCACTTCGTCCCTAACCCACTTAGACATCCGAGGAGTCTAACACACAAAGACGAATGAAATAATGCCTGGGGATCACTGTATGTTGAGTGCCATTGCCCTTGAGCATTGCTTACACAGAACACAACATATATATATATACATATGATATCTATATATTATATATTAATACTATACTATTATAATATATATATATATAGCGATTACCCGTGCACATAGCACGAGATATGCAGTACAGCATAGCTGGTAGCAGACGTACAGACCGTACAGGGAATGACAGAAAATACGCATTGTGCAAAATGCAAGTGGACTATGGACGCAAGACTTTCCCAAACATTGTCGGCATGTCCGCTAAGTGCCACAGCAATTTTCTAGGGGTCGTTGTACTGAGCGCGAGTTTTTTAGTGTGCAAGCTTGGTAATTAATAATATATATATATATATATATATTAATATATGTGTGTGTGTGTTATTGTATATATTGTTACGGCTATGGAAATGTCGCAGGAGACCATATAGTCCTTAGATCAGTTATGCCCGAATAGTCTTGTTCAGATTGATTTCTCCCTACCGTTGTCTAATTGGGAATTATGTCGTGTGATCATGCGTATCTTTGAGATATGTGTTTTTCTTTACTATCGTTATTTTGGACCAACCCTCAAACCACCACCTCCACCATCCAACATGCGCTCTCACAACTGCCTTCACACAACCACCCTTTCCACACACCAACCACTTCCCTACTACGCCATCAGCATACACCTCTCTCCAAAATCCGCCCTTCACAACGAACAACATCACCTATCACCTTCAACTCCGCAAACTGCCCCATCTTGCGCCGATGCGCGGCGAGTTCCCAGCACGCGCATCGCTGCAGGCAGACGCGGGTTTCCGCGGCAAGTCGATGATGTTCACCACGTCGCTCGCCAGAATCGCTGTCTGTCGCGCACGTCCAGCGCTCCAAGCTCAGGAGAGCGAGAGGGCGGAGCCAGTGTTGGGGTCAGAGGTGGATGAGAGTGCGGAGATCAGATCTCGCCTCACGGACCCCATATAAACGAAGCGCGGAGCGACAGCGAGTCAGGTCTGGAGGGTCGAGGCAGCTACGCAGAAGCTCGGAGCTTGCAGGTCGGTGGGAGCTGATGAAGCGAGGAGACGGGACGCAGAGGCGCAGCCTAGCCTTATGTGCCGCGCAGAGCTGATGCGTTGTCTGTACAGTGAGCACACCTGTTTTCAGCACATGTGAAAGATTAAATACACACACCTGTTGTCAGCACATGTGAAAGATTAAATACACGCATGTTTTCAGCACATGGGAAAGATTAAATACACATGCATGTTTTCAGCACATATGAAAGAATAAATACACACGCTTGTTTTCAGCATATGTGAAAGATTAAATACACACGCATGTTTTCAGCACATGTGAAAGATTAAATACGCACACCTGTTTTCA
>CM068952.1:152249478-152262546 GCA_035128595.1 Eptatretus atami
CAGCACATATGAAGATTAAATACACATGCATGTTTTTCAGCATATGTGAAGGATTAATACACATGCACATGTTTATCAGACACATGTGAATGATTAAATGCAGCACACTGTTTCACACATCCGCACGCATGATTTTCAGCAACCTGTGGAAAGATTTAAATGCACACGCATGTTTCACATCCACACGAGTTTTAGCCATGTGAAAGATTAAATGAACACGCAATGTTTTACATCATGCAGCATGTTTTCAAAGCACATGTGAAAGTAATTGCAACACGCATGTTATTCAAGCACAATGTTGAAGATTAAATACACACGCAAATGTTTTTCACATCCGCAACGTGTTTTCAGCACAGTGTGAAGTGATTTAAGTGTCCATACCTATTATAACATCCATAACTTTTTGAAATATCCTGCTCATGGACCAAGCAGATAAGAAAGAGACAGTGGTGAAAAACATCACTCCGTCCACCTTCGGTGGTGGAGTGCGGTGATAATAAGCATGAATAAGATCATGCCTCACTTAGGAAAGTTTTCTAATTCTCGTTTACGCTACCCACAAATGGACTTGACATATCCATTGTAATGTATGTATAGTTTGTGTGTTTTGCTCTTTGCTCATGTTATAAAGTTTGATTCTTGTACAAAGTTCTGGACTCTGCAAATGGTATTGGAGATGAGGGTTTTGCGTGAGCCTGCACCTTGTTACTAAGAAACTATTCGTCTCGGTGTTATCCTTCTATCAGACAACAAGACAACACTTCAGAGGTTCCGATGCTTCATAACGACCAGCGTGCAGCCTTCTCTGTCTGAGAAACGCCTCATCAGTTCTGGATACTAGTTCCCGAATTTTAACAGTTTTTGTCTTAATTGTTAATAGTAATTGTTATGTAATGCAGTTACGCATCTTGTTATAGTTACCTATATGTTACATTCGTGCTTATTGTGTGTGCTTGCTCGAAGACCAATGGCTTTTGTCAGCTTCATCAGATTTGTGACTGGTTTCTCATAATTCTCTTTTCCGTTCGGTCATTGGGCCATGCTTTGTTGCCCACCGTAGTTTATTCCTGTTGAGATGATGGATGGAGCGATGATATGGGGGTTGCCTTTTCATATGCAACGAAGGCAAGCAGGTTGGCTTCATGATTTCCCTCTTATTCCAGCTCTGAGGCTCCCTTGGGCTTTAGGCTATTTCTTCCGCACACATCGGCCTGTCTTTCTTATGTGAGGAAAATCATCTCATTTTAATCGCAATCCATGGTTTAAGGACTATCAATAATGATTGCATGTTTTATGAAAAGGAAAGTGCTTAATTATGAAATGGTTAGTTTGATCCATGGAAGTTCGGGTCTGACATGAAAGATGTTCATTCATTGCGTAGAACGACACTCGGTGGAGCACACTAACCTCCCCCAGTGTGAATAGTTTACGATTTGTATCCCAATGTATTACGGTATCTGACACGCGGACAACCAATCTGTACGTTTGGTTATTGTCCACAAACCAACCCATCCACAACTTTTTGAAATATATTTTTTTTGACGCCATCTCCAAATGAGAGAACCATTATAAAAAAACTCTTCTATCCGAGTCAGATCCGGATCTGATCTTCAAGTGGAATTTCAACTAAATTCTTCCTTGTCCACACACCCATCACTGCTCCACCAAGTTTGTCCAAAATCCATCCATAACTTTTGCATATTCCTGCTCACCAGGACAGACAAATAACCAAACAGGGTGAAAACATAACATAGTGCACCTTTGTGGGTGTGGAGGTACATTAAAGGACAAATGTGGTATCGGTAACTGCCAAAGAAAGTTTGTGAGGATGGCAATGGAAATTTTAGTGGGAAATGGAAATGATAATCGTTTTCAGTTACTGCATTGCAGAAAACCATGTGGAATGGTAAAGCAGTCGGCATGTAGCAAAATTGCACAACTCCACTGTATAAAAGGAGCTCTGGTCTCGGCTGTTGCTGCATCCATCTGTCCCTCTTGCATGCCGTCCTCCCTGCTTGCATGTGTCCGTCCATCATCGTGAGCATCCGTCTGTCCCCTGCGCGTCGTGTCCCTCCTACGTCTGTCCTACAATGGTCCTATAGGGATACCACTAACAAGCCCAATCTGCAAACAGTATGATAAAGTTGAGTAAAACTTTAACATGATAAATCAGTAAGTATCAAACAGTTATATGAGTAACGTTTCAGAACACAGTCATGATTAAAGCTTGAGTAAAGCATTTCAAACACTATGATTAAAGTCTGAGTAAAGTTTCAAACATCATGATGTAGAGTAAACTTTCAAAAGTTATGATGGTTGAGTAAAACTTTCAAACAGTATGATGTAGTGAGTTAAACTTTTCAAACTATGATAAAGTTGATACAATGTTACCAAACAGTTATGAGTAGTTGAGTAAACTTTCAAACAGTATGCACTATAGTTGAGTTAAATTTCAAACAGTATGATGGAGATTGAGTAACTTTCAAAACAGTATGATGTAGTTGAGTAAACTTTAAAACAGATGGATTGTTGCAGTAAACTTTCAAACTATGATAAAGTTGAGATAAAAGTACAAACAGGTATGATAGTGTGGTAAACTTTTCAAACAGTATGATTAGTTAGTAAAGTTATCAAAACAGGTTGATGAGTTGAGTAAAGTTTCAAACAGTATACTGTAGTTGAGTAAACTTTCAAACAGTATGATGTAGTTGAGTAAACTTTCAAAGAGGATGATGGTGTAGTTAGTAAACTTTCAACAAGTATGATGGAGTTTGAGTAACTTTCAAAACAGTATGATTTGTAGTTGAGTAACTTTCAAACAGTATACTGTAGTGAGTAACTTTCAAACAGCTAATGTAGTGAGTAAAACTTTCAAACTATGATAAGTTGAGTAAAGTTTTCAGACAGTATTATGTAGCTTGAGTAAACTTTCAAACATTCATGAGTATGAGATAAAACTTTCAAAACCAGTATGTAAAGTTGAAGCTAAACTTTCAAACAGTATGCATATAGTTACTAAAGTTTCAAACGATATGATAAAGATTGAAGTACAGCACAGTCTTCGTGTTGCAGCCTTGGGCTGCTGTTGCATCATGTTAGGACGCAGCAAAACATGCGCTGATGCTGCCCCTATTACCAGTCACTGTGCTAAATTGTCGCTGACCTCGGAAGGTGAGTCAACCCACTGGTGTGATTTCAACGGAATGACAGGCGGCTCAAACTCACAATGCTAGATCAGAAGCCAGCCACCTTAACAGTTAAGCGAACACCAAGACCAAGCTTAAGTTGGTGTTGTGCTAGCTGGAATCTATAATTTATTTTCGATTTAAGAGAAAGATGCACCTTTGAACTAATAATGTGTAGAGGTTCCTTTCTATGCCATATATGATCTGCTTCCATTCTTTCAGATAAAGTTTGACTTTACTCATGAGAAACACTTATTGAGACAACCCAAACTTTTTTAAACTTTAAAATAAGACTAAAATAAGGCTGTTACTGACATAACTGTGCGAAGTGAGAGGCTTCCTCCCTTGTTTATACGAGTTCCCAGTCATTTCCAGACAAAGTATTCTTCTTCTTCATTAATATGCAGCACAAGGCTGTGTGGCAGCATCATTGCTGAGGAAGGCTGTCCGCTGATGCAATGCCCTCTGCTGGTCAGGACTGGATATGTAATTTGTTCACAGTGGCAGGCAATAGCTCACATACTCTTCACGAAGAACACCATGGGGAACTTTAACATCCACCAACTAATGCTGGAGACAGATGCCCCTTTAACGTCCATCTAAGGGACAGCACACACAATGATGAATCGCCCTGCCAATGAAACATCATGATGACAGTTTATATGCTAGGTCGAGATCTGAACTCAGGCTAAACAGCTTCAGACATACTGTGCATACCTCGAAGGCATTGCTTTTGAGAGTGTTAATAGCAGTCATTTTGGACTTAACGATGCAGAAATCAAGAAAATGACCAAACACCAAGACCTCAAGAATGAAGTGAGAGATCCTGGAAGCTGAAGATGTCAAAGTTGTAACAGTGATAGCTGGAGCTACAGGATGATGACAAGAACCTCACAGAGGATTAAACATAGATAGGGCAGTACCCCTGGGTGTCCACCTGGTAGTGGTTGGATAGATAACCAGGCAACCATAGTAGCATGGTGACCCACAAAATATATATGAAGAAGAAAGTAAATACCTTTGGATTTCTTTTTATGCCATGAACAAACCATGGTACATCACAGGTGATTAAAGGTTATGGTCAAGTTTCATCTAAATTGCGTGTTGTGGTTCAGAAAACAAAAACAAATACATATTTTGGGGGGCAACCCCCCCCCCCCATCCCGATAACCCCTTCGACCCCAATTTTTTTCATGTCATGAACAAACTTGTGGTACATCAGGGGATGGTGATGATTCGTGTAGTTTCTGAAGAAGCAAATGCATATTTTGAGGGCAAACCCTCCTCTCTCCATAGATTCCTCTGGAACCCAATTTTTTTGAATGTGGTGAAACACCTTTAATACATCACAGGTGGTGAAAATGTGGTCAAGTTTCATCGCAATTGTATGTGGTTTTGGAGAAGAAAGCAAATGCAATATTTGGGGGCAACTCCCCTTAATCCCCATCAAGCAGATTTTTCTAATGTCATGAACAAACTTTGGTACGTCATGGGTGATGAAGGTTTGATGAGGTCATCGGAATTATGTGTATCGTTTAAGAAGAAAAGCAAATACCTATTTGGGAGGCAACCCCTCCCCCCTTCCCCTTCAATAAACTCCCTTTGTAGACCCCTCAGACCCCGTTTTTTTAATGCACACAAGGTGATGAAGGTTGTGGTCAATTTCATTAATCGTACGTGTACTTTCTGAGAGAAGTTGCAAGATTTGTGGCGGACGACAGACGGTGGACGGAGAGACGGAACGGACGGCAGACGCGAGACGGACGGACAGACGACGCGCCATCCCATAAGCTCCCCGGAATACTATTAGAGGTGAGCTAATAATCCCTGGGAATATATATGATCGTGAGAGAGCCATTGGCACAAAACTTTGAACAGAGAAACTTCACAGCTTGGTCCATGAATTTGACCACTTCCTGAAATGAAGTGGACACTTTGAGCCCACCATGAGAGGACTCCATTCCCATTCTGAACCCAGATATTAGATACCGATCGAAACACAAACCACACACACACACACACACACACACACACACACACACACACACACAACACACACCACACACTGCCTTTTATTAGTATAGATGTGTACAATGTACATACAAACACCCTGTTGATGCTGTCTGTGCTTGTCCTAATGTTCTCTCCCCATCCCTCTGCCCACCCCCACAACCTCTTCCCCAAGTGAATTAACTTGATAAACTGTTCGATTGAGGTTAATTATGGTGTAGATGTAGTACAAGCTTGAAGGCTGAATGGGCCTCCTCCTCGGCTCCTCCATCCATGTTCCTTGTGCATCCTTGCCTCTTGACACCTTTGCATATTTTGTCAGCGTTTCCAGAACTCAGAATTGTTACCGAAATGATGTGGACTCAACTTCCTTGATATTAACAATATTGCTAAATAATATTGCTTGATGGAGGCAAAGATGGTTTAAAACGTGTTTCCACATGTATTCACATGAATTTTGAGCATGTCTATTGAAATTACATTGACTTCCAGCACTAGATGTCAGTGTCATTGCAAATATTTGTGTATCTCGCGATGTCAAGTTAAGACATATTGATTAATACGAGTGCTCAAATCTGTAACTTCACTTTTTATGTTATATTTTACACAGATGCTTCAATTCATGATTGTACATTTCAAACGGGCATTCGACCCGATTTATTAACAATTCTTGAGCTTTTTAGTGACTGCTATCAACAAGGAAAAGAAGCTTATGAGGCAAGGGGTTAATCCTTACACTTGACATATTTGAAAAGAAAAGTTTGTAAATGAACTAGTTCTGCACAAAGGTAACCCTCCGAGCTTTGTGACTGCTGACTCGTTAATGTCTAATAATATAATGTGTTAGCCTCTGTGAACTGTTCCACTGTTGCAACGGACCGTTGCGGAAAGAAACCTGGTTGTTTACACATTTATCACTGTTCTTCCCCCACCTTACAAACTTCCCAGGTTGCATCCCACCAAATAGTCTGCCAGAAGTCTGTTTCCACGTTTTCTCTTGCTTTTCCTTGGGCAAAGCGGAGATCCTAATTTGACAGTTTAAGGTTTGTTGACTTATTACACGGTACAAAGTCATTGCAGCAAGAATGCCATTGGATTTATTTAGGGGATTTCATATTTGGCCATTAAATAGAAACAATAAAAAATCAGAAAATATGAGCATTAAAAGTATGAATAGTTCTTAAAGTTTTATCAGCACAACCACAGGGTACTGAAAAGTCCTAGTTTCTGGGGTAGGATGGTCGGCATAAATTTCTTCAGAACACACATGAGAGAGAGATTCTCGGCTTGCTTGCAAAGCTCCTTTTGCTCCCTCCCCCCTGCTGCTTGTTGCAGGTGTTACATAATAAAACCCAAGCAAACGTCCTAATAACAGAGTTCATACTCAGCAAATACAGTGAGGCCCGCAAACATCAATTATGCCATTACCAGTGTGGTCCCAAAGGGCATGGGAACCCACGATAGCTTGGGAACACGATGTCACGGTGGCGCCAGGTCGCAGGGATGGTTGCTGGGCCGGCAGAGGTCGTGGCGTTACCCTGGCTTGTGTGCCTGCAGCATTTGAACCGAGTGGGAGTCGGTGTGTTGGAAGGCCCTGACCCCTTTAATAGTAGACATTATGTTGGGCCACACTGCTCTTGAAAGGCCTTGTTGCAACCTTGGGAAGGGGTGCGGTGTTTTGAATTGTTGTATGAAACCTGTAACGCTTGTCCGTGTGAGAATTGGTTTTCTCGCAGAGGATCTCTGTAATGTGGAGGATGCAGCTTGTTGGAGGAATAACAGCTGTTTTGACAACATTGCTGAATCAAAAGGCTGGGTCCCTGGACTTCTACACTCATCTGTTTTTGGGATACACTCATTTTGGGCATGGATCCAGTTCCCAGAAATCGGACGTTTACTCTGTACTTCATGGTTTGCCCTGCAGAGCTTGCATTAGTCTGTAAGATTATGTCTTTAACAACCACTAAAATAGATGCATGAGTGAGAAAAATCATGGCTTCATAAGAAAACTGCAGTTATGTGTACAACACAATGCTTGGATCAAATGTTAAACTCTTTCGAACCAGAATAAATTGACATTTACCGCAAATTGTGTTCAAGGTTATCACTTCCAACAGTGATCATCATAATTGTTGTTTATTGTGGCCATACTCTTGACCAGAGCATTGGAACTGCCAAAGCAGTTTTCCTTGGCTATTTGGACACATCCTGGACAATCACCACTCCGACCAATTTCTTGAGAGCACAGCAGAGCAATGATGCTTACCAGTACACTGGTTACTCATCATTTCACCAACCTCAGGAGATGACAGGTTGAGTCAACCCCACCTGTGTTAATTCAGCAGCCAACCGGGGCTCAAACTCAGGACCCGAGATCCCAAGCTATCCACCGCAACCACTACTCAGGACCCTAGGATCCCAAGCCATCCACCCCAACACTATCATGGACCCTAGGATCCAAGCCAGCCACCTAACCACTAAGCCAACACCAGGCTTGATCATTCATAATAATGTGGACATATATTACATACTTCCACATGTTTGTGGTGGCAGGATGGTTTCAAGGTCGCACACTCACCTTTGAGCTGTCTAGCCTTGGGTGCATCTCGGCCCAGCTATAAACTGTCATCTGGTGTTTGCATGTCGAAATGTGTGAATGCACATACCGTTCTATTGAAGAAACATTAAACCTGTGACCTGTCTGCCAGCCTTGATGCTTGGTGCTGGTGGGACATTAAAGCTGCTGTGTCTTTCGTGATAGCAGGCGAGTCACCGGCACCCTGAACAAATTCCAAATACCTGCCACTGAATTGCCCAAAATCGTTCCCTGGTGACCCAAAAGGTGGGGAAATTAGGGCCTTTAAAACAAGAACTAGTAGGAGTTTATTGCACATTTCTATCACTGTATGCCATACTACTTTGGAAAATATCTTGTAATAAATCGAAAGCATTATCAACATCTGTGATATATATATATATATATATATATATTACAATGAAGGTTGGTGCAGGGAGGAGCCATTCGCGCATCATGCCTGCACGACACCAACACCAGATACTATCTGTCACCATCCACATGCAAGGTAACTAAACTATAAGTGGTGCCATACCTGTAGCCCTCTGTATCCAATGCATCAAGGTACCTATCTTATTGTTAATTATAACCTACACTGCTCTTTCTGCTGCCACACAATCTTTTGTACACAGCTCATTGCCACATCATGTGATTGATTCAGGGATTTCTTGGTTGTAAATTTCTTTTTCCTTTATTATGATCTGTACCCATTCTCCTTTAAGTAATGCTTTCAATACAAACTAACTTACCTTCACTCTCCCAGGATATATTTCTCTGCTAATTATATTATTTATGCCTCAGGAGACGGAGGCATTTTGTTTTTAAGTAGGCCTTCCGGCTGTCCGTCCGTGCATCTGTCTGTGTGTCGTTCCATTCTGATCATTTGTGTTACCGTTGATTACCTTGCAGACCACTGAACGGATTATGTTTTTCCAAACTTGGTAACAAGTACGTACTATTATGCAAAAATGAACTGATAAGATTTTTCGGGTCAAAGGTCATGTGATCTTCAGGGGTGTATCAATTTTGCATGCTCACCCGGGACGTCCCAGTGGATGCGGTCAACTATTAACGGCTTTTGCTTGGGCAAGCATCACGCTGTCGAGGACAATCCGAGTGTCGGTACTCCTTCAAAAATAGGGTGGCGGAATGTAGCGATGCAGAGGTATGAGGGGTGTGGGAATATTTTTCCCATGTCCGGGAGGCATTTGTGGTCAAAGTGGTGAGGTTTGGTGAGCGAGGTGCAAAGAAAGGTGGTGCTGGTTAGGGATTGGTGCTCAGATTTGAACGAATAATGATGCCCTTGGGCAGGTTGTATAATGTGGAGTGGAGGGAGTGTGGTGATCAAGCCACGGAGCATCGTGGTGTTTATTATCGATGCATGCGTGCTTGCATGCTTGTTTTGTGCTATGGCTGAAAGGAAAGGGTTGGAGTAGGAATCAGAATTTGAATTAGAGATAGTTACTCGGACCTAACTACGAGACCCACACAACGCACTTCGTCCCTTTAACCCACTAGACATCCGAGGAGGTCTAAAAACACAAGACGAATGAAAAACTGCCTGGGATCACTGTATGTGAGTGCCATTGCCCTTGAGGCATGTGTTACACAGAACCACACAATATATATATATTACATATATATATATATATATATACTAGCGATCCGTGCACATGCCGGGTACAGCAAGCATAGCTGGATAGCAGACAGACAGGACCGTACACGGGAATGACAAAAATACGCATTGTGCAAAATGCAAGTGGTTACTATGGAACGCCAAGACTTCCCAACATTGTCGGCATGTCCCGCTAAGTGCCACAGCCAATTTCATAGGGGTTCGTGTGACGGCGAGCCGAGTTTTTAGTGTGCAAGCTTGGTAATTATAATATATATATATATATATATATATATATGTGTGGTGTGATAGTATGTATATTGTTACGGCTGTGGAAATTCGCAGAGCACCATATAGGTCCTTAGATCAGTTATGCCGATAAGTCTGTGTTCAGATTGATTTCCCCACCGTTGTTCTAATGGGAATTATTCGATGTGATCAGGGCTGTGATCTTTGAGAATAGCTGTTTTTCTTTTACTATCGTATATTTTGGATCAACCGCTCACAACCACCACCTCCACCAAAGCGCCTCTCACAACTGCCTTCACAACAACCACCTTCTCCACAACACCAACCACCTTCTCCACCCGCCAACCACCAACCACCCTCTCCAAAACCGCCTTCACAACGACAACATCACCTCACCTTCAACTCCGCAAACGCCGCCATCTTGCGCGGCCGCGGCGAGTTTCCCAGCAGACGGCATCGCTGCAGGAGACGCGGGGTTTCCGCAGCAGTCGATGATTTCACGCACGTCCGCTCGCCAGGATCGCTGTCTTCGCGCACGTCCGCTCGCTCCAAGCTCAGGAGAGCGAGGGCGGAGCAGTGGGGGTCAGAGGTGAGAAGTGCGGAGATCAGATCTCGCCTCACGGACCCCATATAAACGAAGCGCGGAGCGCCAAGCGAGTCGATCTGGAGGGGTCGAGGAGCTACGCAGAAGTCCGGGCTTGCATCGGTGGGGAAGCTGAGGAGAGCGGAGGAGAGACAGGGAGCTAGAGCGCAGCTGCCTGTTGTGCGCGCAGAGCTGTGCGTTCGTGTACAGGACGTGGGAGTGCCGGAGAGAGCTCGCCACGCCAGCACACGAACGGTCGGAGGTGATCGGGCTTCAGGACAGTCCAAGCATCGCTGAGGGATGACGGGCTCTTAAAGAGAGCATCAACTCGAAAAGAGCATAAGGCCGCGTTCGTTCCTCTGAGCGTGCCGGCTGGGCCGAATCACCGGGCCGTCAGACGAGGCCTGGGCCGGACCGCGGTCCAGCGACAGGGCCGTAGGGATGGGACGTTGCGGGTCGCCCAGCGAGGTGAAGGTAACCAGCACGGCTTCACGAGCCTCTGCGGTCTACACGGCTCCGCGCAATAAAGACCCAAGAGGTTCAGTCTACCCCTCGTCTTCCTGGGGTTTTTCTTTGCTTTTCTTTGTATGAACGTTGTGGCGCCAAGTCCGTCAAGTAGAACTGTATAAGTAACTGTACATAATAGATAGACGGTATTAGCTCTTTCTTTTGCATTACTTTTGCTGATTGAAACATGACGTGCATGCGCGTTTTGCATACGTGCATGCCTGCATACGTGCCATCAGTAAATAAATGTGCTTGTTTAATGTACCCCGTTCATTGCGTCTTTTCCTTAATTGAGCTGCCATCTTGCACTCGAATATAGTGTGGTTTTTAATAGCCGGTAAAGTGATCGGGTCCAACGGGACTGTGCGAATTACCCCGGCTCGGATTATCCCAAAGGAAGCGAGCTGCTTAAGCGGCTTGTTTCCAGCGGTCCCGTTAGGTACAATCTCTCGTAATCCTACCCGCGCGATTAATTAGGTATATCGACAATTCGGCGATTGACCTGCTTAGCGGTGGTAGAGTAGGACAAGGTTGTGGTGTGCTCGAAAACACACCCGTGGCTGGTTTGGCGTTGATCCGGAAAGCCGCGACTGGATTGTCCTTTCGGTGGGCGAGCGGCCGCTATTTGTTAGACAGCGGTCGTTCGCATGCCGGCGGGCGGAAATCTGGTAACAATATATATATATATACACACCACATATATTATATATATTATATATACAATATACTACAGCCGGTAGGCGGACATGGGTAGTCGGCCGTTGCTAGGCAACGGAGGGTATCTCTGCAATGTTCTTTCTCACACATAACTAGGACATACCATGAATCTACCATACCAGTTTCATGTATATCTGACTCATAGTCTCTGAGATATAACGACTTCGTTTTTTTATTGTTTCGACAGAGGTTCAATTCAAAGTCTATCTTCTCTGAGAGTTTTCATACGATCCAGCTGGAAATTTTTGACAATATGGCTGAATGTACTGCCCACAGTCGCGCGCTGGCCGATTTTTGATTTTCGAAAAAATTAATTTTTTATGATTTTTTCAAAAATTTCAAGTCCCGTGCTAGGCAACGTGGTGTCCATAGCAACGGTTCTCATTTGCACCACACTAGGTCATGGTATGAACACTACCAACCAAGTTTCATCAAAATCGCCATTGTATTAACGGGCACTGACCGAACAGACATACATACAGACAGACAAGCTGGTAGGCGGCATGGGTAGATCGACTACCCAATGAACCTAACGTGATGGGCCCGTTCGATGGGAATGATCTGAGGCTTAAGCACAAGAAAATTCATGATTCAGCTTCAAGGGTTAATGCGCAGAATTGTTTTTCTGTATTACCCCCACATTTAGAGGTTTTTCGGCAGTTGCTAGGCAACGGAGGGGTCCATAGCAACGGTTCTTTTCACACATAACTAGGACATACAATGAACCTACCATACCAGTTTCATGTATTCTGACTCATAGTCTCTGAGATATACGGACTTCGTTTTTTTTATTGTTTCGACCAGGTTCACTCAAAGTCTATCTTCTCCGACAATTTTCATAGGATCGGCTGAAATTTTTGACATAGGCTGAATGTAGTGCCCACAGTCGCTCGTGGCCCGATTTTTGATTTTCGAAAAAATTTTTTTTTATGCTTTTCTAAAATTTCAAAGTCCCGTTGCTAGGAACAGTGGTATCCATAGCAACGGTTCTCATTTGCACACAAGTAGGTCATGTAGATACCAACCAAATTTCATTGAAATCGCCTTGTATTAAACTGAAATCGCCATTATTAAATACTGTAATGAGGGTAGAAAAAAAAAATCTCAAAAAATTTTTTTTTGAGATTTTTTTTTCCGACTACATCGACTACCCACAGCAGACAAACATATCGACGGAAATACTGATAAGGTAGAAAAAAAAAATCTCTTTTTTTTTTCGACTCGATCGACTACCAACCACATATACTATATATACAAAATTTTAATATATATATGTATATATGTATATATATATAAATATATACATACACAACATATACTATAATATATATATCATATATATATATATATACTATATAACTACACATATATATAATATATAGTCATGCGCCACTTAACGACGGGTTACATTCTGAGAAACGCGTCGTTAACAGCGACGTCGTCGTTGTCGAACATCAATTTTTTTTTTCGTTTTTCGAACATCGTACTTACACAAAACTACACACCTAGGCTATATGGTATAGCCTATTGCTCCTCGGATACAAATCTGTACAGCACGTTACTGTACTGAATACTGTCGGAAATTGTAACACGCATCCAAGAGAGACGGAAGACACGTTAGTTTTAC
>CM068952.1:152262571-152277563 GCA_035128595.1 Eptatretus atami
GGATCGAACAGCAACAACGCCGAACAGACACAACAATCAGACGATGACAACTAGACAACAGAGAGACGAGCAGACAGCCAAGAGACGAGCAGACAACAACAGACAAAGCCAGCCATGACAAAGGACAGAGATAGCGAGACAACAGCAGACGATTACGAACAACAGCGACAGAGACGACACCAGCAGACAGAGCAGACAGCAGACAGACCAGACGAGCGAAAGAACATACGACAAAAAGCGAGACAGACATGACTGACAAAAGCAGACAGACAGACAATCAACATGAGCGAGACAGACAACAACAGCAGAAGCGAAACAGACAGACAGATCAAGCAGAACAGACAGACAACAATCTGAGACAGACGACGACTATACAGACGAAGCGAAGACTAGACAGACAGACATAGGAAGCAGACAACAGACAGACAACTAAGAGACGCGAGACAAAGACAGACAAAGACGAGACGACAACAGACAGACGAGAGCGAGACAACGATCAGATCAGAAGAGCCGTAGACAACAGACAGACATCAAGAGCATGAAGACCGACAACAGATGGAGCCAGCAGACGACAACAAGAACGAGACACAACAACAGACATGGATCGAGAGCCGACAGACAGACAGACAAGGGGCGAGCAGACAGCGCACAGTAGGAGAGCAGACAGACAGGACGAGAGAACAACGACAGCAAGAGCAGACACAGACAGCAGAAGCCTGACACAGACAGACAGAGAGCGGACAGACACAGAGAGGCGAAAGACAACAGCAGAAGAGCAGACAGACAGAAGCAGGAAGCGGCAACAGACAGAGAGAGCAACACATCGAAGAGACGAGCACCAGTACGCAGGAGAGTCAAGACGAACCAGAGACGAGCGAACATCAGCAAGAAGGACGAACAACACAACGAGCGAGAGCAACAACAGATAAGAGCGACAGACAGACATGAAGACCTGAACAGACACAGGAGCGAGACAGACAACATACTCTTCGCAATCAGCAACAGAACAGCGGACAGACAAACGACGGGGCGAGGACTAGACATAGGAAACTAACAGACAACAGAATGACGAGACAACAGACAGAGTACCGAACAGCCAACAGAGAGACGACAGACAGACAGAAGAGTGAGACAGAGCAATAGAAGCGAGACTACCAACAGAAGAGCAGATCAGACAACCGAGAGACGGAAGACACAATAAGAGCAACACAACAGAGCAGAGCTGACAACAACAGTAGACCTAGACAACAACAGATTGAGCGCGATGTACGACAGACGATATGAGCGAGACAGACAGATCAAAAGTCAGACAGACAGACAGAGCAGAGGCGGACGACAGACATGAGAGACGAACAGACAGACAGAGAGCGACAGACAACGAGAGCAGCGAGACCAGGACAACAATGAGCAGCGATACGACACGATGGAGCGAACAGACGACAGAGAAGCCAGACAGACAGACTCACAGAGAGCGAGAAGGACACAGAGACGAGCAGACAACAGACATATGAGCAACAGACAACATGAAGCGAACGACACAGACAGACGGAGCGACAGCAGACAGCACAGCGCAGCAGACAGCAGGAAGACTACGAGCACAGACAGACAGAGATACGATTGACAAACAACAAGAAAAAGAGCAGGTACAGACTATCGAGACCGAACAAAACCAAGAAGCGAGACAGACAACAAGAGACTAACAACAACAGATTGAGAGCGACGACGACGAGACTTAAGACGAACAAGAGACAGAGACGACAGACAGAGAGCGCAACAGCACGACAGAGAGAGCAACAGACAACAGGAGACGAACAACAACAGAGAAGCGAGACAGACAACAGAGCGAGACAGACAGACAAAGACAGAAGACACAAATAGCGACACAATGGAGAGCCGAGACAGACGGAACTTACACATACAACAGGAAACAGACAACAAATGAGTAACAATAGGAACAAAGAAACAAGAGAAGACGAGGAAAACCGAGAGAACAAGAGCAGAACATAGAGAGACAGAGACAAGAGAGACAACAGGAAGAAGACAATAAGAGAAGACAGAAGCAGAGAACAGCAGACAGACAGAAGATACACAATAGAGGAAGGACCAGAGAAAAGAGACAGACAAGCCGAGCGACATGTGCCTAATAAGTGATACTAGTATACAGTTTTTGGCGATCGGCTAAAAAATTTTACAAAGAGGCGTTGTTTTAGGCGCATAAAAGCGCAGAACCTTTTGCGATCTTTCAAAAAATTATAAATAAAAATATTTTCGGATTTTTCAAAAATCAAATTTCCAACGTTTGTCTACTGGGTTGGGCCACTTCTTGCTCCGTGCGTCCATTTGCCAACACGGCTTCAACAAGCATACATACTAGACCTCGTATGAAACCTACCAGTAAAGTTCATCAAAATTTGTTGACTCCTCTTCCTCCAGAGCTCGTCCATACTACATTACAGCAGACGAAAACCTTACGAATATACGTAATAGATTAGCGACACCAACAAGAGAGAGAGAGAGAGGACTGAGAGAAGAATTGAGAGAGAGAACCGATAGAGAAGAGAATAACAGAAGAAGATTTTTTGCCATTTCTGTTGTAAATTAACTGGAACGGCACTCGGTGTACACATACTGCCCTCGCACGTATTGACAGTTCACATGTATCCACCATGCGCATCGCATCTTAACCTAAAACCAAAATCTAATCAGCGTTATTCTATCACCAACTTACCATCACCAATTTGTCAAACCCCATCCATAAACTATTTTGAAATTATAATGCCCTATATCGTTTTTCTTTTCTTCTCAACTTCTGAAGACAGTTTAAAAAATTTTTAAAATCTTCGATCCAGAATATCACCAAAATCGAGATCAATAACCATTCACAACCACACTCAACTCTTCCAACAAAGTTTTCATCCAAGTCTGTACCCGTACTTTTTCAGATATCTCTCTCAGAACACGAACAAACACAAACAGAGACGACTTCATGCAGCACATACTTCAAATCCAAAAAACCAAACTTTACCCTATAAATAATTTGTAATTTTCCACATGGACAAATCTGAATCCTCTTCAAATCAGTAAATGGTAATTGACCATTTAGAAACCATTGCTATATTGACCTTGGCCCGATATGACCTCCAACAATAATTGGATTGGTTAATTAACTGACGGACATACAAATCCTCTTTAATTTCAAGTCAATCTATGAAAATAGTATTTTAGAATCCTCTTAGTGTTACCTTGACCTCAAAACAAAGGCTTTCTTCCTTATGGACAACTCTATATGTGTTAAGTTCTATATAAATCTCGGTTTAACTTTGTACCTTCTAGCACACAGACAACAAACACAAGATAACAAAATCGAAACCAATTATAACTAAAAATCTTCGATTTTGAAAGTAACGATGTGAACATAACCTCCACTCCACCTTTGATGACAGGGGTAACTGTAAGACACTCATAGACCCATCTCGCCGCGCTCTCAGCGTAATCCCTGAGCCCGACTAACATATCAGCCCAATACATTTAATATCATGTCTAAACACTACATTCGTTTTTGGCCCGATTCTCACAAGTAATGAATCATTTTTAATCCTCGTATTGATCCGATCCGGATTTCATTTAAACTAATCATTTCTTCCTTTCAACACACCTAACCTGTCCACAAAATTTCATCCGGAACCTCCACAACTTAAAATACTTACCAAAGAACTAGAACAACAAAAAAGGTGAACATAACCTCCTTATCCTCGTGCAGATTATAAAGAAATTGACCAAAGCAAGCATTAATCCTCATAAAGGTTGCTCTAATCTACACTGTCAATAAACAATTAACTTGTCAAATCAATGCATCACAAAGTCAATTCATATAACAATAAAGTAATCCAATTACTCAAAATATAAAACGAAAATTTTCCTTATGAAAGAAAATAAAAAAGAGAAGAGATTATCATATTCCATTCTATGTAAGAAGAAAGTAACAGACACCCTCAACACTCTCCAAACTCAAGAATAGTACGTTTAGTCTCCCTCCCTGCTCGACAACTAAAGCGTACGTACCGGCCCAGCACTCACCACTCTCACTCCACTTCTCCCGCAAATGCGTCAACGCCAATGTCCCAAGCCCTCGGTCACACAAAGTATTCTGGTGTCTATGGCAACAGTTTTCACTCCAAAAATCTCTTTCTTTACTATGTTCCAAATGATTACCAAATATTAATAACTAATAATGCCCTTTAATCACACTGGCAGCGATCATAATAAAACTCCATTTTGACATAGCAGGATTTTCTACACAGGAGAGCCATCCTGCCCATGCTTATGCTATATCCAAAATAATTTTAATACAATATCCAAAGATAAAACGATATTTAACTCGCTCTTTTGCTCTCCACGCCCCATTATAATTAAACCCACAGCGTCAATTACCAGCTCTTGTTTGCTTCTATAATTGACCAGCACGTTCTGCTTTGGAAACAGTAACCGATCTGTAAGGTCAGTTATGACCGATCAGACTTTCGGTAATTCCGCTCGGTACACCGGACCGAAGTCGGTGGAATTGACCAGTTCATGGAGTCCTTGAGGTACTTCCCCTATCTTTGACGACTGGGAACTAACGTATATGAAATTTGGCTATAACCCACCACGCCCAGAAATACAAGCAACTCCCCCCCCCCCCCCCCCCCCCCACCCCCCCCCCCCCCCCCCCCCCCCCCCCCCCCCCCCCCTGTCCTTAGGCACCCCTGACCTCTATTATGATCCGAATTCACCGACCTGCATTCCGAACGTGTCGGTGAAGACTGCATACTACATGCTCAACCTTACCGCCGCTTCTCCCACCAACCCCCGCCACAACATATTACAGTACACACAAGAGACGACCACCCCCCCTTGACCATCCCCTCATCGGTCAATCGAAGAGATAAATCAAAACTCAACAGAAACTAAATTATAATACACGCGATCGCCCTAAAAAAAATGCCATTATCTTGAACGACTGCAACACTACAAGTACTCACTTTCCAGCAACACGAAGCTACAATAGCTCAGTGAACAAAACAAAATTTTAATTATCACAAATTCGAACAAAGATTCAAGGGAGTATTTAACTTCTCAAAACTCACAAATTTCAAATGGCGCATCCGCTTTGAACACGACAACACGTCATCAGTGGTCCAGTTCTCTGTCCAAACACGCTGTCGCATCGTCTTGCTAAACTTCTCCGCTCCTCAGTATTCTCGCTTAAGTTCTTGATGTCTGGTAAAGAGGCTATAGACCGTCCTTTCACATAGCCCCATTAGAAAAAATCACAAGGGTTCAATTCATGGAACGGGTCCTGGCACACAGCACATTGTCATATCCTGCACACGCCATACCTCCTCCCGGTAGATCTCCATAGATTAAGAAACTTAAACATCAACTTAGTCTAATGCTTCTACCTTTTGTTAACCATACTAGAATATACCTTCTTACCATAATTAGCTTGCTTTAATTATACACATAATTATTATCGTCCTTTAGTACCCCTGTCAAATATATCCCCTATTATGTCGATATCTTATGCTATAGCCCCTCCCTACTATAATCCCCCCCACCTCCTATACCATCCACGCCCTACGTACGCCATCGCCTACCCTATACATAAATATATATAAAATTACAAATAAATATAATATGTATACACTATTACCCCTTCCACACTCCAGACAACAGCTCCGAAGGCACCAAGAACACTAACACATGAATTGCAAACGCTGTTTAACCCTTCCCAGTAGTCGCAATCTCAAAACCTATAAAGAACTTCACACATCGGAGAATCCCATCATCAATTACCATATTAAATTACTATATATATACACATAAAGATACATATATATGTTACATATACAATAGCATTTATTATATACACTTAAATATATACATACCATTACATCATATAATATTATATATACACCACACAAATAATTATATTAAGATATATATATATTATACAACATAATATATTATTCTGTTAACTCTCGTGTACATTTACGTATCTCCTCCAAAACTGCCAGAACGTCATGCGCACCTTCGCATCACGTGGTTTGGTCAATACAGCATGGCATGTAACATCACACCAGACGGACACGTTGAATTTGTATTTTTTCTAATTTTTACATTCTTTGCTGGACAGCCTGACTCACCGCTGCCAGCGTAATTCGTCATGACCCAACTCTCAAATTCGTCTGACGTCATTACTGATCGTCGGACAGCGCTTCACCCTGAGATGCGTCAATGCCACTCTCAAACAGCTCCTTGCCAATGTAATCCCTCTTCTGTACATCTGACACTCAAAGTGAATTACACAAAAATGTAACAAAAATCTATATATATCTTTAACGTACTGCGTGAAGTGATCTTATCTTCTCAAAAACGTCCGACGGATTCCCACTCCGCTTGCATGTGTCTTGCTACATGCAACCAGCCATGCTATTGTAATCCACCAGATTGACAGTTGGATTTTTCGGCATTTTCTAATAAAATATATATCCGTAAATATCATTATTATATTACCTTTTACATTCGTTTCGCTTTGGCGCAGCACCTGTACGCACCGCTGAGTGAATTCACTCATCATCACTCGCATTTCGCTACTCTTACGTCTTTCGCTCGACGTCCGCCACCGCCAGATCGATGCCACACTCTAGAAAACAGCGTCTTCAATGTATAAACCCTCTTATCTTTTTGCACCTTCCGCTTTTACCTCAGAAGTAATTTTGACACAAAAATTACAAGGAACATGTATTAAATAAAGATTTAATTTTTTTCTAATATATCTCTTTCCTGTATCCAGTCTAGGCAGGCAGATATCATGTTAAACTCTGCGCCCAATCAGCGCCACCTTCAGTCACACTCAGAGATGAATTTCCAGTAAGACTCGCAACTATGACCATTCTACAATCCGAAGCCAAATTGACAAATCAGATATACCCCAGCCCCTGTGTTCGCCATGCCTCAACAATATACATTCTTCACGCAAATTACTCCATATACTATCAACGGGAAACAATATATTCCCCCACAATATATTCATAATACAATACAACTCACCCAAAATCAATCTACAGGGAGAGCCTTTACCAAACTAGACATAACCATAGTGGCATCACCACCCCTATACCCCTCCCCCACTTCCCATAAACCATCACATTATTATGTTCATCACCCTTTTCCACCCCATTCAAACTCCGTGCGAGCATGGTAATATGCTAGCTATATATAATATCATATATATTAAACTTACTAAATATATATATATACAGTATAGTATCTCCCCGTTCTCGCGATACGTTCCAAACCTCCCCCCTAATAAAATCCCGCAATGATCCTCCCAAAAATCTATTTCGTGTCTGTCGTTTGCAGATTCTGTTTGAATGCCTGAGACTTCTAGTCTGCGTTGGCGTGATGGCTTGAAGGTCCGAAACTGTTCGTCGTTGCAAGTGATGGGTTTGAAGACCAGATCGACTGGTCTGTCACTTGTCTTGCAGAGTGCTTGATGTGCGATAGCATCGACTGTTTACTGGTCTTTGGCAGTATTGGTTGAATCATGCCGAGAGCTCCTATTTCGTCTGCAAAAGTTGAGCGTGCTGTATGAGCAATGCTCTCCTAATGCGCAAACCTTTTTCACTTCCCCTTTCTCTCCGAAGCATTATCACACCTTTACCTTAACCTTCTCCTGCGAGCCTCCCAACCTTCCTCTGCGTGCTTCGGTTCCTTGCCAGAAACCGTTAGAAGTCGGCTCTTCGCATCTTATTTGAAAAAAAAAAAAAAAAAAAAAAAAATAACGTAGAAAATATCTCGAGTTCACAACAAAACTTTGTATCGGTGCTTGGTGATCTGGGTCGAGCACAACACTATATAATGTATGCCTTAAATAATTTATATTTATACATTATACCCACCGGAATCCGCAGAAAAAATAGTTACTTTCAAGGAAAACCCGCATGAACGGGCCATAGTACGCGGATGAAGCGGGTACTGTATATGACATTATATAATACACATACATACAGAATAAAATACAAATTATTATTTTACGCTAATCTCATTACACCATTCATCCCGCTAAGAGATATTTTTAAGTATGTATAGGTGCCCAAACCCATTGTTTTGGGATACAGGGAATAATGTGATTCAATGGTTGCATCCTTGAGTATAACCGTTTTTCTTCTTTCCCTTACATTTTAACAAACCACCAACCACAACCCCCTTCTCAAACACCGCGCACCCACATTCTCACCAGCACCATTCTCGCCCCCTCGCGTTCAACATCTCCGTCGCTCGATCTCCGCACTTCGAGAGATGCCACTTTACGCCTGTTTCCGTCGCTCTCCGCTTGGAAAAAGCGAGGCGGAGGCACTCGCCCGCCGATTGGCGATGACATTGAGCTGTCGGTGAGCAACGCCCCTTTCCAGACCCTCTCAAGAGTGGACAGAACGGCGGGAGCCCGGGTATAAAGTCGAGGCCATAGTTCTGTTCCTCTCTGGCGCGTGCTGTTTCTGTCTCTTCGCTGCTTTCTCTGCCCTCTGCGCTGCTTCTCTGGTTCCTCGTTCTGGTTATGTCTCTCTCTCGTCGTCTTCTCTGTCCTCACGTTGGCCATCACGTCATGCCAACACGCCGATAATTCGTCAAGTGGCGAAGAGATCTGCGTAACACGGATATCGCTGCCCCAAGACTGACGCACGAGTCCGACTCTCCATTTTCTTTGGAGGTTGTAATGGTTCGCCAGTCCAGGCAGTCGTTATGTAAGTGGTCTTGTGTCGCAAATCGGGTTTTAACTTTTCCTTTAATATTGTGCATTTCTTTAATTATATTTTGCTTAATTACTTACTGTCTTATGTCCGCTATTGTACATTAACTGCTGTTGAATTCTTCCCCATTTGCTGCCGTCCTTTCCCCGTTGGGTTCTCCATCTTGTTCACTAAATTGAGTGGCCGGGGCGCCCCAAATTAATCAGAAACCTCGAGCCGACATAACTTCCGCATTCGGTTATCCCGATAGCATCGAACGCCTTTTCAAGCCCTTCAAGTTCGACCTTTGGCGATCTTTCTCTCGTGTCGCCCCTTCGTCTAATACCATACCCAATTGTACTATAAGTCGAGATTCAACGAAAACCACATATCCCAACGAAATGCCGGGATATCTGCACAAATCCTGCGTGAGCGACAGGACCCACCGTGCTAATCCCATGTTATCGGAGTCACAACTAACTTGGTCCCGTCACGGGGCGAAACGTCGCATCATTCACGATCCGATACGCACCCGTGCAAGGCGAATTCGCAACCTAATATTGTCATGAGAATCGGAAAAATAACCCTCCCGCCTTCACAACTAAATTCAACGGGATCGTCAGTGCGGTGAAAAAGCGACCCCATTCCTCCAAATTACGACGGGAATTAAAATACCCTTTATGATAATTGCGTCTCAAGCGACGGATCCAGAAATCTGTAATAAATGGATAGAATTTTACTAATCCATGGCTTTCAATATTACCCCCAGCAATATGGTGTGGCTATTAGAACAGTTTACCCCCCCAATCCTGACCCCTACCGCCCCCGAACAATCAGCTCCGCATCTGCCCGGATATAACACCTCCTCCCCCCACCAAACTCCCCCACTCCTGGTATCCGAATCGGCCTATATACATGTTGCACCACTCCCAGCTATTCTCCTATGCACTGAAATAAATCAATAAGGTCAACAAATTCTCTTTAGATACGGCAAATTCGAGAATATACGCACCAAAATAGTATGACTGAACAAACCATAATAAAACAACACAAAATGAACGAAAATAATGTTATGGAAACCTTAACTCAAATTGACTATAACAACACAAACGAAATGTAGAAACGAATATTGAAACAAATGCCAAGGAAGTTAAGAAGAAATAAAAGAAATGCGGGGTAACTCAGCAAAATGGCCGAGCCGCAGGCGCTGAAGCTACACCACAAGTGCATTATTTTATTTGGGTTGTTAACACGCCATTTGATTGAGCAACGACTGGGATGGGATAAATATGCACGTTGGCAGGCCGCGTAGAAGCATGATATCACCGTTTTCTTCTTAGAGAAAAATAATTTCACGTGGGCAAAGATGCGAAAGACGGTAACCGAGAGGAAACAATGAATGGCTGGGGACGAGACGTGCCCGACGGAAATTAACAATTAGGATGAAAAACGTCAAACATGACGCACAGAGAGAGAAACCGGACGGATAAAACAACGGAACAAGGAACTGACTCGTAGTAGACAACACAAGCAAGCCGGCATGAAACAGTTAGATGCCAACAGCAAAGGTCGAGGGGTGACGTATGTGATAAAAGAATTTTAGAGAAAATAGAGACCATAATAACATCAAACAAAGAACAAAGGATTACAAACGAAACGAACGATGTTAAAAAGGAAAGCAAGAAAACGAATAGAAACGTGAATACACACGGTTACAGAATCAACTCGGGAAGCAAAGCCAGAATATAAGATTATGAAGAACAAAAAGGAACTGGTAAACAATGGCAGGACAAGTGAGAAATAAGCCAGCAGTGGCAAAGTACAATAACAATACAGAGAACACAGAAGACGTGAAAAAAAAACTTATGAAAGATTGAAGGGAAACGCTGGGACGACAAAAAAAAAAGAGGTTGAACTGAAAGTGATAAGAAACAAGATTATGACAGAAAGGAAAGCAGAAGAAGACACAACTAATTGAAGGAACAACCGATCAGAACAATGGAGAAAAACAAGAACAAACAGCTTTACAAGTGTAAAAAATAGTCTAAGCTGGAAATACAATAGACTAAATAATAACAGCGACAAAACACAAAAGGAAATTGATAGAAATGTAACGAAGAAGAGAAGACAAGAAAAACAAGAAATGAATGTGAAGACACACAACAAACACAAGAGAAAACCAAAGGCAGCAAACCAGAAACGTATCAGGGCAAACAAAACAGAGTAATAAGACACGAAGTAACACAGAGAAAGACCAAGGAAAACAGAAGATGGGAAAGACAAGAAACGGGAGAGAACAAAAACAGACGGGGATGAAGAACCGAAAGATGGAAAAGGTAACTCAAAGATTAAACTCCAAAAACCAGACACTAAGGAAAGATTAAGAGCCGAGGAGCAAAAAAATAGAGAGAACTGCAGCAGAAGTGAACGAGAAAGACAGAAACAAATACACAGAGGTATGGCGTTATAATGGCTGGGGTAGCGCCTCGATGGTGGGTACCTTCCTTATTCCCGTTGACTCCATCGTCATGCCTCCTCCTAAACTGCTCACGAGGTGCCCCTTCTACTCGTGACATCCTACGACCTATCTGGCGGTCGTTCAACCGGATTAAGACGATCTGTGTATGGGCATTAGACTTTGCTAATAATCCTCGCAATCCCGTTGTCAGGCATCACGCAATCCCCAGTTCGGTTTGCTCGGGTTGTTTGCAGTGGCGAGATGGCTGGCTTTTCCGCCGCATTTCTTGATTAACCCCCTTTAATCAAAATAGAAAGTGGGTTAGTGAGTTCCGTGTTCAAAACAGTCAAAGCGCTGTATTGAGGAATTCACATCATGAAGTAGCATCAGCCCGTCTCCCGTACTGAATGTAAGTTTTTAATTAGAACTACTCAGCGATTGCTGTCTGACTACCACTTGCTTCTGTGTGGGAGCATACTGAGAACCCGCGACAAGAGACAAAGTCGCTTTCCGTACTGTACATGGACGTCCTGTTCAAATCAGCATGTAAGCGATTCGGGCCGTTCGCACGACCCCCACTGCTCGCTTCCGGGAGTGGAAAGCCCTCCCGAACGCACGCGCTGAATGTTTCCGATCCCGCAGGAGACGACAAATTAGCGGATAACGATTTGAGCCACCTCTCCACGCGCCCTGTTTAAGCCAACGCAATTGTCGCGTAAACCCCTCGGATTGCGGTGTTTGCTTTTTCGCATCACTTGCGTCCATGCTCACGTAGGTGAATCCGCGCGAGGGATCCCTCCGTATCGTACCCCAAAAGGCACGAGTACACGTGCAGCTGCACATCTCACGGGGAAGTTCAAAGCCGAGCTTATTCCCGCTTGCCTGCCTGCAGATATTGGAAAAACAAAATTACAAGCAAGCCTCGGCTTTCGGGGAACAGGATTCCGGCAGGTGAAAGCCCCCTATGGCCTGCGCCACAGGATGAAACTAGCTAGGGAAGGTAGCTATAGTATCGACCACTTCATGCGGGAGTAATCCATCATGAGCCCGTGATGGAAATTAGTTAGAATTGTTGAGCTTTAATGGGAAATGATTTTTCTTCATTGGAACATAAGACTGGGAGTTAGAGACGTATTTAGCTACGTAGTATGTTAAAAGAAACTGCTTACAGTTAGACGCGTGGACACGATTATTAGAGTAGAGAGAAGCATGGGAGCATTCAGCGATTTGTGTTGAAAGCTGTGATGGTACTGATAGAATGACCAGCTGCTGGTGTTTGAACGCATACTCGTGGAAGCATGGTACCGTGGGATGATTGGAGAGAGTGACTCCCCAAACCCCGGGTCAGTAAGGAGTTAGTGGGTTGTTATTAAATTGACAAAATGAGGTCGCTTGTTTGTGGATTAGGCTCCACCACTATTTGGGTCAGACCTGTACGCTGAGCTTGTGCGCGAAAAGGGATATCCTTGTGTTTTTGTTATCCCCGCACGTCTTTTAGTTCGGCCCTTTAGCCAAGCCCAGGGGCCCGGGTTAGCTAGTGTTGCACGGTTTCCCCGCTTGGATCTGCGGGGCCCGGGGTAACCTTAGCCCTTGCGTGTGCCGTACCCGCGAAAGGCCCTGGATCGCCACATGCCCAACTGTGCGTTCAGATTCCATGGCACTCCCCGTGTTAGAGCTGTTAGCCTCGGACATTAGGCCCAGGTCCATTGTAGGGATCGCAGGAAAGGTCACTCTCCAAAGACCACCTCCAGCACAAACGTGCAAAGCACCGGAGGAAAACGACGCGAGCCCGATTTGAACAACCAACACAGTCGACAGAATCTGCGTTTTAGAACCATATGTAACGAGAGGGCTTGTTTTGAACCCCGTAGAGTCTAAAGTAAATGTAGTTAGACTAGGGAGAGTACCCTCCGCACCATTCCATCCACTGCGCTCACTTGTGGGCCGCTTTGACCCACTTTTGGGTAGAGAATCCGCTCTCGAACTTCTGAGCATCTGAGCTTACGAGGGCCCGCATAGACCACTACTTTCCCTTAGTCCCCTCCGGGCAAGAACGTAGTTTGAGTAGCTATACCATAGGTACCCGAAAAAGACAATATAAAAGCGGTTATGGTTACATTATTATTGCGGGAATAAGGTTTGAAAATAAAAACAACAAAAAAAGAAAGTTATTGATGCCTAAATTAGGTTGACAAATTAATGGGATGGATTACCAACAAGCAAACTAGTGAAGGGAGCTATAGATAGGTTCCACCCCCTTACTCGATGCCAGCACCACCGCACCCTCCACCTACCTGCACTGACGTCAACAGAGCCGACCCCAACTTCATCTGCTGGCCTTTTTTACTTCAACCCTGGCCGCCATCGTTCGTCTCCGCGCTGTGATTGCTGCACCGCCCTCTTCTGCCGTTTCTACCGCCTTTCTCCCATCCCTTCCTCGCTCACCTTTCCAGTCCATGCCCCCTCCATGTCCACCACCCCGTTCATATTTGCTGCCCCCCACCCCCCCCCCCTGTTCATTCCAGTCCCAGATCGCGTTACAACAGTTTGCAAACTGCAAACTTGTCCTTCTTCGGCACGCTTACAACAGCGCATGCTCGTGCGCCGGTTCCTTACTTTGTTAACTTGTTTCCTGCAGATTTCATTTATCCTCGCATCAGTAGGTGTAAAATTATTTAAGTAAGTAAAGATTGTAAATACTCCCCCGGCATGGTTGTCTAGCCGCAATTCTTATTTAATGTCTCGTTGAGTGGTTTGTTTATATTACTCACCTCAGTTATTATTTGGACCAATACCATAATGTCCACTCCAGATCCGTAGTAAATACTGGAAAACTACACATGTACACGACTATTGACGGACTCTGGACGAGTGCTGTAAAAGGGAAGATTACGGACGTGATCAATTCGCCATTACACCATTCACCCGTAGTGAATTATATTTCTGAAGTCAATGGTTAGTTAGCCCCAAACCATGTTTAAGATCAATGATATTTCTCGGCTGCGGGCTGCGATCCTTCGAGATAGCCGTTTTTCTGTCCTTTCTTTAATTTGAACAACAACCACCAACCACAGTGCCGCTTCTCAACGGCCACGCCACCCCCCACCATCCACGCAGCCACATCTTCGCCCCCTCGCCGTTCAACAGGCTCCGTGGCGGCTGTACGATCGCGGCAGTGCTTGCCAAGGAGGATGCGCACAGTTTTACAGCCTGTTTTTCGCGTCTGGCTTCTGCAGCGCCTTGAGGAGAGAAGCGAGGGGAGGGCACTCGCCGCCGACTTGGCGGATGGACAGTGTGAGCGCGGTCGGGGTGGGGACGCCACTGTTCCAGAACCCTCTCGAGTGGGTGACGCCAGAACGGGGCGGGGCAGCGGGCGGGGCGCCGGGGGTATAAGACGTGAAGAAGCAGGAGCCATCTCTGCGCTCTCCTTGGTTTCGGATGTTCTCAGGTCGGCCTCTCTCTCTTGGGTCTCGGTGTGTTCTTGCTTCGTCTCTACTCTCAGTTGGCTCTCAGTCGCGGTGTGTATTCTTCGTCTCGCACCCTCTTTTCTCTCAGTCGGTGCTCGTCCGTGCGTCGAGGGGCGCGACAGACGCACGCCGGAGAGGCCTCGCCGACCACGCTCGAGCACGGAGTCACGGCCAAGCGGGACCACGTCGGTGGGCGGTCGCCAAGGACTCGACACGACCAGGGAATTCGCGACTTCCATTTTCTTTTGGGTTTTGTGTGAACGTGTGTGTGTGGCGCCGAGTCCCGTCAAGTAGAA
>CM068952.1:152316959-152333106 GCA_035128595.1 Eptatretus atami
CAAAGAGGTCAACGATTGACCATATCCTTGCCATTCGGGTCCTCACCTAATGCAGACAAGAGTCTTGGCAGGGGCTGCTTACAGCCTATGTTGATCTCTGTAAAGTGTTTGATTCAGTGAATCAGGATGCCCTCTGGAGTATTCTTGGTCTTCGTGGGGTGCCACCAAAACTGATCAATCTGATGTCTGAACTATACTCTGGTACTGAGAGTGCTGTGAGATGTGTTGATGCCATATCTGACTTATTTCCAGTTGTTACTGGAATTCGTCAGGGGTGTATACTGGCCCCACACTTTTCAGCACTTGTCTGGACTGGATTCTGGGGAGGATGTCAGAGAGATCAAGCTGCGGTGAATCATTTGGGAATGTCAAGCTCTCTGACCTTAATTTCGCAGATGGTGCAGTCATCTTTGCAAAGACTCTAGATATCCTGTTGGGGGCCCTCGAGGTGCTGAATGAGTCATCGGAGCGGCTGGGATTATGGGTTTCCTGGGTCAAAACTAAGATCCAGGCTTTCAATGACATCTTGGATGCTGCTATCCTGTCTGTACCTTTTTGTGGTGAGGATCTTGAGGTCACGGAGAGATTCACTTACCTTGGCAGTGATATTCATGTCTCTGCTGGCTGTGAGTCAGAGGTCAATCGACGTCTGGGTCGAGCCTGGGGAGTCATGGATTCACTGGATCATGGGGTGTGGCACTGCCGGTACCTGAGCGGGGGGACGAAAGTCCGAGTCTTCAGGTCCTTGGTGCTTTCAGTCTTGCTCTATGGATGTCAGACTTGGACTCTGACCAGGGATCTGAGATGGAGACTTAATTCCTTTGGTACCAGGTCTCTTCGGAGAATCCTTGGCTATCACTGGTCGGACTTTGTGTCCAACGAGCGGTTGCTGAAAGAGATTCAAATGAGATTTGTTACCTGTATAGTCCGTGAGCATCAGCTGCAGCTGTCTGGACATGTTACTCATTTTATTGACGCTGATCCTGCTCACCAGATTCTCTCAGTGAGGGAGCCTCGTGAGTGGAGGAGGCCAATGGCTGACCACATACCTCGTGATTGCAGCAGATTGATCAGCATCTCAAGGAGATGGGGATGTGCCAGGTATGTGCCTGAGGGATGACCATACGGAGGCCCCTGGAGTACCGGAGGCCCCTGGAGTACCGACGGAAAGTGGATGCAGCGACATGCTGCTCTGGCGCATGCTCCCATACCTGACCTGACCTGACTGTCTCTATTGCTTCCACATTCCTGGGAAGACCATTGCACACATTGACTAGAATGGCACTTGGAAGAGCACGGAAGAGCACACATCACTGCCAAGCTGAACAGTTTATGTTTGTATCCCACTGATTGGCCGGATATGAATCTGGACCTGAATTAAAAACGAATCGGCTTGTTTTTTCACCTAATCAAGTCATCCACTGAGTTTTGTCATAACTTGTACACAAACTTTTGAAATATCAAGCTATACATCATTTTTGGCCCCATCACTCAATGGTGAAGAATCACTAAAAAAATTCTCTGATCCGGATCTGGACCTTCACCGAAATCGAATCAATTCTTCCTTGTCACACATTCAATGTGTCCACCAAGTTTTGTTTGAATCTCTCCATAACTTTTTGAGATACGGTGTTGTATATCGTTTTGATACTATCTCTCAATGGTGAAGAATCACTCAAAACATTCTAGTAACTGGAAACGGATGTCGATCTTCACGAAAATCTAATTATTTCATCCCTTTCACACCGACGCGTTTCTCTGGTCGGTGTGACAGGAATGAAATTGCATGCTCCCATTCCTGACCTGACCTGACACCCCCAACCTGTCCACCAAATTTTGGCGCAACCCGTCCACAACTTTTTGAGATATCCTGTTCATAGACAAACTGACAGACAAACAGGTGTGAAAACATAACCACCACTCACCTTCGATTCCAGAGGTAAGAACCATATTTGAAATACCCCTGCCTTGTTACTCTCTTAAATCTGCTTATATGGTGTCACTGGTGGAAGCTTCCCTGCATCTATTTTATAATGCCCTTCATTGTCTTTAAACATTTCTGTGAGATCTCCTCGTTATAGCCTTCTCTCTAAAATAAAGAATCCAGTCTCCCTCAGCAGCTCCATGAAGCTTTGCACAACTATCCCAGAAATGTATGATCAAGCAACTCTCTGCTGAACTCCTCCAATGGCAGCCATTGGTGAACTCAAAATTGGTGTCGTGACAACACACAATCAAGGTGAGCTCTCGCTAAATTCCTTACTTTTATCACTAAATTCATTGTAAGAGGTTAACACAACCTCTTTCAAGGTATTTTCTGCAAAATTTAAAAGTTTTCTTCATTATCCAAATCAGTGAATTCAATTACCAACAACGCGGTCATAGGAGTGATCCCTGAAATACCCCACCATTGACAACTTCCCAGCCTGTCATCTTCGCACTGACAAACGCTTCCTATTCCTCAGCCAGTTCGTATTCCAGTTTCATACTCTACCAATAGGTCCACAAGCCCAACCTTAACTAACAACCTCTGATGTAGTACCTGATGAAATGGAAGCTGAAACTCGAGGAATATTACATACTTACATCCACCACATTTCTTCATCTACTCAATCCGTAACTCCCTTGAGGAATTGCAAAAAAAGTTACATAATATTTCCATTTAGCAAAACAATGCTGGCCATCTTTAACTAATTGATATTTAATTAAATAGTTCTTCATCTGGTTCCGAATCAATGTCTCCTATATCTTCTCCACCACTGAAGTTAATCCAACAGATCTATACTTTTCCAATTTGCTTCCCTTGGGATCTTATTAACAATGGTATTCCATTTTCCACTCTCCTTTTCTCAGTTCAGACTCCGTACATTGACCAGAGCTCCATGTTAATTATACGATGAAAATGGTTGCAGTGTAAAGTGTTCCCGTGTGCCCTTAGCTACGCTAAACATAAGAAGGCACCACAAACCAAAAGTCCTGGAGTCTGGGTGGAATCTTGTGGCATCCTTTATGTAAAATGGTATCTGAATGTGTTGTGGGTGTCATGGAGACCAAAGAGCCGCCAACACCCTGGCCAACAATAGTTCAGAAAAAGGAGAGGAAATCAGACGCCAACTATAGTCTCCAGCGCCACTCTCCCTATGATGTACCATTCATCCTAATTTTAAACAAGGTTTAATTTCTACACGGATCAGAGATTTCCATGATGTCATCCAATGTGAGTTTTAATTGTCTTGGATTCGTGTTAAAATGATGTTTGAAACTAATTGTGCAAACAAAAAAAATCATTGTCCTGATGACTGCATTCGCTTGTTCAATTGCACTGCCACATACATCAGTGATATTATGGTTTGCCATGTTAATTAAAGCACAGGTAATGGCTATTTTGTTCTACAGAATTGCGTTGAGGTAGCGCACTTACCTTTGAGCTGTCTAGTCTGGGTTCAATTCCGACCCGACTATAAACTGTCGGATTGGCACTTGGCAGACAGGGTGTTACATCAATGAGTGTGATGTCCCTCTGATGGACGTTATGTTAGGGGCTGGTCGACTACCGATTTGAGGACGTTAAATATGGCTGTCTTCATTGTGTCTTTCAAAGGAAGAATAGGCGAGTTATCGCCTACACACCGACCAAATTACAAAGTCTTGCCCCCAACTGCTCAGAAGACAATGGCAAACCACCCAATGTACCTCCTCACTCGGGAAGTTCTTTCAGCAGTTCTCAACACCTGAGAAATGGTATAGGATTAATCCAATATAGTGGCTATTCCCTTATTCCAACCTAATGCAGGAAGTTATTATTTTCATAGTTCAGTGAATGCACCGATTTGATCAGGCTACTCCATTAGCTCTGTTGTGCAATGATACTGTGGAATCCTTAACAAGTAGAACACAAATTCAGGTGACGCAGCGGATGTTCCATTTGCTCCAAAGGACAAGATTTGAGATACATAACTTGTAGATACATCCTGCTTGTAGCATAACAAAACTAGTTTCAGCAAGACCTCAGTTGCTGGTCCGCCCACCCTGTCAACTTTTTTAAAAAGACTAGAGGGCTCCAATCGGAGATTGCTGATGGTCCCCAGTATATTGCAAACTTGTAATATTAGCCAGATGTAGCACTTGAAATTCTGCCTCATAATGCAAACAAACGTTTTTTTTTTTCCAATGAAAAATTAAATGATTAAAAAGTATTTAAATAATTGAAAGTTGGAAAACAAATTGAAAAGAAAATATATTAAAGAATTGAAAAAAATGTGTACTGTTATTGAAAACAAAATTATTGAAAAATAAATATGAAAAGAAAAATTTAACAATTAGAAATTAAATGATTATAAATTGGAAAAAAAACAAAATCAAACTAGAACTGCCACTTTATAACTGCTGGCAGTGATGACCGGGTACCCGTATACGATGCCTTTGATACTATGAGTAGCAGGACTGGTCATAATTTTTACTTGATGCAGAATATGGAGGATGATATTTTACGTTGCAAATTTTCGCGTTCGAAGGATGTATGTTCTATTACCAAAGAACATGGGTAAATAATGTAGAAGAAGCGAAAATAAGAAGAAGATAATGGGAAAAAGAAAGAAGTAGAGGTTATTATGGAGTTATAGAGTGGTGTGGGTGCGATATGAAGAGTTGAGGTGGTAGTGGAGTTTTGCGGATGCTGGGAAGATGTGTGGGTGTAGGGGTTTATAGTTGGATTCAGAGAAAAACATTATTTAATATTTTCATGAATCCAACATGTGCTGTCAAACCATGTGACCTATCAATTAGGAAATTAACAACTTATATTCCCTTACTCGTGGGCAATAGGTTTGTGAAGTTTCCCTTGATCTTACGAGCCGTTCTCTGGAGAGAAGAAGATGTTGATTGAGGTTTTGGGTAAATTCCAAGATGGCCGCCAAACCGTAATGACCGATCAATAAGAAATTAACAAACTTTGATAAAGGACATCATGGGAATTTGTGTGTAAAGTTTCGCCTCAATCTGTTTAGCCGTTCGTGGAGAAGAAGATTTGTTTTAAATAAAATCACAATTACAAGATGGCTGCCGAACCAAGGTGGACCTATGACATCATAATATATTTTTCTACGGTCAATTGTCGTGCAGATGAGGCTCAAGAAATTTCAGATTTTTCCGATGCAAGCGTTGTACCTAACGAATTTTGACCGGCACACCTCTTGACGATGACCTCACGAAAATCACCCCTGTTCCCCTTGAGGGACTTATTCAATGAGTATGAAGCGAAAAAATTTTCCATCGCACCGTTTCAGGATACAGAGGTCCAAAGTTTTCGGTTTTTTCAAGATGGCGCCCGTACCACGTGACCTATGACGTCACAATACCAATTAAGTTTGCTATCAAAAAAGATACATACTATGGTGAAATTCGTGTCGATCGGACTTCACATTCCTGAGAAAATGATTTTTAAAGCGAAAGAACCCGCAAATTGCCGGCGGAAAAAGAATAATAAATAATAAAAAAATAACTAGAATGCCACTTATAAACTGCTGGCAGTGATGACCGGGTACCCGTACACGATGCTTTGATACGACGCGAGACTTAAACGACGGTCCGCAAAGTTTTGCGTCGATGGGATAGCGGTTCGGAGAAAAACGATATTTAATGTTGTTCTTGAATCCGACTGGCTGCCAACCTGTGACCTATCGATTTAAATTAACAAACTTATATTCGCCGTCGTTGTGCATAGTGTGAAGTTTCCTTCGATCTGAGCGCCGTTCTGGAGAAGAAGATGTTTGAAGGTTTTAGGGTAAATTGACGTGGCCGCCAAACCGTGTGACCTATCGATTAGAAATTAACAAACTTGTGAAAGGATGTCTTGGGAAAGGTGCTGTGAATTTTGCTCGATCTGTCCAGCTGTTCTGGAGAAGAAGATTAAAAAATTTATTAATTTTCAATCCAGAGATGGCTGACGAACCTGTGACCTATGACATCACAAATTTATATTCTGCTTCAAACCGTGTATTGGAACACGTTCTGTCAAGTTTAGTGTTAATCGGAAAAGGTGTGTTTTTCTATCCAAGATGGCCGCCACACATGTGACTTGTGATGTCATAATTTTTTGCACTTTATTTTTACTCTTCTTCTTCATTTTTTACTCTTTCTTCTTCTCATTATTTACTCTTCTTCTTCTCATTTTTTACTCTTCTTTTCTCATTTATTTTTTACTCTTATTCTTCATTATTTAACTCTTCTTCTTCATTATTTACTCTTCTTCTTCATTTTTTACTCTTCTCATTATTTTTCTCTTCTTCATTTATTTTTACTCTTCTTCTTCATTTTTACTCTTCTTCTCATTATTTTCTCTTCTTCATTTTTTACCTCTTGCAGTTTTACTCTTCTTCTTCTTCATTTTTTACTCTTCTTCTTCATTTTTTCTCTTCTATTTTTACTCTTCTTCTTCATTTTTATTCTTCTTCTCATTTTTAACTCTTCTTCTTCATTATTTACTCTTCTTCATTTTTTCTCTTCTTCATTTTTCTCTTCTTCTATTTTTTACTCTTCTTTCTTCTTCTTCATTTTTTACTCTTCTTTCTTCTTCTTCATTTTTTACTCTTCTTCTCTTCATTTTTACTCTTCTTCTTCATTTTTTACTCTTCTTCTTCATTTTTCTTCTTTCTTCATTTATTACTCTTCTTTCTTCATATTTACTCTTCTTTCTTCTTCTTTCATTTTTTACTCTTCTCATTATTTTTTACTTCTCATTATTTTTTACTTTCTTCTTCATTATATTTTACTCTTTCTTCATTTTTTACTCTTTCTCTTCATTTTACTCTTCTTCTTCATTTATTTACTCTTCTTCTTCTTCTTCATTATTTACTCTTTCTTCTTCTTCATTTTTTACTCTTCTTCATTATTTTTACTCTCTTCTTCATTATTTACTCTTCTTCATTTTTTCTCTTCTCTTCAATTTTTACTCTTCTTCATTTTTCTTCTTCATTTTTTACTCTTCTTCTTCTTCATTTTATTACTCTTTCTCATTTTATTACTCTTCTTCTTCATTTTATTACTCTTCATTTTATTACTCTTCTTTTTATTACTCTCTTCTTCTTTATTACTCTTCTTCTTCATTTTTTACTCTCTCATTTTATTACTCTTCTTCTTTTATTACTCTTCTTCTTATATCTTCTTCTTCTTTTTATACTCTTCTCTTCTTTTTATTACTCTTCTTCTTCATTTATTACTCTCTTCATTTTTACTCTTCTTCTTCATTTATTCTCTTCTTCTTCATTTTTACTCTCTTCATTTTATTACCTTCTTCTTCATTATTACTCTTCTTCTAAATTAAAATTAAGAGAGCTCGGTGTTGTTGTTGTTGTTGTTTTTTTTCTTCTTCTTCTGGTGAAGACAGATCCTTTAGGACTCGACTCGTTCATATACAGGATCCGGATCTCCTTAAATACTAAACACTTGTACACATCCTCGCATTGAGGGTGCCTTTTGAGAGCGACTATCATGAACTTTTAAATATATTCGGACATTTGCTTTAAAGTTTCGAAAAGTTCACGTTACTATTTAAAGATTATTCCATTTAATGTATTGTAATTCGTAAATACACTATTTTCTTGTCATGAACGACGATCGTCCATGACGGGTCTCGCTATTGGCTCCGTCAAGGCATGTGACGAAATATCGAAGTTGTTTTTTTTTCTTCTTCTTCTTCTTCTTAAGTTCTTGTTCTTCTTCTTCTGGTGAAGAAAAAACCTTAATGACGCGGCTCTTGGACACATTTGTCCTTGTTAACAATGTGCAGGCATGGGGCTAGATTATAGTAGCCAAGTCTTGCTTCGATAGGTTATGTGGTTCCAGAGAAAATATTATTTAATATAATTCTTGAATCCAACATGGCCGCCAAACCATGTGACCTATCAATTAGAATTAACAAAGTTATATTCACTATCGTGTGCACTACCCAGACCTCGGCCTTTGATACAACATGAGATACATGGATGACAAAAAAATTATATCTTCTTTCAACTATGTAGTGGAACATGTCTGAAAGTTTCGTGTTAATCGGAAAAGGTGCGTTTTTCATCCAAGATGGTCGCCAAACATGTGACTTGTGATGTCATAATTTCTACCATGTATGCAGAACCATGGGGGATGACAGTTGCAAATTTTCGCTTCGATAGGTTAAGCCGTTCCAGAGAAAACATTATTTAATATTTTTCTTAAATCCAACATGGCCGCCAAACCATGTGCCTTGTGACGTAATAATTTTTACCATCTATGCAGAATTGATGGACGATGGCATTTGCAATTTTTCGCTTCGATAGGTTAAGCGGTTCCAGAGAAAACATTATTTAATATTTTTCTTAAATCCAACATGGCTGCCAAACGATGTGACCTATCAATTAGAAATTAACAAACTTTATTCCTACTCATGTGCAATAGGTATGTGAAGTTTCCCCTTGATCAGATCAGCCGTTCTGGAGAAGAAGATGTTTGAAGGTTTTAGGGTAAATTCAACATGGCCCCAAACGTATGACCGATCAATAAGAAATTAACAAACTTGATAAAGGACCTCATGGGGAATGTGTGTGAAAGTTTCGCCTCAATCTGTTTAGCCGTTCTGGAGAAGAAGATTTTTAAAATTTATTAATTTTCAATCCAAGATGGCTGACGAACCATATGATTATGACATCATAAGTTTACATCCTGCCTCCTATCCCGTAGTGGAATACGTGTGTGAAGTTTCGTGTTAATCGGATAAGATGCGTTTTTCCCTCCAAGATGGCCCAAACCCTGTGACTTGTGACGTCATAATTTTTACTATGAATGCAGACATCATGGAGGATGATAGTTGCAAATTTTCGCTTCGAAGGTTATGTGATTCCAGAGAAAACATTATTTAATATTTTTCATGAATCCAACATGGCTGTCAAACCATGTGACCTATCAATTAGAAATTAACAAACTTATATTCCCTACTCGTGGGCAATAGGTTGTGTAGGTTTCCCCTTGATCTTACGAGCCGTTCTGGAGAAGAAGATGTTTGAAGGTTTTGGGTAAATTCAAGATGGCCGCCAAACGTATGACCGATCAATAAGAAATTAACAAACTTGATAAAGGACATCATGGGGAATTTGTGTGTAAAGTTTCGCCTCAATCTGTTTAGCCGTTCTGGAGAAAGAAGATTTTTTTAAAAAATTCCAAAAACAAGATGGCTGCCGAACCAAGTGACCTATGACGTCATAATATATTTTTTCTACGGTCAATTGTCGTGCAGATGAGGCTCAAGAAATTTCAGATTTTTCCGATGCAGCGTTGTACCTAACGAATTTTGACCGGCACCCTCTTGACCGATGACCTCACGAAAAATCACCCTGTTCCCCTTGAGGAGCTTATTCAAATGTATGAAGCGAAAAAATTTTCCATCGCACCGTTTCAGAGATACAGAGGTCCAAAGTTTTTCGGTTTTTTCAAGATGGCGCCCGTACCACGTGACCTATGACGTCACAATTACCAATTAAGTTTGCTATCAAAAAAGATACATACTATGGTGAAATTTCGTGTCGATCGACTTACCTTCCTGAGAAAATGATTTTTAAAGCGAAAGAACCCGCAAATTGCCGGCGGAAAAAGAATAATAAATAATAAAAAATAATAATGAAATAAACAGAAGAAAAACAATAGGGTTCCCTGTCAGAATGACAGGGTACCCTAATAAATAAAGAAATAAACAGAAGAAAAACAATAGGGTTCCCTGTCAGAATGAAGGGTACCCTAATAATAATGAAATAAACAAGAAAAACAATAGGTTCCCTGTCAGAATGACAGGGTACCCTAATAAAAAATAATAATGAAATACGAACGAAAAACAATAGGGTTCCCTGTCAGAATGACAGGGTACCCTAATGAAATAAACAGAAGAAAAAACAATAGGGTTCCCTGTCAGAATGACAGGGTACCCTAATAATAAGGAAATAAACAGAAGAAAAACAATAGGGTTCCCTGTCAGAATGACAGGGTACCCTAATAACAGAAGAAAAACAATAGGGTTCCCTGTCAGAATGACAGGGTACCCTAATAACTCTAACGAATTCAATAGGGCTTCAGCCATGCTTGAAGCCCTAATTAGCTTCCCATCGGGGACCCTAACAAGTGTGTGAAGTTTCGTGTAAATCGGATAAGGTCTATTTTTCTATCCAAGATGGCCGCCAAACCTTGTGACTTGTGACGTCATAATTTTTACTATGAATGCAGACGTCATGGAGGATGATAGTGGCAAATTTTCGTTTCCATAGGTTATGTGATTCCAGAGAAAACATTATTTAATATTTTTTTTGAATCCAACATGGCTGCCAAACCATGTGACCTATCAATTAGAAATTAACAAACTTATATTCTCCTACTCGTGGGCAATAGGTTTTTGAAGTTTCCCCTTGATCTGACGAGCCGTTCTGGAGAAGAAGATGTTTGAAGGTTTTAGGGTAAATGTCGATTACTCTTCTTCTTCATTTTATTACTCTTCTTCCTCATTTTATTACTCTTCTTCTTCTTTTTTATTACTCTTCTTCTTTTATTATTACTCTTTCTCTTTTTGTATTACTCTCTTCTTCATTTTATTACTCTTCTTCATTTTGTTACTCTTCTTCTTCATTTTATTACTCTTCTTCATTTGTTTACACTTCTTCTTCATTATTTACTCTTCTAAATTAAAATTAAGAGAGCTCGGCGTTGTTCTTCTTCTTCTTCTCTTCTGGTGAAGACAGATCCTTTAGGACTCGACTCGTTCATATAGAGGATCCGGTTCTCTTTAAATACTAAACACTTGTACACATCCTCGCATTGAGGGTGCCTTTTTAGAGTGTTCTATCATGAACTTTTAAATATATTCGGACATTTGCTTTAAAGTTTCGAAAAGTTCACGTTACTATTTAAAGATTATTCCATTTAATGTATTATAATTTCGTAAATACACTATTTTCTTGTCATGAACGACGATCGTCCATGACGGGTCTCGCTATTGGCTCCGTCAAGGCATGTGACGAAATATCGGAAGTTTTTTTTTTCTTCTTCTTCTTCTTCTTAAGTTCTTGTTCTTCTGGTGAAGACAAAACCTTAATGACGCGGCTCTTGGACACATTTGTCCTTGTTAACATATGTGCAGGCATGGGCTAGATTATAGTAGCCAAGTCTTGCTTCGATAGGTTATGTGGTTCCAGCGAAAACATTATTTAATATAATTCTTGAATCCAACATGGCCGCCAAACCATGTGACCTATCAATTAGAAATTAACAAAGTTATATTCACTACTCGTGTGCACTACCCAGACCTCGGCCTTTGATACAACATGAGATACATGAGATGACAAAAAAATTTATATTCTGCTTTCAACTGCGTAGTGGAACATGTTTGTGAAGTTTCGTGTTAATCGGAAAAGGTGCGTTTTTCTATCCAAGATGGCCACAAACTATGTGACTTGTGACGTCATAATTTCTAACATGTATGCAGACATCATGGGGGATGACAGTTGCAAATTTTTGCTTCGATAGGTAAAGCCGTTCCAGAGAAAACATTATTTAATGTTTTCTTAAAATCAACATGGCCGCCAAACCATGTGACTTGTGACGTCATAATTTTACCATGTATGCAGAATTGATGGAAGATGGCATTTGCAAATTCTCGCTTCGATAGGTTAGGCGGTTCCAGAGAAAACATTATTTAATATTTTCTTAAATCTAACATGGCTGCCAAACGATGTGACCTATCAATTAGAAATTAACAAACTTGAATTCCCTACTCATGTGCAATAGGTACGTGAAGTTTCCCCTTGTTTCTGAACGAGCCGTTCTGGAGAAGAAGATGTTTGAAGATTTAGGGTAAATTCGACGTGCCGCCAAACCGTGTGACCTATCGATTAGAAATTAACAAACTTGTGAAGGATGTCTTGGGGAAAGTGTGCGTGAATTTTTGCCTCAATCTGTCCAGCGCTCTGGAGAAGAAAATTTAAAAAATTTATTAATTTTCAATCCAAGATGGCTGACGAACCATGTGACCTATGACATCACAAATTTATATTCTGCTTAAACCGTGTATTGGAACACGTCTGTCAAGTTTAGTGTTAATCGGAAAGGTGTGTTTTTCTATTCAAGATGGCTGCCACACAATGTGACTTGTGATGTCATAATTTTTAGCATGTCTTATTTTAGCACTTCATTATTTACTCTTCTTCTTCATTTTTTACTCTTATTCTTCATTTTACTCTTCTTCTTCATTTTTACTCTTCTTCTTCTTCTTCTTCTTCAGTATTTTCTCTTCTTCTTCTTCATTTTTTACTCTCTTCTTCTCATCATTTTTTACTCTTATTCTTCATTTTTACTCTTGTTTTCATTATTTACTCTTCTTTTCATTTTTTATCTTGTTCTTCATTATTTACTCTTCTTCATTTTTCTCTCTTCAATTTTTACTCTTCTTCTTCATTTTTCTCTTCTTCTTCATTTCTTACTCTTCTTCTCAGTTTTCTCTTCTTCTTCATTATTTACTCTTCTTCTTCATTTTACTCTTCTTCATTTTTTACTCTTCTTCGTCTTCTTCTTCATTTTTTACTCTTCTTCTTCTTCATTTTTTTTACTCTTCTTCTTCATTTTTTAGTCTCTTCATTTTACTCTCTTCTTCTTCTCATTTTACTTCTTCTCTTCTCATTCATTTTTTACTCTTCTTCTTCATTATTTACTCTCTTCTTCATTTTTTACTCTTCTTCTTCATTATTACTCTTCTTCTTCATTTTTACTCTTGTTCTTCATTTTTCTCTTCTTCATTTTTTTACTCTTCTTCTCATTTATTTCTCTTTCTTCTTCATTGTTTTACTCTTCTTCTTCTTCTTCACTATTACTCTTCTTCTTCTTCATTATTTTTTACTCTTCTTCATTATTTTTTACTCTTCTTCTTATTTTACTCTTCTTCTTCATTTTTTACTCTTGTTCTTCATTTTTTTCTCTTCTTCTTCATTTTACTCTTCATTTTTTCTTCTCTTCTCATTTTTTGCTCTTCTTCTTCATTTATTACTCTTTTTCCTCATTTTATTACTCTTCTTCTTCATTTTATTACTCTGCTTCTCATTTTATTACTCTTCTTCTTCTTTTTATTACTCTTCTTCTTATTTTTATTACTCTTCTTCTTCTTTTTATTACTCTTCTTCTTCATTATTTTTTACTCTTCTTCTTCATTATTTTTACTCTTCTCTTCTTCATTTTTACTCTTCTCTTCATTTTTTCTCTTTTCTATTTTCTTCTTCTTATTTTTACTCTTCTCATTTTTCTCTTCTTTTCTTTTCTCTTTCTCTTTTTCTTTTCTCTTTTTCTTTATTTTTCTCTTTTCCTCATTTTTTACTCTTCTTCTTCATTTACTCTGCTTCTCCATTTTATTACTCTTCTTCTTCTTTTTATTACTCTTCTTCTTATTTTTATTACTCTTCTTCTTCTTTTTATTACTCTTCTTCTTCATCATTTATTACTCTTCTTCTTCTTCATTTTATTACTCTTCTTCTGCATTTTATTCTCTTCTTCCTCATTTTATTATCTTTCTTCTCTTTTATTACTCTTCTTCTTTTTATTTACTCTTCTTATTTTATTACTCTTCTTCTTCATTTTTATTACTCTTCTTCATTTTGTTACTCTTCTTCATTTTATTACTCTTCTTCATTTTATTACACTTCTTCTTCATTATTTACTCTTCTAAATTAAAATTAAGAGAGCTCGGCGTTGTTCTTCTTCTTCTTCTGGTGAAGACAGATCCTTTAGGACTCGACTCGTTCATATACAGGATCCGGATCTCCTTAAATACTAAACACTTGTACACATCCTCGCATTGAGGGTGCCTTTTGAGAGCGTCTATCATGAACTTTTAAATATATTCGGACATTTGCTTTAAAGTTTCGAAAAGTTCACGTTACTATTTAAAGATTATTCCATTTAATGTATTGTAATTCGTAAATACACTATTTTCTTGTCATAACGACGATCGTCCATGACGGGTCTCGCATTGGCTCCGTCAGGCATGTGAAGAATATCGGAAGTTGTTTTTTTTTTTTTCTTCTTCTTCTTCTTAAGTTCTTGTTCTTCTTCTTCTGGTGAAGACAAAACCTTATGACGCGGCTCTTGGACACATTTGTCCTTGTTAACATATGTGCAGGCATGGGGCTAGATTATAGTAGCCAAGTCTTGCTTCGATAGGTTATGTGGTTCCAGAGAAAACATTTATTAATATAATTCTTGAATCCAACATGGCGCCAAACCATGTGACCTATCAATTAGAAATTAACAAAGTTATATTCACTACTCGTGTGCACTACCCAGACCTCGGCCTTTGAAACATGAGATACATGAGATGACAAAAAAATTATATTCTTCTTTCAACTATGTAGTGGAACATGTCTGTGAAGTTTCGTGTAATCGGAAAAGGTGCGTTTTTCTATCCAAGATGGTCGCCAAACGATGTGACTTGTGATGTCATAATTTCTACATGTATGCAGACACCATGGGGGATGACAGTTGCAAATTTTCGCTTCGATAGGTTAAGCCGTTCCAGAGAAAACATTATTTAATATTTTTCTTAAATCCAACATGGCCGCCAAACCATGTGCCTTGTGACGTAATATTTTTACCGTCTATGAGAATTGATGGACGATGGCATTTGCAAATTTTCGCTTCGATAGGTTAAGCGGTTCCAGAGAAAACATTATTTAATATTTTTCTTAAATCAACATGGCTGCCAAACGATGTGACCTATCAATTAGAAATTAACAAACTTGTATTCCCTACTCATGTGGCAATAGGTTTGTGAAGTTTCCCCTTGATCAGATCAGCCGTTCTGGAGAAGAAGATGTTTGAAGGTTTTAGGGTAAATTCACATGGCCGCCAAACCGTTGACCGATCAATAAGAAATTAACAAACTTGATAAAGGACCTCATGGGAATGTGTGTGTAAAGTTTCGCCTCAATCTGTTTAGCCGTTCTGGAGAAGAAGATTTTTAAAATTTATTAATTTTCAATCCAAGATGGCTGACGAACCATATGACTTATGACATCATAGTTTACACCTGCCTCCTATCCGTAGTGGAATACGTGTGTGAAGTTTCGTGTTAATCGGATAAGATGCGTTTTTCCCTCCAAGATGGCCGCCAAACCCTGTGACTTGTGACGTCATAATTTTTACTATGAATGCAGACATCATGGAGGATGATAGTTGCAAATTTTCGCTTCGATAGGTTATGTGATTCCAGAGAAAACATTATTTAATATTTTTCATGAATCCAACATGGCTGTCAAACCATGTGACCTATCAATTAGAAATTAACAAACTTATATTCCCTACTCGTGGGCAAAGGTTTGTGAAGTTTCCCCTTGATCTTACGAGCCGTTCTGGAGAAGAAGATGTTTGAAGGTTTTGGGTAAATTCAAGATGGCCGCCAAACCGTATGACGATCAATAAGAAATTAACAAACTTGATAAAGGACATCATGGGAATGTGTGTAAAGTTTCGCCTCAATCTGTTTAGCCGTTCTGGAGAAGAAGATTTTTTTAAAAAAATTCCCAAACAAGATGGCTGCCGAACCAAGTGACCTATGACGTCATAATATATTTTTTCTACGGTCAATTGTTGTGCAGATGAGGCTCAAGAAATTTCAGATTTTTCCGATGCAGCGTTGTACCTAACGAATTTTGACCGGCACACCTCTTGACCGATGACCTCACGAAAATCACCCCTGTTCCCCTTGAGGAGCTTATTCAAATGTATGAAGCGAAAAATTTTCCATCGCACGCGTTTCAGAGATACAGAGGTCCAAAGTTTTTCGGTTTTTTCAAGATGGCGCCGTACCATGTGACCTATGACGTCACAATTACCAATTAAGTTTGCTATGAAAAAAGATACATACTATGGTGAAAATTTCGTGTCGATCGGACTTAGCGTTCCTGAGAAAATGATTTTTAAAGCGAAAGAACCCGCAAATTGCCGGCGGAAAAAGAATAAATAATAAATAATAATGAAATAAACAGAAGAAAAAACAATAGGGTTCCCTGTCAGAATGACAGGGTACCCTAATAATAGAAATAAACAGAAGAAAAACAATAGGGTTCCCTGTCAGAATGACAGGGTACCCTAATAAATA
>CM068952.1:152337451-152360849 GCA_035128595.1 Eptatretus atami
GCCGGCGATGGCTCGCCTACTCCACACGAAGGACACCGATGGATCTTTATCGTCCACCAACTAATGCCAGCAGATGGGATGCCCAGTTTAAACTCCACATTGTTGATGCCTCACCTCTGTGTGAACCACCAGGGTGAAAGTTTATAGCTGGTTCGAGATTCGAATGCAGGCTTGACATCTAGACAGACACAAGGTGTCCATAAAGTCCTTGTGCAACTTTGAACTTTTATAACTTTTGATGTACATATGAGAGAAACAAACTGTGAATGGCAAATGACAGCATAATTCATATGATGCTGATGCTAGTATGCCTGCTGTTGGCTTAATGGCTATGGTGGTGGGCTTGGGATTCTTGGGTCCTGAGTTCAAATCCCACTTGGCTGTTGAAGTAATAACAGGTGGAGTTGACTCAGCCTGTCACCCTTCTGAGGTTGGCAAAATGAGTACCAGCTTCGAGGTGTGATTGAGCCATTTTAGTATCCTTTGTTGGAGTAGTGACCCATCCAGGATTATGCCCAATAGCAGAGGAGACTGTTTCGGCAGCACCGATGCTCTGTACAGAGTATGGTTCCAATGGAATGGATGCCGGTCTACAATGGTGGATTCCTTCCATACCTTGTACAGAAATCATGCTGAACTTGTGTCAGATCTTGTCTTGATGAACCATTTGACACATTGAGTTTTCTCCTCTGGAGTCACCATTTTCTTTTACATTAAACCACCAGACCTGAAAATAAAGAAAACATGAGTTTCTGTATCATAGAAAACAAAGCGTATCCTTGGACCATTTGTGTTACTAAATGTATTAATAACCAAAGTTGTCCAGGTCTTTTTGGAACACTCTGTATGTGTGAATTCCAAATAATGGTATAACTCTTCCGCACACTTCAAATAGCGATATCTACCCCTGAGTGAAATCATTTTACAGATACTTTGGCTGTGCTTTTCTTTTTCTGCCTGCTCATGGGTGCTTTTTGTGTGTGTCCATCCCCTCACCCTGCTCACCTTCTTCCCCGTAATTTCTTTCTTATCCCCAATGAATTAAATCTTTTTGATATACGGGAAAGAAAAATTCAAAACTTTGAAAAAGCTGTTCATTCTGCCTTCATCTGAAGGACACCTCCCCTCTTTGGGCCAGTGCAGCTGCTTCCCATCTTGCTCACCTGTATGCATTCATTCCAAGGTTCTTAACATATCTTGGCATGAGGCAGAGTCGCAAGATCTACTTCTCACACACCGCAAACAGGTTGGTGGACTTGGTGTTCTATCGCCTGACTTCCTGCCACACTCCTCCTGCCCTCTCTTCCCTCTGTCCTCTTCCAGCCTGCCCAGCTCACACGTGTTCTTCCAAAATTATACACCAAGTGACCTACCCCAATACTAAAAGTTTCATACTCACTTTCATTCCTTCATCCCTCTATTCTCTTGTCTGTAGACCAAATTGCCTGTGCCTGATGTCTCATGCCCCCACTCAAATTATTCAATTGCTCCGTCATCCTGAGTGATTCGTGCTCCGTCATCCTGAGTGAGTGGTTCGTGCTCCGTCATCCTGAGCGAGTGGTTCGTGTTCCGTCATCCTGAGCGAGTGGTTCGTGGTCCGTCATCCTGAGCGAGTGGTTCGTGCTCCGTCATCCTGAGCTAATTTGGACCAGGTGTTTGTGCACCTCAGACAGACAGGGTTGATACTGAACCCGGCCAAGCGTACTTTGTTCATGAAGGAGGTGGCCAATCTCGGTCACATGATAGGTCACGAGAGATTGAAGACTGACCCAGATAAAATCAAGGCAGTAGAGGAGTGGCCCGTACCTCGTAACCTAAATGAAATGCGGGCGTTTTGGGGACTCTGATATTACTGGCATTTTGTGGCCAAATTTGCGGAGCGAGCCAGACCTCTTCATCAGCTTATGGAGAATGGGACGCAGTCTAATTGGACACGGGAGTGCAACGCTACCTTCCTCAAACTGAAGGGGTGTTTGACAACCGCACCCATTCTAGCTTACCCCACCAGTGACGGGATGTTTACCCTGGACACGGATGCAAGCCAGGAAGGGTTGGGTGCAGTTTTGCCTCAGACACAGGGAGGTATGGAAAGAGTGATCGTGTATTACAGTCGGGCCATGAGTAGGCCCGAACTTAATTGTTGCGTCACTCGCAAATAGTTATTGGCTATGCTGTCTGCCATGAACCATTTCCACCTGTACCTGTACGGGCAGAAAAATTTGGTTCGAACTGACCATTCCTCCTCATAATGTCTCTTATGGTTCAAGGAATCTGAGGGAAAAATTGCAAGGTGGCTGGAAAAGGTGCAGCAGTAGGATTTCAGTGTGGCCCGTAGAGCCGGTAAGGCTCATGGGAATGCTGATGCACTTTCTCGCTGCCCTTGTCTGGGGGAAAATTGTAAATTCTGTACAAGGTATGAGGACAGGGACCAATTGGCAGACTCCTCCTATAAGATCCTTGTCCATGCAACCCAGGTGACACAGCAGGTTTTGCCACTAACCGCCGATAAGAAATTTGGGACTTTGGCTTGGAGCATGGCCCAGCAATAAGATCGTGCATTGGGGCCAGTGTTCGAGTGAGTCCGGGTCGGTAAAAGACCCAGTGGGAAGTAAGTCGTCCCCTTCAGAGCACGAACGATGGCTCAGTGGAAGACTGTCAAATTGAAAGACAACATCTTGTACTGCAAATGGGTAGAGATTCCCTCCGAAAAAAGAAACTTCCTGTCTAGTAATAGTCTCAGATAAATTCAAAACAACTATCCTACACCAGGTGCATGGTACCAGCCCCAGTGGCCATTTGGGCAAGTCAAAAACAACATGTTGGATCCGCTGGAGGTTCTATTGGGTGAATATGGGGCACGACATACAGGACTGGTGTCGACTATGCGATGCCCACACTGCGAAAAAGGGACTGGCACAAAGAATGCAGGCCCCCCTTCAATTACATCAGGTGAGGGCCCCCTTGAGCGTGTGTCTATGGATATACTCGGACAACTGCTGTGCACCTGCCAAGATAATAAATACGTCTTATTAGTCATGGACTATTTTACCAAATGGCCGGAGGCCTATGCACTTCCAAACCAGGAAGCCGGGGTTGTGGCATAGGCCTTCATTTCAGAAGACTCTTGTCAATTCGGAAGATACAAACAATGCCCTAAAGATCACAATCTGCCAGGATGGCGGAAAGGTTTAAAAGGTCCCTGATACACCAACTGGCCTTATTTATCACCTGTCAGGATGACTGGAACGAATATCTCCCGTATTTACTCATGGCCTACAGAACAAGTCAGCACGGAGCCACCGCTTGCAATCTGGCTTTGCTAATGTATTGGTGGGAGTTAAGGGCTCCCGCAGATCTGCTGTGCGGTCCCGTGCCAGAGCGTCCCAATAAACCGCTAGGAGAGGGCTACGCCCATCAGTTTGAGGAGGGCATAGAACGGGTCCATGCCTTCGCGCGTTGTCAGCTACAGCTGGCGGGTGTAAAGATAGAGCGCCAGTATGACCACTGGAGCCAGGCAAGTGAGTACTCTCTGGGGATGAAGATTTGGTTCTTCAATCCCTGGAGGTGCAAGGGCAAATGCACAAAGCTCCCCTCACCCTGGCAGGGACCGGGGGTCGTCCTGGCACCGATCTCTGACGTGGTTGTTTCTATCAAAATGGCAACATGGGCTCTCCCTCAGATTGTCCAGGCTGACCAAATAATACCCTACAAAGGCGACCAGGCACCATCATGGATCGCTGCCGCCCTTGAGGTGGAGACTAGGCCAAGTACCTCCGTGGACATGGAAGAATTATGAGTGAAGGAGACTGAGAGTTGTGCCCATGTGGGGGCATGGTTGTGTAACCCCTCCCCCCCAACCCCCCACAGTGGGGGCCCAAGAGCACTAGCCTTAGGGGGATGGCATTGTTAGGCTGACATGAGGGTGGCAGCGATGGTAGCCTCCATGTTTGTACTGAAGCAGTGACCATGAGGGATGGCTAGGATAAATTTCGGGATCTAGAGTGACAATAGGGACAGTATTAAGTAGAGACAATGAACATGTCGTGGGGACGTAGAGAGGTATGGAGGGTAGAGTTAAAAGGGAGCGTGCTTAGTGGAAGGGAAGACGGGGGCACGAGTTAGTTTTGGGAAATTAGTTAGGTGATGCTGTGTAGGTGAGTGGAAATGTGTTTGTGTGTGGTTGATGAATGAGTGTGAGCGCAGGGCAATGGCCCGATATGTGTGCGAGTAATGGAGTGAAGAATTGAATGTGGGGAGTGGATCCCACCCAAGGAAACCTTTAGTTTAAAGTTAGATAGGGGGGTTAGGCAAATTTATATATGGATGCCGTTCTGTGGTTGTTGTTGATTGTGGAAAGTTTCATTTTATTTTTTTTTGCTGGGTGCAGAAGATAATGGACCGGCTGGGGTTGTGGTTTGTGAATGTAGGTATGGATGAAGCAAGCACCCCAGGCCTTGGGAGCTCTTCTGCCAGGTGAGGCATCGTCGGGGGGAGAGCTTAGAAGGGCCTCCCCCAATTGTGTAGAGGGGCAGGTAAGCTCAACGGTGGCTCCAGTGTCCCAAGGATGCTAACGACGAGTATGCAGGTGGGCATACCTGCCAGTGGATCCACACTGCCCAGCCACGAAATTGTGTGATGACACGGAAATAAAATTTGGTGGGCAAGGCCCGAAATTGTAAGGGCAACAACGTGTGGGCGATGCGAATTCGGGTTTTTAGAACCCGATAGTTTAACGAAGGTCTGTTGGCAGGGTACAATCCTGGGGATAGTTTAATGTGTAATAAAGATGGTAGTGTAGTTAGCATTGATGACGATCCCTTCGCACCATCCACCGCTGGGATGATCGACGGCTGCCGGACTTGCCCTCCTGGAAGAGAGAACAATGACTCATGCAGAACTGTTGCATATTGTGTTATTCTGCCTTTTCCTTTTTCTGCGATTGGGTAGGAATTTGGCCATAGGGACCAAGGTGTAGAGGACAAAACTTGGTGACGAATTGTAAAGGACTAGTTAGTGTACATAGAAGGCGATGGGGGTGTAGACGAATAGGGCCAACCTCGAGCTCCCTCTACAGTTACCACCACCATTGCCCCAGGTATGTGCACATCAGGGACCGTCTGACCAAGTCGGTCGGACCTGGTGTTGATCATGATTGCATTGCCTGGGTTTTACCTTTTATTTTCCTGCTGAGGGCTTTTCGTTTTGTTGCTTGCTGTTTTGGTCTCACCCAACCCAAGACTAATGATGGACAACATCTGGCTGCAACTATGGACCACTCACCTCCCACTTGCTCACTGCTCACCACCATAGACCACTTGCTTAGTTGCCCATGCCCACTCATCCATTTGCCTGTTGCCTGCTCACCGTCATTGGACCACTTGTTTAGTGGCCCGTGACCACTCACCTCTGCTGCTTGCGTCCACCCACTGTGATGGACCACTTGCTCTGAGGTCGATGGTGCCACACTTGCGTTGATCATTTTTGTTTGGAAGGCCACATCGTTTATGGCCTGTATGCCAGTCACTGGCCTGCCGGTTTGTTTCTGTTAGGTGTGCTGGCGAAGGATACGGAGAGCATGAAGGTGGCAAGAAGTCAACAAGTGTTCCCCCCTCCACAATTTTCCTTTTGAATTTCTGTCGGTCCTGGGTCAAAGTCTGTAAATGTTTGATTGATTGCATTTGTACATACTTGATTATGCCCACTGGTTATGTGTTTAGTTTTCAAAAATTCCGGCAATTCTGCATTTCAGCTTTGGGTTCACAACATTCGCATCACATCACAAGTTACAATGATGAATCAAAACTGATATCTCAAAGCGAAACTGATGTTGGAAAGTGAAAATGAAACTAAGTAGAGGGTTCGCAGAACACAATACCCTGCGCAGTGTTCAATAATTATACACTTCAATTTTAATAAAACAATGATTTTAACACGTTGACTGCTGACTATGAGTATAGTTGTTGCGCTTCATGCGCTTCATGTGTTGCGACTACCATATTCTGCCACTACAAGTATTCTCATGGAAAATATTACACTATTGTACTGTTAACAGAATATGCTGCCGTGCTGGGTGTACCCTGCCTGCTACGAGTTCTCACATCGTGGGTTTCCCCCAGCAATGGATAAGAAATGAACTTAGATTTGCTCACAGAAGAGTAAATTGTAAAAACAAAGAATATGCATGTGTATACTTGGCTTGCAAATAGGAGTGGTGTGTACTACAAGAGTTGGCAGTCAATGTGTTCAAAATCTTTTTTTTTAATCCAGAAGTTTAGCACGACTGAAGCAGCCTTATACATCACCTTATACACTGTAATAAGACGACGTTGAGTTGCAATTTAGGAGATTTCGGTTTTATTGATCACTATAGATGTACATAGTCAGATGGCAGCTTCTTAGTCACCACTGATGCTGTACTATCTCACATGCCATGCCCTCTAATGCTATGTATCGATATATTACATGGTTCTTGGAAGTATTATGAAGGCGATTTGTGTATACATTGTTCATACATATAATTCAATTTAAACAAGTAAAAGACATAAAATGTCATAGCCCCTGTTGTTTTAGTAATTTTGCAGGATGGAGTTAAAGGGCTATCCCATATTTATGTACAACTAAAATGGCCGCCAGTCTACAAGTTGACCATCTTTGATCAGATCGCAAAATAAAGTGAGGTGCACGTGTATGCCATCATGTATACATGATGGTATACGAGTGGTTCGTGCTCCATCATCCTGAGTGAGTGGTGCAGGCCATTTTCTAATGCCATTTCACACCACACCATCACACCATTTCACACACAAAACTTCAGACAATCTGAAGCACACATGTGCTTGTGCCATGCTTAAACAAAATTGGACCATGCATGTCTGACAAATAGTTGGGGACACATTTAAGTAACAAAATGGCAACCAGTCGGCAATCTTGGATCTGATCTTGAAAAAAAATGTGTTTATGTAAATCATCATTAATCATATATGTGTGTCAAGTTTGAACAACATCGGTAAATGCATGTCCGAGAAATGTTTGAGGATGTGTTCGACACCAGGTTGTTTTTTTTTACAACTAAAATGGCCGCCAATCGGCCATCTTGGATCTGATCTCGAAAGAAAAATGACGTGCTTATGAAAGCCATCATGTGTTGTCTTTGTGCCAAGTACGGATAAAATTGGTCCATACATGCCTGAAATATGGTTGTGGATGCACGCACGGACATGAAAATTGAGACCAAATCCGTAAGACCCCGTTTTGGACTAAGTACAACGAGGGCTAATATAGGTTTAAATATGTATCGATAAATAAATTACGAGTTCTAATGCCATTTTCTCCAATATCTATTAAATCATCCTATCCAACACATACCATTAGTTATTCATGCCTGTTGTCTGTGTCCATTATGACATCCATAAAAACAGTAAGTTTCCTGTTTAGAATGGTTTTCCATTTTGATTGACTGACAGGCAGACAGACAGAGTAAAAATTATTATCTCACTCATCTCTGCACATGTGTGATCAGATCGAATTCAGAGACATAGTACGGTAAAACGAAAGACTTGTCTTCCGATTCATGTTCAAAATATAACATTCGATTTAAATAAGCTGCTCCTCAATCATGAACTGATAAGATGGACAGACTGACATGAAATAATTGCTTGACTTCGCTTTGTGTGTGCGGGGTAATGATGTAGAGATCATCAAATGGGAAAGCAGAAAGAAATGCTGTGAGAAATACCAAACGTAAATTGCTGAAAGCAAATCTATGGGGAGTATAGAGAGAGGGGGGAGGTTGGGGCTGAGGAAACCACGTTGAGAGAGATAGGTGCCGAGAGGTGATCCCTTAGAAATTGACGATATGAGAAGCATGATGAGTGGTATGCAAGTTGTTGTGATAAATATTTGTCATTGCATGTTGTGAAGTGACCTATCGTTTTTTTGGAAGTTGCATTGTAAGCTACCATCAATGACACCACCTTCTTTTGATGGAGAACTGTCAGGTATCTAACATGTCACAGAAGCATCATGCATCGTCATGTTAGGGCCCTGTCACACCTTGACGTTTTAGCCAGGAATGGCAACGTATAAAAATGCACGATAAAACGTTGGCGTACGCTGAAGTTTTGAGGGTTTTTTTTAAGTTTTTGTCGTATTCATAACGTGTTGGTCGTATGCATAACGTATTAGTAACGGGCACAGAACGTTTCGTTGTGTTAAAATATCTATACCAACGAATGCTTAGCGTGTGTCGGCGTTCACAACCTATGCCCAACGATAGTTTAACTTAGTCATAGCGCGCGCTGCACGTATCGCTGATGAACTCGTGGCGTTCTCTGTTAAAAACCTGCCGCACGCCGATTTAAATCATAACCGCCTGAAAATTGGAAGTGTCAACATCGCAGTCACACCTTGACGATTTAGCCAGCGTATGCCGACCTATGAAAAATGTGTCTAAAACGCTGGGACACGTCGAATACGGTATGGGTAAGTTGTGTATACGTTAGGAGCACGATGAAAAACAATGAGTACGCTGGCATATTACGTGGTACGTCTAGTACGTCGTGAAATTTCAAGCATGCTGAAAATTTTACGACGTAGTCGACGTATGGCTCACAAGTTCCGCATACGCTGGCATAAGTTCTCGGCATGCTCCGCAATCGTTTACACACGTCGGCCACACGTTACTTGTAAGTTACTCATAAGTCGAAACACGTCGAGGTAATGTTTAGCATACCCGAAACTTAATTTTTAACCAACGAGTAACGTGCTTTGAACCTATTAGTAGCGTGCTTTGAACCTATGTGTAGCGTGCTTTGAACCTATGTGTAACGTATCTCAAACGCACATTGGATATGTAGACGAATTTGATTGACGTCTTCCGGACGACCACAGAACTTACTGAACGTGTTCTAACTTACAGCTACCGTATAATGGCGTATTGCAGCGTTTAGGGGAATTGGTATATAAAAATGGGGTTCACAAGAGGAACCCGGCAGTGTTCCAGACTCCATGTTGAGTAGATGTCAATGTCAGTAGCAGTGGCAGTAGTAGTAGTAGTAGTAGTAAGTAGTAGTTCGAGAGAATTTCGTGATGTCGATGTTATTAGTAGTAGTAGTTCGAGAGAATTTAGTGATGTCGATGTAGTAGTAGTAGCAGTAGTAGTAGTAGTTCGAGAGAATTTAGTGATGTCGATGTTGGTAGTAGTAGTAGTTCGAGAGAATTTAGTGATGTCAATGTTAGTAGTAGTAGTAGCAGTAGTAGTAGTTCTAGAGAATTTAGAGATGTCGATGTTAGTAGTTCGATGAATTTAGTGATGTCGATGTTAGTAGTAGTAGTTCGGGAGAATTTAGTGATGTCGATGTTAGTTGTAGTAGTAGCAGCAAGTAGTAGCAGTAGTGTAGTTCGAGAGAATTTAATGATGTCGATGTTAGTAGTAGTTCGAGAGAATTTATGATGTCGATGTTGGTAGTAGTAGTAGTAGTAGTAGTAGTAGTACTTTCAAGTAACGTGTGGCAAAGGGTGAACAACGTTCGTGTAGCGTGCTTACAAAACGTTACTCATAGGTTAGAAATAAGTTTCGGGTACGCTAAACATTACCTCGACGTGTTTCGACTTATGAGTAACTTACAAGTAACGTGTTTCGACGGTGTTCAACGATCGCATAACGTGCCTACAACTTATGGCCAGCGTAGCGCAACGTGCGAGTCATACGCGCGATACGTCGTATATTTTCAAGCATGAAAAAATTTGAGGAAAACCCAAAGTTCAACGTTTAAAGCCAGCGTATACGACTTGGCAGTGTTTTTCAGCGTGGTCTTAACGTATAAAAAAAAACGTATTCGACGTGTGCCAGCGTTTTAGACAATTTTTTTAAAAATCGGCATACGCTGGCTAAATCGTCAAGGTGTGACAGGGCCTCTAGTTACTCTTGATTGTGACTGATACGTAACGTTGTATGGTGAGGTAATTCATTATTATTCCCGCGCTTTCGAATAAAAGCGGGAATATTGTGATTGTCTCCGACGTCCGTCCGTCCGTCTTACCCTGTAACTCCTCCTACACCGTTTTAAATAGGAACTTGAAACTTTGGGACATAGTAGATATATGTATGGGGAAGTGCACAACACTTTCGGATTTTTGATATGACCCCTAGGGGCCGGGCCAGAGGGGTTGGGGTCATGGCGGTCGATTAAAAAAAAATTTCCATAGCTTTTTTTTTAAGTGTATTTACCATTGTACAATGTACATGGTAAATTCTTTTATAAAGAACTTACTTATGTGGCCCCCATGAGTGACAAACAGTCACAGGTTTTACTTTATTTATCTCATTGATTATGAATAATTATAATTAATATTATACACAGTTCATTCCTATGATTAAATTGATGCACAGTTCTATATTGCTGGACAGTGTTAAATTAATGTTCCATGAAATGTTGACATGCTTGCAATGACTTCTGATTTAGTAAGCATAGTAAGTCTTTGGTCATAAAGCACATCAAATAGAAAAGAATAGTCAATCCATTTTGCAAGATAAAATTTCACCTAGCGTTAATGGGACAAAGCAGTGCGCATGGGAATATGCGATGGTGTGCCATCGACAACGTAGTTCTAGTTTGAGATGTACAAGTCATGTGTACATAAGACCAGGAAATAGGCAATGTGTGACTGTTTTAACATCTTGATCGGATGGATTGTGAATATATATGTAACATTAGACACCTAGTGGGGACAGTGGATAATTTACTTGTGGAGCCAATGTTTGTCTACGTGCTTGAAATGTTCTGTGCCACCATGCACATAGCTCGGTCAACTATGTGCAGTGCAGGGTAGCACAGAACCATAACATTTCTCCGGCAGGACAGCATGAGGGAATATGGAAAGGCCCCATGCTTTTGTGGAAAAAAACTCCAATCCCTTAACCAGCGCAAGTCGCCAGATAAGCGCCACTGTCTGTGACGTGATGGCCAGAGTCTCCTGTGATGCTGCACGGCGCCCGTCTAACCACTAGCTGTTATTAGTACGAGTGAGGAAAAAATACACACAAAAAGGAAAGGGTGGGGGAGAGAAGAGCGAAGTAAAGAGGGAGGGAAGAGGGGGGAAAGCGTTTCGGCCTAATTGCAAAGTCGTCCGGATCATTGCATAAAGCTATGAGAACAGACTACGTTTATAAAAATCACGTGTTTTTGGAAAGTGTGGCGGTATTACTTATTCAGTTCCAAAAATGCAAACTAAATAAATTTCTTTTCTTCATAATGTGTGTATGTATGTATGTATGTATGTATGCATATATATGCAACGGCAACCCACGCAGTACAACCCTTGCCAAGAAACTGCTTTGGCAGTTCTGAACCTGTCTTTGGACATAACACCAGAATATGAATACAAGTCGGCTCAGAATTATGTTACTCCATTGTGATGAGCTAAAAAGTGGCCAAAGTGATTCAAGACAGGAACTCCTTTGTATTTGTTTGGACTGACCACCAGCACCATCTAGGCATTTTGAACAGCGATGAGAAATGGAATGACAGACATCTATGATAGGTTCTGGGTAACATACACAACACAAAATGGGGTAACATCATTCTTCGACAATATATATGTATGTATGTATGTATGTATGTATGTATATATATATATATATATACTGTATGAATCTAGAATGGAACTCAGCAAGGCACATACTTCCGCCAGGCTGAATGAACAGTTTACGTTTTGTATCACTGATAGGCCGGATTTGCATCCGGACTTGACCTAAAATTTAAATCGGCTTGTTGTCACTGAAGCAATTCATTCACCAAGTTTCATCTCAATCTATCCATAATTTTTGAGATATCCTGCTCACAGACATACAAACAGACAGGGGTGAAAATATAACCTCTGTCCACCTTTGGTGGCAGTGGTAATTATTACCAATGCCAGTTTTGTCGTACAAGGGAATCACATACACAAAAAAAAACAGATGATAAACTCTTTTTTGAAATGGTGGGGACTTTTTGTGCTGGACTGATAATAAACAAGCTGAGGCTTGAAACTTTTGCTGCACTGATACTCACAGTCAGAAATAGCCTCTTGCAAGTGAGTTTGTCACTTCAATGCAAACCTGCACCATGTTAAAGTTTAAAAGGCCATTACTTTCCTTCCTTAACATCTCTTTTTATCTCCTAGGACAAAAATAATCCTAGAAATCACATGTGAGATGACAAGTGATAAAACACCAGAAACTTGTCCATAACAATAAGATATTTCACACCATCGGATAGTTCATAGTGTGATTTACGATGAAAGGAATCAATAATCTTATCCCATTTTTTGAAGCCTTATCCACAATACACTACAATACGTCTTAAAACCCTTCATTTTAAGATGAAAACAAAGTTTTTTTTATAAAATAATTAATGTGGCATGCATTGGTAACTTCATTGTTGGCAATGGATGAATGGACTGTTCTGGGGTTATTCTGTATGGCTCAGAACTTGTGGGGAGGTTCCCAACCAAAGAGAGCTTGGGTTTTCTTACATAGAGCGTAAAGGGAAAAAACAATGGGGGAGGGGGGGGATAGGATTAGTTAATTAAATGTAAAAAAGGCCTTTAAGAAACGATCATTTCTCTTTTAAGTCTGACATCATCACTTAATTTAATGTTTTGTGCACTAATCCTATTTTTGCATTGAACTGAAGTTTGCTTGACACAGGTGTAGTAGCAGTTGCAATTCATGAGGTGGGATATTTAGACCACGACTTGTATGCATACATGTGTGACACTTAGCTCTGAAGTTTATTGTGAATTGCAAATGGTGAAAGACTGTACATAATATATATATATATATATATATATATATATATATTATATATATATATATAATATATATATATATATATATATTCATACCTACAATATGACACAAAATGATGGTCCTCCACTTTCTTTTTGTATACAAAGTCAAGGCTCATGAAAGAGCAAGAACCATGAAAAGATCAGGATGCAACAGAATAAAAGGAACATCAGGGTTGAAGGAAAAAAATAGAGGGAGACTTGGGTGAATAAGGCATGTGGGGAGGAATGAGAGGTAGGGGAGGAAGCATAGGGTGGACAAGATGGATACAGAAACAAACTTTCAGGAAGGAAAAACTGGAAATTTGAAAGGGTGGACTTGGGGTGTGTGGGGGGTTGACGGGGGTAGAAAAGATCATGGTTTTGGATTGGGGACAATCTGAAATGGTGGTGAACAACCGTCGTGAAGACCTGGAGGGAAGAATGAGATTGAAGAGAATGTGAAAGTTGGTTCTACAGGTGGGGAAAAAGAGGAACAAATTAGTGGAGGTCAGCAGTGATCCTTGAATGAGGTTGTTTCACTAGAAGGGGGTTACTGGTAGACCCTGTGTGCCCTACAGAAACATGGGGTGTGGGAAGGACAAAGCATGGAAAGAGCAGAGGGTGCAAGACCAGGAAGGTGGTAGAAGATAGATAGGTCCATAGACTCAGTTTCATTGCAGGAGATTCAAATTATCTTGAAGGTCTTTGTTTCCACTCCATCAAGCTGAGAAGGTTGAGGCAGGGGCACCAGACCAGAGGGGAGAGCAGTACTCCATCAAGTTGTGGCTGAAGGCCTTGTAGGTGGATAGGAGTTCAGGTGTGCCAAGGAAAGACTTTACATGATGGAAGATGCCCAGTCGGCCAACTAGCTTTGCAAGCCAACTTATAAATGTGGTTTGCCCAAAAAAGATAATGGCTGATAGAGAGAGCCAAGAGTAGGAGTGACTAAACTTGTTCAAGAGGATTGTTAAAAATGTAGATAGGAGGGTTTTCCAGGCAGTCCTTTGGGAGAGAGATAGTGAGAGTCTGAGATTTGTCAGGATTGAAAGACATATTCCAAGTGTTTGACCATCTTGTGATTCTATCAAGGTCTGAAGAGCGGGAAGAAGCTGCTGCCTGCCAATCTGAAGGATGATGGATATCACAGCAGAGGGTAGAATCATTAAATAGATAAAGATGATTTTTTCCAAGAATCAGAGAGATTGATGATGAAGATTATGACCAGCACTTGGCCCAGAACACTGCCTTGGGGCACTCCAGCCATGACAGAAATTAAAGGATGCCATTAAGAGCCATACATTGGCGATGAGAGTAGAGTAAGTCAGTTAGCCATGTGTGCAGTTGACCTGGGATGCGGTAGGGTAGAGAGATCAGAGAGCAAGACAGGGTGCTGGACTGTATCAAAAGCTCAAGATATATCTAGAGATGTGGCCCAACAACCAAAAACCTTCATGCTCGAATTACTTATCATCCTGTCTTATTATCCCTTGTTCTATCCTATTATGATGTTCATGTTTCCTTCTTGCATGAAAGTATTGCATTTACCTATAAGTTGCCCTGATCTCCTGTCTGACATTGAGGACCTCCATCCATTGTTCGGTGAGTAGAAGCAGCATGTCCAAGGTTGAGTAAGTGACCTGGTCTGATGATTCAGAATTGGTGATCTGAGGTTAGGTTGTTGGAGAAAATGAAAGATTTAATATCAACTGCGATGATTGATTCCATGACCTCGATGATTGAAAATAAGCTGATAGGTCTGTCGTTGAAGGTATTGGTTTTTGCACCTTTTTTATATAATGCAGTGATGTTGGCCGATTTTCATGTGGATGACCTTGGGAAAATGATAGGGTGAAAAGAGCAGAAAGAGGATGTGCAAGAGCAGCAGGGCAGGTTTTTAGGATATTTGAGCTGTTGCTGTCCAGTCCAGTTGCATAGTCAGAGTTGAGAGTTGCCAGAAATTTCTCAACCTGCTCAGGTGAGTAAGACACAGAGTTCAGGAGCAGGTGAGTGGTACTGGGTATGATGGGTACAGAGAGTGAGGGGTTGGGACACAATATTTGGAAGCAAACATTGAATCGAGGCGTTTGGCCTTCTCACAAGCATAGTCAGCTGTAGTGCCATTTGAAGTGAGATCTCTGGTGGGGGAGCATACCCCAGAGATAAACGAAACAAGGCACCCCCAGGTTTTAGAGTAGGGAGACAAGTTTTTAATGTCCAATTTGGAGGTTGGACAGATGTTTTCTATCTCTCCCGAGAGTGAACACACACTTGTTGCGGGCTTTGTGGAATGATTTAAGTTTGCCTACGGTCAGGTTTTCCTTCCAGGAAGAGAAGGTATAAGCTTTTTTCAAAGTAACTGCCTCACCATTGCATTCGGTGTACCATGGAAGAAAGGTAGGATAACTACCCTAAATCCCATGATAACTAAAATAAAAAAAATAAAAGAAAATAAATAAAGACTAAAGATTACTAAAATTCCACGCTTTGATCTTGGTTTAATTAATCTGGCATAACCAATGGTTTGCTGCATTTCGGATTCCAAATTTGTACAACATTAGCTTGACATGATGGTACAAAAGTATTGCATTTACCTTTGAGTTGTCTTGTGTGGGTTGTATTCTCAGCCCAACTATAAATTGTCGGATTGGTGCTTTGCAGGCAGGACGCTGGATCATGAAGTGCACCGGCCCTTGGATGGTTGTTAACTTGGTGTCCTGTCTGCTAGCATTAGTTGGTGGACAAGAAAAATCCCATGGCGTCCTTCACGAAGAATAGGTGAGTTATCACCATCACTCTGTACAATTAAAAAATTCCTGTCGCCTTCAGTCAAACATCAGGCCAATCCAGGCAGTTAATGAAAGACTTGGGCCAAAAACTATCCCTGATTGACCCACAAGAAGGTTGGAATAATCGAGCCATTACAGTAGTGGTAGTAGTAGTAATAGTAATAATAGTAGTAGTAGAATACAAAATAATGAAGATGAAGATGACTTAACCTGTCATCTTTGGTCAGAATGTATGTCAAATATATTTTTTCACTGTTGACCAATAATTCAATCAAATTTTGAAAATAATTCATTCAAACAGCTGGAACATCCAGAATGTTTTCAACAAACATATCAAATCGTTTGGATCTTCTATTGACTGTCTTTGGACAGTATCACAATGAGGATATGCCTGGTGTTGGCTTAATGGTTAGGGTGGCGGGCTTGGGATTCTCGGGTCCTGAGTTCAAATGAATTAATACCAGGTGGGGTTAACTCGTCCTGTCAGCCTTCCGAGCTCGGCAAAATGAGTGCCAGCATGCTGGTATACTGTGTTGGAGTGGCGACCCGTCCAGGATTGTGCTCAATAGCCAAGGAGACTGCTTAGGCAGTACCAATGCTCTACACAGAGTATGGTGCCAATGGATGGATGGATGGATGGATGGATGGATAATGAGAATGACATGATCATCATCACATGAAACCTTTTTCTGTTTTGTCTTTGTTGGCATGTGAGTTATCATCAGACAGTACTTATAGTGCATTAATCATCATCCTGTCTTATTATCCCTTGTTCTATCCTATTATTTCATTCATGTTTCCTTCTTGCATGAAACAAGCTCTGACAAAGATTGTGTGCTGCAATTATGTCTTGCTTTGCTTTTCTGTTTTACGTGTTAAATGTATATTTTTACCCCACACATGTTGCGCAACGTGGTGTTAAGTAATTGGTTTACTCTGTCTCTCAAACAGATGATCGAGGAACTACTTAATTTTAATTGAATTATATATTTTTGACACTGTAGAACATTAGTGGGAACAGGAATTGGAACACGAACCTGCAGTTTAGCAGTACTTTGGCTCTGAAGTTGGCAAATTATATGGAATCTCGTTCGAGCACGCATACACACTCGCGGTAAAGCAATTGCTTCAATCTGTCTGTCAGTCTGGCATTCAAACAAAATGGAAAATAATTCCAAATGGGAAACTTACTATTTTTAGGGACATCATAAAGGACACAAACAATAGGGATGAATAACGAATTTAAGGTGATGAATAACATGGTGTAAAAGAGAGTGCTGCCATCAGCAGAAAACCTCTGAATAAATGGTTTGTTGTTTTTTAGATCCTCGTGGAGGATCTCTAAGTCTTACTCACGTTGTTGTTCTTGTGGACTTTTTTGTTTCACAGCCTACAGTTTTCATCGAAACTTCCTGAAACTTGGCATATATATGTAAAAATACCCTGCGCAGACAGTAACCATCTCCGATTTTGAAAATTCCTCCTAGAAAAAAAAGTTATGACATCAAAATATCTCCGCTAATGGAAATCGCTTAAAAAATTATCTCCGAAACTAGGCAAGCTTTTTGAATTCTGTTTGCGGGAACCGAACAGGGCATTAGCAGAGATGAATTACCGCAAATATGATACATCACTATGACGTCATATCAATTTTTATGACGTCATTCCTATTTTTTGACATTTTTTGTTTCACAACCCAGAGTTTTCATCGGATCTTCGTGAAACTTGGCAGGTATATGCAGAAAGCCCACGCGCAGGCAGTAACCATCTCCGATTTTGGAAATTCTTCCTAGAAAAAAAAAAGTTGACGTCATAATATCGCCGCTAATGGAAATCGCCTACACCATTATCTCCGAAACTAGGCAAGCTGTTTGAATTTTGTTTGCGGGAATCAAGCCGGGCATTAGCACAGATAATTTATCGCAAACCTGATACATCACAATGACGTCATATTCGTTTTTATGACGTCATCATTAAGAGGATGAGGATCTTAGCTCATTCGAGCTTGTTATTTTCCTACAGCCTTTTAAAACTTTTATTTTATTTCAATTTAATTATATAGTTGAACACTGTAGAACACAAATCACCTTGTTTGCACTTCCAAAAACCTTCAGTTTAGCAGGGCTTGAAAAAGGATTTACACCGTCTCGAACAATCAAATTTGCCGCACTCTCTGAGGACAGAGGAACAGCTAGATTCAGACAAAATGGTGGCACCCAGCGATGCAACCACAGAGTTAACTTCATCCAAGCGATCTGTTTATTTGGTGCATATTTCTCTCAAATATCGTTCCAAAATCGTCAGTTTCTCCCAGAAGAGTTTGCAGAAGGTTTAGCTTTAGACAGGTCTGGTTGACCCATCGGCTTCGTATGGTTGCCATCACACCTGCTATTCAAAGTTCACAAACAAGGCCAATAGAGATCATGCTCGAAAGGCAAAGCAAGAGTTGAAACACAGATTCCCATGTCCTTTTTCTCAAGACTGTGTGAGGTGAGGTGTTCTATGAACTCTCTATTTATCATTTGATATCCAGTGAATCATTTTTAGCTCACCTCGACTTTAGTCAGGTGAACTTATGTGATCGAGCAGTGTCCATAGGTGAGTGAGTGAGTGATAGAGAGAGTGTCAGTCAGTCAGTCAGTCAGTAAGTAAACACTTCAGCAGAGGCGGCGTTGGGTCATGCAACCTGTGCAATTGTACGGGGCCCCAAGACAGCAGGGGGCCCCTGAGGGTGGTGTTTCACTTTGCTAACAAAACACATCAACCTGTGAGTGGTGATAAACTCAGCGCAAAGGGAATTCTCCAGCTCCAGAAAATAAATTGCTGTGATGTATGTAATGAATCGATTAAAAAAAAATTCCCCTGATCTTTAACTAGACAGGATGATTACAAAGTTAGGGGTTGCGGTTAGTAGATAAAGCAAGTGGAATAATAACTATGTTTAATGTACACAAATACAACAATAACCACAATAAATTAGTACAAGTCTGGAGACGGCGATGGTTCACGAGCAATGTACGCGGTTCGCCTTTTTTTATTTTTTGACCTTCGAGGGGACGCCACAGGCAAACTGGCAGGAATCGGGAAAAATGTAAATGATGAAAGTTGTAGTACTCGAAGAGCACTACAAATCGACCATGAATTGAAAAATCCTAAACGTAGTTCGCCTTTTTTATGGCGGGAATCGGGAAAAACGTAAATGATGAAAGTTGTAGTACTCGAAGAGCACTACTTGCATACCAACTTTCATTCGAAACAGTTGAAAACCCTAGGAGCTCGATGCCCAATTTATTGATTTTTTGACATTTTCTAAGTGCGTGACCTTGTGACCTTGACTTTGGGACGAAAATGAAAAATCGAGCTCCGTGGGCCTATGCAGGTGCCATTGGGCTAACCAAATACTGAAACCCCTGCCAGATTCGACAAACCCCCTCGGAGAAGATGTAACTTGAAATTGGCTACCCCCTAAAAACACGTTTTTTGGGCGTGGCTCCGCCAATAATGGGCGCAGCACGCCCATTCTCAGGAAAACACAACTAGATCATGATATAAACCTCCCACCCAAATTTTATCAGGATCGGATCAAAACCCACGGAGCTATGCTCAGGACAGACAGACAGACAGACACACCCATAACGAATATAGTGGCCACTTACTGACTCGTGAACCAATAATTCCTAATGTTAATACATATCGATATTGTTAAGGAAATGCACACGGCCATTTATTGTATGATAACAAAACACCCACTAATTAGTAAATGGACTAACCCATGCCCATGGCTAAACGTTGCATTTAAAAAAGAATAATAGAGTACCTGGACCAAGGGGGAAACGAAACTACCCCAGCAGTGCTGAAAGGTGGAAAATAGCAACAAAAGGGGAAAAGGGTGAAAATCACCCAAAATTCACTTTCTTCATTACACAAGTGGCAGAACCAAAAGAATGGTTCTCGGCCGAGCACAAGTGCTGGGGTTTGTTCGATTACCAATCAGCTGGTAGAGCGCTCGTCAAGTGGCTTAAGCACTCAAGCAAGCACTCCAACAAAACGGTTGATAAGGAAGGCCTGGCTAAGCAAGCGTTATAGCAAGCTGATTGGTAATGGAACACACCCCATGGATCAGCTTTTTGCGTGACTTTGTGTTAATGGCTGGCGGTGTTGGGTGAGATTAGGGGGTTACCGTTAATATAATAAAATTAGAAATTTATCTACGGAGCTGCCAGAGGGGGTAACGTTATTAATATCCTGTTTATTACTGCCAATCATTGTACAATTATTTTTTTGTTAATATTAATATTATTATTTTACATAACTGTAATGTTAATACTGTCACGGTGCTGGCGACCAAGGTTAATCCTCCTGACCTCAGTTGATCCTCAGAGATTATAACGTGTGCGGGATGGGCAGGGCACAATGGCGGTGCAACGGGGGCACAGAAATGGATGCACAGGGGGGTTTATACTCGAACCCAATGACAAATACACTGATGCAGCCACTTAAAATGAACACATTTCATGAAAATAGACAAATATTTACAAATGACAACAATCAGAATATAACAACACGTGAGGTAAATTAAAGTCTATGTCGAGGCGCCTCTACAAACAGACTTGAATACAGACAAGGGGAAAATGAAACAAAAGCAAAGCAAATCCTCCCTTTATTCTGGCATTTAGCTTTGTCCAAAGATGGTCTTTATGGAACTTGGAATCGAGGAGCTTCGTAGACGCGCCCAAAAATGGCGTCAAGTCGCTCTCTCACATAAGGAACGTTCGTAAGGCAATTAGTGAGCAGTATTCAACACCAAGGCTCAGAGACCCCATGCAGCTGCTTTGTGCATCGATCGTCCTCACCAACCCACTGTTTGATATACACGAGGCTCCGAGACCCATTACATATGCCAAGAGTCGATGGCCAGCGTCTCGGTTCACCACGCGAGCCAAATCGCCTCAGCACGAATACAAGAATTGTGCAGTCTTCTTCATGCATCGAAGGAGAGCCAGCCGTAAAGCCCTGTTCTTACAGGCCATCTCCTAACTACATTCTCTCTCGACCACGTACGTCCCTCACTCCGCACTCGTGCATTCCTTCCCCGAACTCAACTCTGACTGATGTCACCCCGAACAACCGGTTCCTCCATCAGAGCGTGGCTTGCTCGCACGAAACCCGGGAAAGCGGGGCCTCAACCTGCTCGGCACGTTTGGCTAGCTTCTGACGTCACGCCCATCAATCATCAGCCTCAGGGGTGTGACTTCGCCCGCCGTCACCCTTGGAGGCCAGGCTTCTGCCTGCTCGGCACGTTTGGCTCGCTTGTGAATGCAAAAATGTAGGAATAGGTTACAGGGGACAATCACATACTGTGGAACTTATTATTAATCCCGATCTAATTAACACCGCACCCCCCCCCCCCCCACCCAGATGTCTCCTACACGTCCAGGACCAAAACAACTCGATTCAATCCAACTTTTCTGTTAAATTCTTCCATCTACCCCCACAACCTTAACAATATTATTATTGTTATTACTTTTGTCAATTGAAGTGGCCTTGGAAAAATACTATGATAAGGTAGAACGATGCTCAAGCTGCTGTATATATCCACCTTCCAATGGCAAGGGGGGGGGGCAATATAACATGGGAATTCCTCCTGATTGTTTGCAATTGAGTCTAAAACAAAATAGGCTAAGTGAGTGTGAAAATAGCACGGAGTCCTCTTACGCGTGATACAATTAAGGGTTCAGAAACATCACTCATAATACCCTCTTCCCACCACCGCCGGGAGTGGCACAACACGGTACACATTTCCGAAGAAAATTTTCATCAACCCACCTTCAGAACTTTTAGTGAGGGGTGTGGACCGGTGGGGGCAAAATAAGTCGCCACAACCTTTGCCATATGACCTGTAGTCCCCTTGGCAAGTTTAATTGGTGGAGATTGCAGAAGTAACGACCGAATACATCGAAGTCAGACGGACGGACGCCAAATTGCGTATTTTAGTGTGATGACAGATTGACAGGGCTCATGGGGGGCCCCATTCGGCCATTATTCCATTTTGCATGGGGCCCCTAAATAATAACTAATGCCGCCCCTGCACTTCAGTCATTATCGCTTAAACCAAACAAACGATTTTGATGAAACTTGGCCACAAGCTTCACATCTGATGCCTAACGAAGGTGTATTGACCGCATCAACATCTGCACTCATTGAGGTGGTCTGGGACGGAAGAGGGGGGGAGGGGGGTTGACGCCCCAAAATAGGTATTTGCTCTCTTCTCCGAAACTACACACACGATTTTGATGAAATTTGTCCACAACATTCTTCACTCGTGATGTACCAAAGTGTATTGACCACATCAAAATTTGAGCTCATTTAGGGGGTCCCTCCAGACTCCCACCCCACTCCTTCCCCTGCCTCTTCCCACCCCTTCCCTTCTCTCCTCCCACAATTTATTTTACACCACATAACGGAATACAAGTATTCAATTCAAGCTAATGATGTCATACGTAGTGACACATTTCAGAAAATAGCTTCACAGCACGTTTAAAAAAAAAGATTTTACACATTCGGCAATATATCTCACATCAAAGCAATCATGGCAGTGTTATAAGCTCCAATAGAACTGAATTAGGATCAAGATAGCAGAATATAAGTACTCAACTTAAGCCAATGACGTTATTCATGGCACCGCCTTTTATAAAATTATATTACACTTCTTTTTTCCCGTGAATTAGCACTAACGTAGCGCAGGTGACTGAACTCTGTACATAAAACATTGTCGTCCACGTCACCTTTTCATGTCGCTCACACAGACCTTACCACATCGCTCACTTGGACCTCACCATGTCGCTTACTTCACCTTTCCACATCGCTCACTTGGACCTTATCGTGTCGCTTACTTCACCTTACCACATCGCTCACTTGGACCTTATCGTGTCGCTTACTAGGAGCTCACCATGTCACTTACTTCACCTTACCACATCGCTCACTTGGACCTCACCATGTCGCTTACTTCACCTTACAACATCGCTCACTTGGACCTCACCATGTCGCTTACTTCACCTTACAACATCGCTCACTTGGACCTTATCGTGTCGCTTACATCGCTCACTTGGACCTTATCGTGTTGCTTACTTCACCTTTCCACATCGCTCACTTGGACCTTACCACGTTGCTCACTTGGAGTTCACCGTGCAGCACTCACTTCACCTTACCACATCGCTCACCCGGCCCTTACCACATCGCTCACTTAACCTTACCACATTGCTCTCTTGGAACTTACCCTGTTGCTCACTCATTTTCTGGGGGGAGGGGGGTTCTGTGATATATTATTGAGTAACCGTTGCACGTTGCTGCTGATTCAGGTGAGCTTCAGGACGTGCGGTCCTATTTTTATTTATTGCATATTATCACTCACCTGGATCATACACTTCATTAATGCATACTATCTCTCACCTCAGCGATTCATCATTGTCGCTCACTCGGACCTCACCACGTCACTCACGTCACCGTACAACATCGTAAATACACGTGTGTGAACACAGTGAGGACGCACCGCAGGTCTCTCTCAAAATATAATAACACCCGTCGTGAGCAAATTCCGCCTGTCGCTTCGTTGAATAGGCCTTATTCAGATGACGTCACCGGTCACGTGACTGTGGCAGCTCCGCCATATTGAGTGGCAAGAGCCTCGGGATGTATATACATCCTCAGCGATTACCTGAAGGCTCCTGGAGGGCACGTTTTTAACCTTTCCGCCGAAGTAGCACCGACGACATGCTTTCGAGATACTACGGTCTGCTGAG
>CM068952.1:152389806-152405581 GCA_035128595.1 Eptatretus atami
AATCAAACGCGTGGCTCCCTTGGCAGGCCGACCCTCTGCCGGATTCTCCGACCGATGGCACCCCGGGCACTACACTTTGCCTCCGAGCCTACCAGCTCCCTAACACCGTGGAGTGCCCTCCATGCAACTCCCCTGAAACGCTCACGTGGCAGGCTGGCTTCCCGGGCCCTTTCCGAGGGTCACCCGTGCCCACACACTGCCCACGCGGCTAATGTGCCCGGGCCCCGCACCATGGGCGGCGCACCCGTGCCACTACTGTAACCCGGCCCCCCATGGCCCTTGGCCTACACGGCCGACTAGCCCGGTGCCCGGGGTGGTACCCACTCAGCGATTACTCACCTTTCCGCAGCCACCGCCCAGCCGCAACAGGGCTCTGCAAACCCCTCCAAAATGGGTATCGAGCCTTACATTCCCACCAAAGCAAAGACCTCCTTTGTCAATTCACTAACCCAGCTACTCACTCTACATGACCCCGGGTCCCTGGGCGGGGAGCCACTCCTCCCCCAATCACTCATCGCACCATGCATCCCACAAATCGCTCCAATTACACAAGACCTGCTGGCCTCACTACACCCCAATGTCACAACACCAACTCACCAACTCATTCAACCACACACACCGCTGAAACTCTGCCATCCTGCTGACTACATCCCTACTAACTCGTGCTCCCACGTCGTCCACATTGACACATACAGCACGTACATATCCTATATTTAACACTACGGTTAGCAAAGCACGTCCCCTCTACACATCCAAATACAGTCACTGTTCTCCCAAATAATCAATATATCCATTCCCAACCTAAATCTCATCTAAACCCTCTTACCTTAATCCATTCCAGGGCCCCATGAGAGACTTACACACATGCACCATGAAGCCAGTCTAGCTATGCTAAACCCTTCCACCATAGCATGTCCACCTTGCCCTGGCCAAGGAGGATCATCCAACCACATATGGCCCAGGGAAATCCTGTTCACACCGAAAGCGAGGCTTGCTTTTGTTTATAAATTTTTATTTTAAAAATTTTGCACACACAGCGAAAAAAAATGGCAACCCAGCCTGCGTCTTTGCACCTTGCCCATGACGTCATCGCAGCTCACGTGTACCTCGTCCCTCTTGGACCCGGTACCATCGGCAGGGGGATTCCACCCTAAAAAAACAAAAAAAAAAAAAAAACCTAAAAACCCAAGAAAATAACCAAAAACACTACACGTGCAGCCATGACGTCACCCTGCGCACCCAAAAGAAACCTCGCACTCCGAGGGCTCCATACGCGAACACATCTGGCTCTGCCCGTTGGAGCTTAACACAAGCTCGCGTGAGGCGAGAAAACCCCGCCGCTGGTCCAAATCCGTTTATCCTGCCTAAACTTTGTCCGTCCGCGGATCGGCAAATCGTGCATCCGCTGGCTTTCCGGACCGGGTTCACTCCCGCAAGCGAGCACTGTGGCGGCCTCGTTGCTGCACAGCACGGACCTCGCGCTTCGCCGCTGGTGGAACCCGGCGCGGTCACCAAAACAGCTTACCTGGCCGCTACTCTGGCCCCTGTCATCTGTCCGCCAACGTCGTCCGTCGCCATTTACCACCCACGCACACCTGCATCGGTGTCACGGGACCACTCACACACCACGACATTACACTCACCGGGCAGCGGCGTTTCTGCATGTTCGCACATGCCACCGTCATCTCCCTTACGTACGCTCTCTCACCACCACACCGCTCTCCCTCAACTCGGCCGTTCACTCACGCATGTCACCTCCTCGCATCACGTGTAGCTTCCACTCACACAACGGCCTTCCACTTGCACACATAGCCTTCCTCACACACGGTCCGTTCACCCGCACGTGGTTTGTTACCACACCACAGGTCCTACTTGTACACAACGGCGTGCGTTTGGGAAGCATGCCATCCTGCACAACTCGACGACCACACACTCAACACACGGATATCGTCGCACTCACACCTGGGGTCTCATCCACACACGGGATTTTTGCGTCACCCACCGGTCTCGCTCTCACACGAATGCCCTTGCACCCGCGCTATGCATGCGGTCTGCAAGACACGCATTTCACACACACTCACTCAGTGAACACACCACACCTCGACAACCACACACGCCGGAGACCAACCACGCTGGGGATTCATGCCAGGCACAAGGGGTTCGGGCCTCCAACCCCCCAAGCTCTCCGTGCACCCGTCCCTCAAACTCGCTCGACTAACGACGAACTCACTCTGTCGTGACTCGCCTCAGGGGATACTCCCTCCCCTCGTTCCTGGAGGAGCCATCCAGTTGCTCACACCGGGTTCTAACCGTTTCCCAGCTCCCCTCATCGTCCTCCACTACCTCCTGTGGTGTATGCTCGTCTCAACCCCGTCCAATTCACCCTCTATCTCCCGTGTCATCACTATTTATTTACCGCTTTCCCTATTATCTCCCTCGTGCACGTCTCCGTCACCCCAATTAGTTTTTCCCTCTGGTACCGTCACTGTTGCTCTCTCCGTCACTTCCACTTCCGCCACAAACAACATGTCCCCGCAATTACTTTGTCCTCACCCGCCTCCACTGCGGGCCTTAACAACCGTTGCACCCCTCCGCTCGTTCGCAAAAAAAAATAATCCCACACGTGGCGTAAACGCCAACGCCAACTCACCCTGTATTGCCTATCATGCAAACCCAAAGCAACTAGCAAGGCTTCGGGCCCAATTTGCGATTCTCACCACCCGCATTCTTTCATTCCTTCATTCCTTGCGCATTTGTTTCCATAATTCGGTTTTTCATTTCAACCAAAATCAATTGATACAATGTGCATTTAGTTTTCATTCATTTCCTCATTGTATAAGTGATATTAAATGTTCATCATCCGTTTTCATTTCATTGTATTTGTTTCCATTTTGAAGGCGTATTCCATCCATCTTCGCATTCCCGTGCCACCAGCATGGCGCATAGCTGGGCCAGTCCGGTGGCACTCGGCTGCAGCTGATTCGGCCAGCATCGGGGAAGAGAAGATTGGCGGAGGGGGGCGAGGATGGTGGCATTTACACCGCGCCTCGCCGCCTTGCCGCACCATTTCGCGGTTCTGGGTTCGGTGACAGGGAACTGTCCTGCACACAATGATCCTGCCGGAGTAGGTTCCATCAACTGAGCCATGGATTTACACATATCTAAATCCATTTCTAATCCCCCGGCTCCCGCTCGGCCTTGAGACTTCCACTTACTTCTCGTAAGGGGTTAATTTAATTTAGCCAAAAAAAATAAAACCTGCTCGTAATTTGGAGGGGGAATCGGGCGCTCCTTCACCCCTGGACCGTCCCAGCGTGAATTAGCTTGGAGATCCGAGAGTTCGTTTCCCGCTCTCTGACACCAGCTGTTTGCGAGCCGATTCCCCGTGAATTTATAGCTGGAAGACAGAAGGAGAGTTATAGACTATACCCACTGCTGACACTACCAGTGATGCCGATTCGACGGCCCGCGCATGTAAAAGCGAACGGGCCACGTGACTCGAAATGGCGGCGCCATCGCCCACCGGACGCGACAATTCTGTCGTTTGACCCTCCGGGAACTCATCGCCCCGGAGCCAGTCCGACGGGGTGGGCCTTTCGACCTCACCACGATCGTGCCAATCACGCCACTCCGCGTGGATTAAGGTGTTCGCCAAACTCGACCTATCCCTAAGTACCCACGCGGATGTGGTAAACGGGCCAGATCGCACTACGCCGCAGGTCCGACCTCCGGACACGGGCCGCTTAAGCATGGTTCCGTTCTGTGCTATCGGGATTAACCGAGCGTTATCATCGGCCTCGACGGTTCCATTTATTTATCGGTCGCGTCAATTAAGCCCACTAACAACCCTTTACGTGGAGCAGAATGGAGATTCAAAACGAAGGAAGAAAGCAGACGCCAGCGAAACGGGGAACAATTCAACATAATGCACATTTATTTCACACACAGACACAGACACCAAAGCAAACAATATACAGCCAACAGAATCAGAATGCACATATATCAAGCTACAACAAAAAAACCCAATACGCAGAATACTACCGAATACGCGAGAACACACGGCAACTTATACAGTTCTACTTACATGCGGCGCCGCAAACATTTACTCAATAAGCAAAAGAAAGGCCACCTCAAAGGACAAGAGAGGGCAGACGGGCCCGTGGGCCAATAATAGTGCCGTGACCTGAAGGAGCGGCCAGGGCCCCACGAGACCGGCGGGGGTCCTACCCGCAGTCCTCGTGAAACGAGCCGCACATGTGGCTGTGCGGCCGGATGTCCCGGACTTTCGTGCTCCTCAGCGGTCAGAGTGCACTCCTTGAGTCGGGTGGAACGGGACCCCCTTTTGCACCTCTCTCAGCGCCGGGAAAGGGGGTTTGTGTATGCCTGGAGAGAGGACAATGGCGGGCTGCTGGCCCCACGAACGGCGAAGATCCCACCGCCGACCTCGATCGCCGACCGCCGTTTCCCTACCTCGGACCGAGCTCCTTTGGCCTTTCCCCAATTCCTCAGCCGACTGCCCCAGGAAGAAACCCACTCGATATGCTTCGCCACCCGACTCGATACCGTTCTCCCCAACCCGACTGACTGCTAAACAAAACCCTCTTCTCTTCTCGCCGTGCGCTCGGCGTTTTATAGGCCGCCAAGAGAACGCATACTGCAATTTCCGGATCAGGATGAGCTCGGGCGGCGGAGCCACGGTCGCCCATTGGACGGAGGTCAAAGTGGTGTGAACCTCCCCTGATCCTAGAATTTGCATATTTCGTATTTTCCATACAGACTGCGCCTGGAGGCGGGGCCAAGCCGCCCCGCGCTTCCTAATTGGACGGATGAAGTGGAGCAGTGTAGGCATATACCTGAATTCCGAATTTTCCCTCGGAAAGGCCGCTATTGCACTGCGCCGGACTCGTGTAGAAAAGCATCTTGCGATCGCTGATACGAACGCAGGACAGAAATTCGCCGTACGCTCAGCGGTTCACATGCGAGGTGTCTAACAATCAGGGAAAATGGCCGATTACGAGAATGTAGAAGGATTGGACGAGGTAGAGTGTGTAAGGTGGAGGGTTATTGCGTCTACGGTGGAAAAAAAAAAAAAAACAAAGAAAAAATTGGCCATGTGTGCCGTTGGTAGGCTATTGCATGTGATGACTTGTAGGGAGCAGAGTCATGTGACGGTAAATGTCCGTGGCCTGTTGGCATTGTTGTTGTCTGACGGTCTGAGCTGTGTTGCAGTTTGGTGACGATGGCTGGCGTGGGTGGTAAGTGTTGCGGTTTTCTGAGACGGCTGGTTGGTTCAAAATAAAAGAATAGAACAGAAAACACGGCATACATCTACAAAGCGTCGGCAGCCCGAATAGAATCACATAAATTCCCTCTAAAACAACGGTATTGGGCTAACTACACACAATGTTACTTAGAGATATCTCACCTACAGGGACCTTCATGGTGGATTGCAATTTCCAACAGCCCGTAACAATATAATATGATAATAAATAAGTATTTATTATATATATATATCTAATGATATCATTCAAAATGTTGGCACCGATATGCTCTTGTGGATACAGACATGGCGTGAGTAGAGGTATGCACTCTTCCACCGAGATGCCTTCTAGTACTAATATGATTATTATTATTATTATTATTATTACTGTGTTGTTATTATTGGAAGAACCCACTCCCAATGTGAGCACCAAGGTGGGGCAACTTTATTTTGTGTTATGCAGTACTGTCTTATCTATCTATATATTACTAAAACTCTCATCTTGTGTATGTATGTATGTATGTTCCCAAAATACAGCCAAAATGGTACACGATAGCACAAAAATTTTCGGCCCACCTTACTCATCATTCTGCTGTGATGTGCAGTATCAAGTTTCGTTAACATTGGGCAACGAAAAAAATTATTAAAAAATCAATTCCCGATTCAGACAAGTACTCTTCGGGAGGATTTGATCAATGCAAACAACCTCAGCGGTATAGTTCACTGGAGCTCTCTCTCTCTTTTTTTTGTTATTTTGAAATGATTTTTAGCACGCCTGTTCGAAGAACAGAGAGCTATAGCGATACCCCCGGCGTGAGCGACAGCGTGAGCATCAGCGTCAGCGTGAAAATGTTAAAATTTTTGGTGCAAGTTATTTTTTCCTTTCTAATGTTTTATCTACCACACTATTTTTTATACGCTCGATATATATATATATACAGTGGGGAGAACAAGTATTTGATACACTGCCGATTTTGCAGGTTTTCCCACTTACAAAGCACGTAGAGGTCTGTAATATTTATCATAGTTACACTTCAACTGTGAAAGACGGAATCTAAAACAAAAATCCTGAAAATCACATTGTATGATTTTTAAATATTAATTTGCATTTTATTGCATGAAATAAGTATTTGATACATCAGAAAAACAGACCTAATATTTGGTACAGAAACCTTTGTTTGCAATTACAGAGATCAGACGTTTCCTGTAGTTCTTAACCAGGTTTGCACAGACTACAGCAGGGATTTTGGCCCACTCCTCCATACAGATCTTCTCCAGATCCTTCAGGTTCCGGGGCTGTCGCTGGGCAACACAGACTTTCAGCTCCCTCCAAAGATTTTCTATTGGGTTCAGGTCTGGAGACTGGCTAGGCCACTCCAGGACCTTGAGATGCTTCTTACGGAGCCACTCCTTAGTTGCCCTGGCTGTGTGTTTCGGGTCGTTGTCATGCTGGAAGACCCAGCCACGCCCCATATTCAATGCTCTTGTTGAGGAAGAGGTTGTTGGCCAAGATCTCGCGATACATGGCCCCATCCATCCTCCCCTCAATACGGTGCAGTCGTCCTGTCCCCTTTGCAGAAAAGCATCCCCAAAGAATGATGTTTCCACCTCCATGCTTCACGGTTGGGATGTGTTCTTGGGTTGTACTCATCCTTCTTCTTCCTCCAAACACGGCGAGTGGAGTTTAAACCAAAAAGCTCTATTTTGGTCTCATCAGACCACATGACCTTCTCCCATTCCTCCTCTGGATCATCCAGATGGTCATTGGCAAACTTCAGACGGGCCTGGACATGCGCTGGCTTGAGCAGAGGGACCTTGCATGCGCTGCAGGATTTTAATCCATGACGGCGTAGTGTGTTACTTATGGTTTTCTTTGATACTGTGGTCCCAGCTCTCTTCAGGTCATTGACCAGGTCCTGCCATGTAGTTCTGGGCTGATCACTCACCTTTCTCATGATCATTGAGGCTCCACGAGGTGAGATCTTGCATGGAGCCCCAAACCGAGGGAGATTGACTGTTATCTTGAACTTCTTCCATTTTCTAATAATTGCGCCAACAGTTGTTGCCTTCTCACCAAGCTGCTTGCCTATTGTCCTGTAGCCCATCCCAGCCTTGTGCAAGTCTACAATTTTGTCCCTGATGTCCTTAGACAGCTCTCTGGTCTTGCCCATTGTGGAGAGGTTGGAGTCTGATTGATGAATGTGGACAGCTGTCTTTTATGCAGATAACGAGTTCAAACAGGTGCAGTTAATACAGGTAATGAGTGGAGAATGGGAGGGCTTCTTAAAGACAAAACTAACAGGTCTGTGAGAGCTGGAATTCTTACTGGTTGGTAGGTGATCAAATACTTATTTCATGCAATAAAATGCAAATTAATTATTTAAAAATCATACAATGTGATTTTCAGGATTTTTGTTTCAGATTCCATCTTTCACAGTTGAAGTGTACCTATGATAAAAATTACAGACCTCTACGTGCTTTGTAAGTGGGAAAACCTGCAAAATCGGCAGTGTATCAAATACTTGTTCTCCCACTGTATAAATATATATATATATATATATATATATATATATAATATATATATTATAATATATAATATATATATATATATATCGGGGCGTTATAATGTGATACCGTCCGTCCGTCTGTCTTCGTCTGTCTGTCTGTCCGTCCGTCCTTTCCTGTCCGCACTCTAACTCCCAAAGTTTTCAACTTTCACGTTTCATATTTGGTACATAGGTGCAGACTGTGGAGACGGTGTGTCGCGACATACGTTCGTCATCTAAAGTTGTTGCCATGGCAACCAGGATGCTATTTTCCATCCGTTCCTGTCCGCACTGTAACTCCCAAAGTTTTCAACTTTCACGTTTCATATTTGGTACATAGGTACAGACTGTGGAGACGGTGTGTAGCGACATACATTCGTAATCTAACGTGGTTGCCATGGCAACCAGGATGCTGTTTTCCATCCGTTCCTGTCGCCACTCTAACTCCCAAAGTTTTCAACTTTCACGTTTCATATTTGGTACATAAGTACAGACTGTGGAGACGGTGTGTCGCGACATACGTTCATCATCTAAAGTGGTTGCCATGGCAACCAGGATGCTGTTTTCCATCCGTTCCTGTCCGCACTCTAACTCCCTAAAGTTTTCAACTTTCACGTTTCATATTTGGTACATAGGTACAGACTGTGGAACGGTGTGTCGTGACATACGTTCGTCATCTAAAGTGTTTCCATGGCAACCAGGATGCTGTTTTCCATGTAGTAGCACAATTCTGTATATACCTTCTTGTTCGGGCGTATATTGTGCTCACTTGCGCTCTTGTTACTGATTACAATATACAAATACATATATTGCTTTAAAATTATTTGGATCAGACCACTGCAATGCTTTATAAAAAATATTAATTATTAGACTAGTCTTTTAAAAACGATAAATGTATAAACAGGCGAGCATTGGGTGTCTTTGACACCAACTCTCTGGTTTTATCAACCGCTGTCACAACAGGAACTCAACGGGTTCACGGGTCGTCTAGTGGTATTATATATTCTAGTATTTATTTACTCTTGGCATTTTGTTGATGTGGATGGAATTCTCAATTTTGACAGAAAAAGGCACGTGCAAGCAACAAGATAAATTAAACATGACAGTTGTAAAACAAACAGGAGAATGATGATGATGATGATGATTATATTGCTTTTCTTATTGCTCCTCTGGCCTGACACTGTGTCCCTGCATATTAACCGCCTGCTCAGAACAGTTCCACATCCTTTATTGCTGCATTATGAACTCGCATGGATCTCCTGAAATACTAGCAATACAGGGTCATAAGGGATAGGATGTTTGGGGTGTGAAAGAGAGATGTGTGCCTCGATCCCAAAAAATATCCCATTGGTCAGCATCTCAAAAAGTATTTCCTCGCAAAACCATAAAAATCTGGTTTCCTATGCTGACACTGTTTAAGAAAATGGCAGAAATGCGAAAGGTGAGATTCTGGCAACCCAAAGCCAAATCATTCTGGTGAGGTGGGCTTCAATAGCCAGGGTGAAGGCTACCTGCCAAAGTGAGGGAACTCCAACGTCACAACCAGTGTGTTGGCATATCGGTGGATCCAATTGGACCCACGACTTGTGTTTCTGGGAACCTGGATTTATATCCTGCATATTGTTGTGTGGTTGTCATTTCACATGATAGCGCAAGAGTAGCACGCTCACCTTTGAGCTATCAAGTCTGGGTTTTGATTGTTGGTGCCGTCCTTCGCAGAAAGGATGTTACATCACAGAGTGCATTGTCGATCAGTTGGACATTAAACTTGGTGTTCTATTTGCTAGCATTAGTTGGTATGCAAGCCTGGTGTTGGCTTAATGGTTAAGGTGGCTGGCTTAAGATCCGAGGGTCTTGAGTTCAAGCCCCTGTTCAATCCCTTACCTCAGGTAAGGTTGACTCAGCCTGTCATCCTTCCAAAGCTTGCAAAATAAGTTCCAGCATGCTGGCAACAGGGGCATTGGATGAGCAGCACAGAACTACCAACAGAAAATTATGCAGCCAAGCAGCCATAGGCTCCATATGAATAAATAAAAGTTGGTACACATTAAAGATCCTCTGGTGTCTTTCACAAAGAGTAAGTGAGTCATCACCAGTACACTATCTGCCTAAAATTCCAAGTTCCTTCCACCTTCAGTCAAAATTCAGGTATGGCCTGAATTTGGTCGGTTTACCAGCAACGATTCAATCCTCCATGTACCCAAGTGGCCGGTTCATGTACCCAAGTGGCCGGTTCATTAAAGACTTGGACCAATATTTCCCTGGCTGACCATACAAGAATTGGACGTGTTAACAAAAAAGTCGTGGAAGTATTGTAGTGTGCTTTTAAATTTTTTTTGGTGTTGTCGCAGGTGGTTTTGTGACTTTCCTGCAAGTGACCTGACTTCTGCAAGTACTCTTTTCTGCATGCAAAGTGTTCTCAACTATCTATCTATCTATCTTATATTACTAAAACTCTCATCTTGTATATATGTATGTATGTATGTATGTATGTATGTTCCCGAAATACAGCCAAAACGGTACACGATAGCGCAAAAATTTTCGGCCCACCTTACTCACTATTCTCCTGCAGTGTGCAGTATAAAGTTTCGTTCAAATCGGGCAAACGATAAATTATTTAAAAATCAATTCCCGATTCAGTGAAGTACTCTTCGGGAGTATTTGATCAATGCAAACAACCTCAGCGGTGTAGTTCGCTGGAGCTATCTTTTTTTTTCTGAAATGATATTTTTTCATCAACCGCTGTCACAACGGGAACCCAACGGGTTCACGGGTCACTAGTGCTCCCTTAAAGTTGCACTTAAATGCAAACCTGCACTTGAATAGATTGAGGTGTGAGAGACTTGCACTGCAATGCCCCCACTATTTCAGGTGCTTTTGCAAAATACTACAGACAGGGAAAGAAGCAGTGGATGCAGTGGATGTGCACCACATACTCTCAAGCCATTTCTGCTGGTTATCTTCTGTGAAGAGGCAGGACCATCTTTCATACCCTTTTGATCTTTGCTGTTTAAGCCATAACTGGGATATGCAGAATATAACCTGTGTCATGGGATGAAAATAACCCACATCATGGGTTGAGGTCAGGCAATGAAATAAATCAGCCAACCTCAATATTTTTTCCCTGCATTAATCCAAGCCTTTGACCCTTTCAACCCGAGTGGCCGGTAAAGCAGCTGCCATTCAAACCTCCATATACCCCAGCGGCCGGTTTACCAGCTGCTATTCAAACCTCCATATACCCCAGCGGCCGGTTTACCAGCTGCTATTCAAACCTCCATATACGCGAGCGGCCAGTTTACCGGCTGCTATTCAAATCTCCATATACGCGAGCGGCCGGTGTACCGGCTGCTATTCAAACCTCCATATACTCGAGCGGCCGGTGTACCGGCTGCTATTCAAACCTCCATATACTCGAGCGGCCGGTTTACCGGCTGCTATTCAAACCTCCATATACTCGAGCGGCCGGTTTACAAGCTGTTATTCTAACCTCCATATACCCGAGCGGCCGGTTTACCGACTGCTATTCAAACCTCCATATACCCGAGTGGCCAGTTTACCAGCAGCTATTCAAACCTCCATATAACTGAGCAGCCGGTTTACCAGCTGCTATTAAAACCTCCATATACCCAAGCGGCTGGTTTACCAGCTGTTATTCAAACCTCCATATACCCAAGTGGCCGGTTTACCAGCAGCTATCCAAACCTCCATATACCCCATCAGCCAGGTTACCAGCCACTATTCAAACCTCCATATACCCCAGCAGCTGGGTTACCAGCCACTATTCAAACCTCCATACACCCGAGCGGCCGGTTTACCAGCTGCTATTCAAACCTCCATATACCCAAGTGGCCGGTTTACCAGCTGTTATTCAAACCTCCATATACCCAAGTGGCCAGTTTACCAGCTGTTATTCAAACCTCCATATACCCAAGTGGCCGGTTTACCAGCAACAATTCAAACCTCCATATACCCAAGTGGTCGGTTTACCAGCAACGATTCAATCCTCCATGTACCCAAGTGGCCGGTTTACCAGCTGCGATTCAAACCTCCATGTATCCGAGCGGCTGGTTTACCAGCAGCTATTCAAACCTCTATATACCCAAGCGGCCGGTTTACCAGCAGCTATTCAAACCTCCATATACTCAAGTGGCTGGTTTATTGGCTCTATTCAAACCTCCATATACACGAAGGGCCAATTTTTCTCCAGGGAGCTCAGGGTAGCGGGAGCCAAAAGTTCAAAGGGCCCAGGTCCGACCTTAATAGAGGACTAGTGGGCACTCCCACCTGGAGGGCGGCAGTACTGTTGTCGGCCCACCTTCAGCAGGCAATGTGCTGTGGAACATTCTTGGAAATGCACATTATTATTTTTAACATTTTTGAAAGACATTTTATTGATCACAACATGTAATTTTGATCATAAGGTTCCATCTATACTAATCGATGTCAGAGTGTCAGTCAGTCAGTCAGTGTGGGTGTGTGTCTCCATAACTCAAAAACCATGTAACCTAGCAGCCTGAAACTTTGCATGCATACTAAGGGAACTCAAAGGGAGTGCATGAGTGAAAATTAGTTGCTTGGGTTAATTAAAACACCCCTTTTGAAGATAATTAACGGCCTGATTTATTTATATCCTTTATCATGCGCATCCTCGGACATCTCACTCCCCCTCGATGGGGTCTTAATTCGCCATTTTTTTGGCCTGCTCAACCATGCCTTGATTTGGAACAGGCCACAGTGATTTCTTAATGATAATTTTTTTTTCCTCACTCATATTATCGAATGCCTGATCATCATACCTACGAATCGCCGGGTAAATTGCAATGCTTATAAACGGCCGGTGATGCCAGCATTCATGGCTTCATTTCATTTCTGCATATGCCATAACCTCTAGAATCTCTTAAACTAAGCCGAATTACAAAACTTAAGCTCCGACACATTTCCACCCATACTTGTACAGGCAGAAATTTTTGATGAGAACAGACCATTCCTCCTTGCAATGACTCTTACAGTTCAAGGAACCTGAAGGCCAGATTGCAAGTGGTTGGAGAAATTGCAGCAGTACGGATTTTAATGTGGCCCCGCGAGCTGGGAAAGCTCATGGGAATGCTGACGTACATGCTTGACACCCTTGTCTGGAGGAAAACTAAATTCTGTGTGAGGCATGAGGATAGCAACAAATTGGTAGACCCCACCCATGACATCTTAGTTCATGCAGTCTGGGTGATAGGGCCAGTTTTGCCACTAACTGCAGATGAGGAATTTGGAACTTTGGAATGGACCAAAGACCAGCGGGAGGATTTCACATTGAAACCGGTGTATGAAAGGGTCGGTAAAAGATCCTGTGGGGAGGAAGTCACCCCCCCCCCCCCCCCCCCCCCCCCCCCCCGCTCCCCCCCCTCCCCTTGGAGTGTGAACAAAGGCATACGAGGCTCAATGGAAGACCTTGGAATTGAAAGACAACATTTTATATCACAAGTGTGTGGAAATTCCCTCTGAGAAAACTTCCTGGCTGGTAAAGTCCCAAACAAATTCAAAACCACAATTTTACAACAGGTGCATGGTACCCGCTGTGGCAGATATTTGGGTAGGACAAGGACAACATCTCGGATCTGCGGGCAGTTCTATTGGGTAAATATGGGGCATGATATACAGGACTGGTGTCGAATATGCAACGCCTGCACTGCTAAAAAGGGACCGGCATGGAGGATGAGGGCCCCCCTTCTATTACACCAGGTAGCGGCCCCTCTTGAGTGGGTGGCTATAGACATTCCAGGACCACTTCGTCACACCTGCCAAGGTAACAAATGCAGTACATCCTCGTGGTCATGGACTATTTTACCAAATGGCCGAAGCCTATGCGCTCCCCATCCAAAAACCCTGGGTTGTGGCACATGCCTTTGTGGAAGGACAGACCGATAGTGGATTGAGAGAAAAAATGAAAGTAACAGAAGGGGGAAGATACACCAGGGACAAACAGACTAACCCCAACACATCCTCTTGAAACCCCAGGACAAGGGGCAAAGGTCTACCTCCCACATACACAAATTAATAACTCATTCTCAGAAATCCTACATGTACATGAATGCTTTCCCCCGGAGTACATTTCCAAACCATCTTTTGAGTCTTCAGGATCTTCAGGGTCTTGTGGGTCTTTTGGGTCATCAGGAACTTTTGAGTCTTCTGGGTCTTTTGGGTCCTCCAGGTATTTTGGGTCCGAGGGAACTTTTGGGTCATCTGGGTCTTTTGGGTCCTCGGGGTATTTTGGGTCCTTTGGGTATTTTGCGTCTTTTTGGTCATCTGTGTCCTTTGGGTCCTCTGGGTCTTTTGCATCTTCTGGGTCCTCGTGGACTTGAGTCATCTGAACTTTTTGGATCATTTGCGTCTTCTGGGTCTTTTTGGGTCCTCAAGGTCTTTTGGGTCCTCTGGGTCTTTTATATCCTCGGGGTCTTTTGAGACATCAGAGTCTTTTGGGTCTTAAGGGTCTTTAGGGGTCTTCAAAGGTCGATGGGGTCTCAGCAATCTAAAGGGTCAAAAGGTACATTCTAATGGTACGTAATTAAATAATAGGCATACATAAATAATACACACAAAAAGCATGACACACACACACACACAGACCTCATCCCGAAAGAGAGGTGTGTGTGTGTGTGTGTGTGTGTGTGTGTGTGTGTGTGTGTGTGTGTGTGTGTGTGTCGCCATTTTTCTCAGATGGCTGAACGGAAGGATCTTCATCAAACTTTCAGAGGTTCATCAATGAGTGTCGGGTAGTGTTTAAGGCAAAAAAAAAATTTTTTTGAGAAATTTGAAAAAAAGTAGTTTTTTTGGATTTTTATTTAATTGCTCTGTCGTGCCCAAGCCTTTGAAGCGATGTGAAAGGTAATATTAAATGATCCCTGACCCCATTACTTAGTGGATGTGAGGAAGTGTTTTAAGCATCCACAAAAAATAGAAAAAATAACAAATTGATTTCTTCAAAATGCCAACAGGGATAGAACAGCACCGGGCAACGCTGGGTACCCACTGGGCAATGCCGGGTGGACCCACTGGGCAACGCCAGGTACCCACTGGGCAATGCCGGGTACCCCAGCTAGTAGTCGATAATACTGTATTAAATAGCCCATTATTGCACGTAGACCAAAAAAAGTGCTTTTCTCATGATTTGCTGAAATTTTTTTATTGCATTGGTACAATTTCATGTCATTTCAGCAATAGTTCCTTCATGTTTATAAAAACTCTTTGAAGTTTTATGTTTTTTTCCAACCTCTTTTGTATGCCCAGAGAATAAGCCATTTATGACGTGCAAATAAGTTTAAAAAAAAATGCATTTTGCTGTTTTGAAAGAAATGCAGATTTCTGACCTTGCAATAATTATAGCTCGTTATCCAAGACAATGCAGAGTGGCTCTTATGAATCCAAATTGCAGTGAATCACTCAAGAGCTCATCCAGAACACTAGTTGTGACACATTGTTCGTCGAACATTTTGCCTGCAGAGGCTTGTCTTGGTTGGACAACGAGCCAATGCAGTGCATCCGTGTTTATCCTTGATGAACTCAACGAGTCTCATGTGGCCAGCTGCTGTCTCATTGCAGAGTCATTTAATTTGAGTGGAAGTAATATTTGATTAGGCAGTGAGTAGAAGAAAATATGTAATGCTTTAATCCTGTACATAGCTATGAACGATCAATAGCTTATTGGGTGCAGCATTTAATCGTTTTATTTTCGTTTTCATGTAGTATGTACTAATCCTTCAAAAGTGAGCAATTAATTTTTTGTCCAAAATATCCTAATTTCCAGGCTTAAGTATACAGGGTGAGACATAAGTCACAGGACACGGTTTTAGCTGCTTATACAAGATGTGTTTATACCATCTATCAGGGTGAGCCGTAAGTCCCAGGAGCAATAACATATTACAGTAAGAACAGTAATTTATACTAATAAACGTCAGTGTGTGTGTGTGTGTGTGTG
>CM068952.1:152447400-152466144 GCA_035128595.1 Eptatretus atami
GGATTCTAAATTATTACTACACATATACATTTCTAATACCCCCGGCACCCGCTCGCCTTGAGACTCCATCCTATTTCTCGTAAGGGGTTAATTTTAATTGCTCGTAATTTGGAGGGAACTGGGGGGGTCGCTCCTCTCACCCCTGAACCGATTCCCGTGAATTTAGTTGGAGACCGAGGTGGATTTGAATACTTCATCACTGGAAAAATCCATATATATCTTTGCAGGACAACTCCACTCTGGCAGGTTATTTATACACACTTTTCATCAGGCAGACAAAAGCATCCTCTCTGTCTATCTAGAGGAAAATAAGAACTGTTTTAATAAAACATGGATTGTAGTGCAAGAAAAGACCCATATTCTACTTTATCTTCCTTAAGACAAACAAGTAACCCCCCCGTCCCCGTCCCCCTCAAATTATTGATGTATGTGTGGTTGGTCTCTCGGAAGAGTAAAGTTTATGAGCTTCTCAGCCTTACTATCAGGTTAACATTCTTGGCAGATCATATCTCCAAGCTGACCCACAGAATAATGGTCACCAGAGGATTTTCTTCACAGTGTCAAGTCCTTCTTCTTTTCATACTTCAGCTTATAACAATGTGTAACGCTTTTATCACCATGTGATGAATACAAGCCCTCATCTGTTGGACTGCTGCTGCTGCTTCTCCCTTGTCCCCATTTGAGGCCCTGGAAATCTAAGGCCCTCCATTCTTCGAATCTTGAGTCATGAAGCTGAATCTTAACTTCTGTTCGGTTAATCACCTTGAGCAAGTTGGTGTCGTGCAGTTTTTTTTACGAGCTTTATTCTGGCGATGCTCTCCTGCCCTTCTCACCTCTCTGTCTATCTGACCCTGAAGGTTACATGCATTCTGCTAGGAAACCTCTTTCCTTGTTCTCCGCACTTTAAAACTCCGGACTTCCTTCATTCTTTCTCACCCTTCTTTTCCTCATTGCAGAAATGGTTCCAGAGTCATGCCAGCTCTCTCCCTCCCAGGATTTCAAGTCTTCTGCTACTGCCATACTCATGACCCCTTCCATTTCCATTACTGAGCTTTCACGACACATGATGAGACACTTTTTTTTACCCTTCTTCTTTGTTGTTTGTGATTGGTCATCTTGACATTTCCTTCTCCTTGTGTTGGTGGGGCATCCGTTCATTGTCATACCAACTTGTTTTCTTTTTCCCCATTTCTGTCTGTAATCAGACTTTCTGTTCTTTCATAAGCCTCAATAGGTGTATCGAAAAAATATTAAGTAGTGCCATCTATTCTTATAACAATGTGGGATTTCTTACACTTTTTATGTTGCTTCCTCATGCTAGCATTGCACATTTATCTTCTTCGTTGTTGCGAGCCAAGATGCATTACATAACTGTGGTATTACACGTGTACTTTGTTTTTTTTTAGTCGGTTCCAGTGGGGTTAGAATTGTTGGGACAGTGTTTGGAGGTGGTTATGAGGGATCTGATCAGATTCTTAAGAAAGGGTATCCTTGGGTTCCTGAGTTCAAATCCTGCTTGGCTGTTGAATTAATAGCAGGTGGGGTTGACTCAGCCTGTCATCCTTCCGAGGTGGCAAAAACATGACTAGCATCTTGCTGGGATTGATTGAGCTTATTCCAGTATACTGCGTCGGAGTCCTGACCCATCCAGGATTGTGCCCATAGCCCTAGGAAACTGCCCAGCAGTACTGACACTCCAGTGCAGAGTATGGTCCCAACAAGATGGATGGATGGATTGAAAAACAAATGCAGAAGAGTTGTGGTTTTTTTCAACAGAATGACAGTTGACAAGACCAGGGATATTGGCCTGAAGGTAAAAGGAGGAAAGTTAGGATAATTTAGTAAGGCAGTTATTTGTCTTTCCCTCCAGAGAGTAGGTTAATACATGAAATGGTCTCCCGGGAAGCTAATGCAGGATAAACAATGGAGAAGTTTTAAATTTTGAGTTTAGAGAGGTACCTAAAAGCATGGGGCCACATGATGATTGTCAGGAATGGTTTATTTGATTCCCTTTTTTGTCATATGATATGTGTTATAAAACACCCTGTTTTTTGAATGGCTGTGCTTTGCCCCATTGTTTTTATCTCTTTCACCCCCACAGCCCCATCCCATTGCCGACATAATTAAATAACTGTTAGATTAGTCCAAAATGTGGTCTCGTAGTGCAGTTTGATAAGACCAAATGTGCTTTCCTTGCCATTCCAGTGTGTGTGTGTGTGTGTGTGTTGTGGTGTGTGTGTGTGTTGTGTGTGTCGTGTGGTGTGTCGTTGGTGTTTGGGTGTCTCCATTTGCGGGTTTCAAGTGTGGAATGGTGTCCTCCAAGGACTCAAAATATTCCCAACCTCCATCTTCAGTACTAAGGATCATAGTTCATGACCCAAGTTGCTTCAACTTTTGTGTTCTCAGAGTTTCCATGGACTCTTTTCAGATAGACAGTGAACCCCGCGCTGCCCTCCAATTTGTAGTTGTTTTGTGGTAATATTCCTTGGGATGCGTTTTTTTAAAAATCTCAGTGAGGTTCTTTATTATCATGTTTCTCAATTATCACTGGATGCAATTGATGCTCTTCAGCTTCCAAGATCTCTTTGATCTCATTTTTTTGAGGTTCCTTGTTATTTGGTGATTTTTCTTGATTTTTGCATTATTTTAAGCTACAAATTCGTGGGATACTGATGTCTTAATCAGCCAATGCTTTCTTTGTTATTTTTGTACCTAAGTACTGTGTCTGATCTCAATGCTTGTTTTCTATGTTCACGCTCGATTTGGATCGTTCAGGTCATACCGTGAGCATGACGTCCTTATTTTCATTTGCCCATGGCTGCTTGCTTGTATCCGTGAGTTTCTGGAATTGAGATGTTGGAAGATGTTTGCAGATATGCCAATGCATACTTGTTTATGCTGTTGTGTGTAAGTTGTCTGATTCGTTTTTTGCATCCAAAAAAGCAGAGTGGACTGTGTACTTTCTTGTTTCTATCTTTCAGAACAACCAGAACACTTGTCTGTTGGTTCAGTCCCGCCAATCTGTTTAAAATCCATTGCGGTAGCTGTCTTGATCTTGGGCATTGATTATTATTTTGTTCTCACGTCCCCAATTGAGCTGACCTCTTCTTAGCCTTCCAATAGCTTTTCTTTTATTGTCTATTCATCACTTCTGTTCAAATATTTTTGTATTTGTTCTGCCTCTTTTGTTGCTTTCCAGTTGTGGTGTTGTATATCTTGGTTGATATTTCTTTTCATTATTTATTTTTGGTTTTTTTTTGCAATTGTTGGGGGCTGTATTTTTGTTGTTGTTTCATTTACCCATGCAAATCTTCTATTCACACTGTTTTGGAAATTCCTTGCAAGTGATTCAGGATACATTTAGGTTTGTTGTGGTCCATGTTTGTACAAATTGAACTGATAAGTCTGTGAGCATTTCACATACTCAGCCAATTCTACACTCACCGCTCTGTACACCTTGATTGAGTTCCCATCAGGCTGAAAATCCCTCTTGGCTCGGGCCAGCTTACAATTGGTCGGGGATGCACTCGTTTTTGCTAAGAACATTTTGTGGATGGTAAAGGGAGTTTTCTTACTTTGTTGTCAAAAACTTTATTGATTTCTGAATGGGGCCAGTTATTATTTTCCACAGCTGCATTGGACACTGGTTACTGCGAGTTTGGTTTAAGGCTTGTTATTGTTTCTTGGAGAAGATAAGTTTTCAGGATTATTCTTCGTTCTATGTAGATATTCTTTGCGATGTGATGTTTTTGTGCATTGTTGTGACATATTTTTGTGGCCCTCTCTACTCCGAGGTATTTATATGATGCTTCATTTCTGCTGCTGTATTGTTGTTTCAAGGTCAATTTTTATGTTGTCTATTTTTGTTGGTTTACCTTCTACCATGTGCACTTATCTAGTCCAAGTTGCATTTGAATGTCCTCAGAGAACCATTTTACTAGTTTTTAAGCTGTTTCAGCATTTTTCGTATAATCGGATGTGAAGAGTTTTAAATCATTTATGGAAAGTAGGGTTTGTAAGGGTATATCCAGATTCCTTGTTTTGTTTGAGGGTCTCTGGGTCCAGGAGCAGAAAAAACAAGAGGGGGGAAAACACTGTTCTCCCAGGAAGATCCCGTGACATATCTTTTCACCCCTTGGTATTTCAATATTTCCTTCTGAGTGCATGTAATATAAATGTCTGGTATTCCAGAGCTCCATTGCCTTCTCATCTTTTTTTTTGATTATTTGGGGATTGATTTGTATATGTCATTGCATTTTTCATCCACGAATGTGGGACACTGTAAAAGCTTTCTATATAGTATTCCAGGCGAGAACAATTGGTTTTTGCATTTTGCATTTTCAAGTTTCGGCCTTGTTCAGTATAGGTGGTCATTGTTCCATTAAACAACCTCTCTTTACATCCCCTTTTGTTTCTGCCTCTAAATTCTCCTTGTTGTGTTAGGTTTGATGGTAGATCATTTCTGGTATGATTCCTGTTTGAAGTCTGTGCACTTATCTAGTCCAAATGTGTGCACGGTAACTTTGGTTTAGTTTGGGATCGGCGAGTACCCTGTCACATTTGACTTGCTACACCACACCAAACTGTTTCTATTTTCACGAGCTGTTTTAAATTTGCTTTGAAATTGGGAATTGTGAAGCCTCCATTCATATTAAAAGAAAAGTATTCCCATCGGTTGTCTAATTCAGGCACAATAAAAGGATTGCATCAGGTAAGTCTGATAAAGCAGTCTGGATAGGAGTGACCTGTTGAAACTATGGCCATGTTATGAAAACCTAATGATCTGTGTAAAAACAGCATAAGCCTGAGACTCCGTGTTTTTAATTGGTTGACCAAGTGCCACATTAAAGTTCTGCATTCCTTTTCTTTGAGCTTTATTGCTATAACAAATGATTAATCTGTGTGATTGTCCCCATTAGTTGTCCAAGAATGTCATCTCCATTCATCACCCTAACACCTGATCATCAAGGAATGCCATCACCCTAACACCTGATCATACTAAAGATTGAAAATAAAAAAAATAAAACTGCAAGATCATACAAGTTGCTTGTCAAATAGGTTCATGCAAGGAAGGGATCAGTTGTAATCCAAAATGACAGGGTGGTGTGACAGGTTTCACTGATGATCACTTTGATGGTTGAGTTGGTGACATATCTGCCCTTGCGCAATTGTCTATTCCCACGATATTTTAGATTAGTATCTGGCCTGCTTTGCGTCATTTTTAATACGAATTGTGAGGGTGTGTCATCAGGGCTGTTTGGGACTTCGCTGGAATGACTCTGCAAAGTCAATGGATTATCATTATGTCTGCTTCCAAACTGAGTATTATAATAAATCCCTTTATATTTTGAAGACTAGATTATATACACCAGGGATATAAAGCAGGTTAGAGAAGTGTCGGCCAATTATGGATGAATACATGGTGCCATTAATCTTCAATAATTCAAATGGTTTGCCAATTTCACCCAAACCAAAATGGTTGCATAAATCTTTACCATCACATCATAGTGAATGGCTTGTGGCATCAAATCTGTGATCACAACAGCAGTTCATGCAAATCTTTCTTCGCAAACAGATTCATTTTCCTTCGTAAGAAAATGTGGAAATTCTTAACCATTGAGCATTCAAAATATAATTAGTTGGTGGTTGGGACATTCCAAACTTTCCACGGGTAAGAAGGCAATACAAGAGCAAAGTTTAGTTGTTCTCGGACATCAACCAAGCATCTCCGAGCAGCGCCTATATCTTTCCTCTGCAGGTGCCGCTGCTCACCCCAGGGACATGCAGCAGAGACCGAGAGCCGTCTCGGTTTCCCAGTTAGTTCCCGACCCCTTTTGATGCACTTGTTTGATTTAGAGGCCCCTCGGGCAATAGCAAAGTGCTTCCGAAGCTACGATGTAATGAGCGCACATTGCGACGCAAGAGGAAAGGAAAGGGCTATTATTCCAATGGGCCATGAACAGCACGTAGAGCAACCATAATGTCCTTTCCCACCCATCTTAAAACCTTAACAAACGTGCAATTAACAAAAAAAATTTTTTAAATTGGTCTTGAAAATTATTCTTATTTTTAACTTCTTGCTTCTTTTTTAGAACTTTATATTCCATTGAAGAATTTTCTTTCCCAACCCACAGAAATTTCAGTACTATATTTCCCGTCCTAACCATGTATTTAACCACACTAAGACTTCTTGTCAACGATATTGCCTTTCATGCACTTGTAATAATTGATTTCACCTTCTGACAAATTGTTCTTATTCTGAACAGACAGGGGTAAAGCTGCAGTGTCACAGAAGGAGAACAAAAGTGAGGGTATTTTGAAATCAGACCAGTTTCATCCCAAACATCCGAATGACGCATTTGATGATGTAGCTCATTCTTCCGTGTGCTTGATGCACTTCCCAGTGCTGTTCTTTTCACTGTTAGTGTGAGGCCGGGCTGTTTGTTCTGGGTGATGACATCCCACAGAAGCGGCACACTGCTGTGAGGCACGTAGCTTTTGACCCCCCACACCGTTCTTACTTCCCAATTGACCTCGGCTCTTAGGTGACAATGTTAAATAGAATAATTCTTTAATTTTTTTTTTTTTTAATAAATTTGTTATTCCAGTATTTTAGTGCCAAAACATGTTCAAAGTGTTTGCTAAATGGCAGGATGACTTTCTCAAAAGGGTTACTAAAAGTGCAGCTACAAAAGCAGGTAGGTAACACCTACTGAAGTTATAGCTGGGATATACTTATTGTTCAGTGTAGTTGCTCATTTGAGTCTCTCTTGATATAAATCTTTCATTCCAATTCTGAGAAAGGAGCTTCTTCATTAATCTCTGCGAGAACGGCATTTTTTTTCTAAATGTGTTTTTTGCCAGTGCACTAAAAATGCTTTTAAAGAAAAAGTAAGCTTATCTCAATAAACTAAGCCATTCATACAGACATCAAAAGGTGACATTACTTACGATGGCATGGGTGACTGATGCCAGTGAGTGAATGATCTAATGTCACATTTTGGGAACGATTAATAAGTAACTTGCATTGGAATTTCCCACCCTCCAGTTAATGTTTAAAAAAAAAAAATCTTACAATATTAAATTTGCCCTTCCGGGCCGTAGTGCTATCTGGCGTTCTCTTCGGGGGGCAATTTTTGAACTTTGTGATATTCCAGAGTGATACTTTCTTCAGAACACACTGTACACTTTCAAAAAAAATTGGGATATACTGGACCCACACTGGTAAGTTTTTTGTGCTATAAAATCAACAAAATAGAATTTTTTTCACAAATTGATGTTTTCTGGGACACATGGACATCTAAAAATATTTTTTGGGACATGTAATCATATTGGCCTTGCTGGACAACACTTGGAGTTTTTGTTATAAAATGCAAAAAAATGACAAATTGACAATAATGATCTTTTTTGGGACACCACTGTACACCTGAAAATTATTTTTTTGGGTGTAACAATAACTATAATTTTGTCTTTCTGGACCACTATGAAACGTTGTTGTGTTAAAAGTCAAGTGATCAGTTTTTGAAGTTTTGGGTTTTTTTTTTTTAAGGACTCTATGTGAGGTTCACATTTTATGTCACATAATGCGAAAATGAAAATTCATGGTTGAAGGTCCAAGCAAAACAAGGTTTAGTTAGGTAAACTGCTCAGAATAGCTTGATGTCATGAACTATTGTTTATTTTGCTTATTAAGACGGTGGGTAAAATATTTCGGCCTGAGAAAATACAAATCAATGATTTTTCATTTCAGATTGAAAGATAAAAAAAAAAAGCAACTTGCAGAAATATTCTGTAAATTATTTCAAGAGTAAATAAATAGGTTCTTAATTTTCGTTCTACTTATTGGTAGAAGAAACCTTCATGACAATGAAAAAAATATTTATGATAGACTTGCTTATGCCTTAGCATGATGGATGGTACATGATTGCATTAAATTGTTGGACCAATTAAAATACTCACAAGTTGGCTGAAAGATATTAAAAAAAAAACATCACCATATTTCTTTCTCAGAAAACATAACTATTCTTGAAAATTAAAAACATTGTTGTGTGTTGATGGACTTTTTTTTGCATACCAAGTACGAAGCTTGTTGTAAGAGCGAATACACAGAAACATATAACAACGCAGGATACAAGAGGGGGTTAGGGAGAAGGGGAAGCCCAAAAAACCCAAAAAAATAGGTGTGTGAACAAAGCAATAGGGGATCTGTGGAAGGGAGAGGGATGGGTGGGGTACATGGTGTAACAAGATGGTACTACAGGACTTTCAATAAGGGAAAACAGGGATTTGAAGGAGGTGGGTTTGGGGTGGATTAAAGGGGGGTAGTAAAGATCAATAATTTTTGGATGGGGGATGATATGAGATGGTTGGTGAACACTGTTTTGAAAACCTGGAGGAAGGAGAGGATTGAAGAGAGTGTAGGAGTTTGTTCCAAAGTGGAGAAAAGAGAATGAAAGAGTGAAGGTGAGCAGTGATTCTTGATTTGGCAATTTTCAGCAGAAGGGGATTTTGGCAGACCTTGACTCCCTGAGGAATATAGGAGGGACAGATGATAGACAGAGTGGGGGGGGGCAAGGCTAGACAGGTGACAGTAGAAGAAAGAAAGACCACTGACCTGCCTCTGATGAAGAGAGTAGAGTACCAAAGATTTCAGCTTCATCACAGGAAATACCAATGATCCTAAAAGCCTAGGTGTGAGGCAGGAGCACCACCCCAGAGGGGAGCAGTACTCCATGAGACTGCGGATGAATGCTTTGTAAATGGTTAGAAGCTTCAGGTGTGCCAAGGAAGGACTTTACACAATGTAGGATGTCCAGTCAGCGACTGGCTTTGGAGGCTAATTTGAAGATGTGCTTTCCCAAGAAAGATTCATGTCAGATAGTGAGACCCAAAAGCTTGAATGAAAGGACTTCTTCAAGGGATTGTTGAGAAACTAGATAGGAGGGGGGGATTCCAAACGGTCCTTTCTGAGAGACATTGGTGAGGGTGTGAAAATTGTTAGGATTGAAAGACATATTCTGAGTGTTTGGCCAGCTGGCGATTTTATCAGGTGTGCAGAGAGTGAAGAGGGTGCTGCATTAAGAGCCACGCATTGACTGCGACAGGAGAGGAGCCGCAAGCCATGAGTGGAAATTGCCTTGGGATACATAAGAAGAGTTTGTGAGCAGTGGCAGGATGACAGACCATATCGAAGCTCGCAATATGGTCTCTGATCTCATATTTTGGCATTTAGGACCTTCATCCATTGTTAAGGAAAGCAGAGGCAGCATGTCCAGGGTGAATGGATCTGTTCTTAATCCAAATTGATGGTCAGAAACAAGCCATTGGAGAAGAGGAAGGATTTGATGGTCAGAGTGATGATTGGATTCCTGACCTTGCTGATGATTTGGGAGCAGGCTGATTGGTCCGTAGTTGCAGGTATCTGTTTTTGCACCTTTCTTATGCAGAGCGTAATGTTTGCTGATTTCCAAGCAGATGGCAGATGACCTTGAGAAAATGAAGAGGTGAAAGAACAGAGAAAGGGTGAACAAGAGCAGCAGAGCAGTGTTTTTAGGACATGTGGGCTGATTGCCATCTGGACCGGTTGGCAGAATCTGAGTCGAGGTTTGACAGCAAACTCTCCATTTTTGTTAGGCGAAAAGGACACAGAGTCCAGGAACAGCTGGGTGCGACTGGGTAATGTGGGTACAGAAAGCGATGGGTTCGGGACACAAGATTTAGAAGCAAACACGGAATTTAGGCAGTCAGCCTTTTCACGTGCAAGGTCAGCATTGTGGCCATTTGAAGTAAGGGAGTGGATGGAGGGTGACATACACCAGAAACAGACTTAACTAGATGCCACCAGGATTTTGGAGGAGGGAGACATGTTGAGAGTTCAGACTTGAGATTAGAAAGATGTTGTTTCTGGCTCTCCTGGGGCTCTTCCTGGCTCTTATTGCCTGGTGTTGGTTTTAATGATTAGGGGTGGTGGGCTTGGATCCTAGGGTCCTGAGTTTCAAATCACACTCAGCTGTCGAATTAATACCAGGTGGGGTTAACTCAGCCTGTCATCCTTCAAGGTCGGCAAAATGAGTGCCAGCATGCTGGTATACTGCGTCAGAGTGGCGACCCTTCCAGGATTGTAACCCAGTAGCCAGAGGGACTGCTTAGGCAGCACAACGCTCTGCACAGAGTATGGTTGCAATCTCCTCCTCTCTGAGAGGAGACACACACTTGTTCCGAGCTTGTCGAAGGAAACTGAGATTACCTTCAGTTGGATTTGCCTTCCATGAAGCAAAGGCAAGGGTGTTTAGGACAACTGCCACACCACAAGCTTTAGTGAACCATGGGCAAGAGTAAGGGTAGGACAACCTGAAGACTAGATGGGATAAATATGTGCATGAGAGAGAGCAAATTTGTTTGAAAGAATTCCAGGATGAGTTGATGTTGGATTAAAGTAGAAATGGGAGACCAGTCTAGAAGTTTTATGGCTGCTTGAAGATCCTGCCAATCGGCCTGAGTGAAGTGCATACTAGACGGCGTTGAGATGGTTCTCTTGTAACAGCCATTTACTAATGAATATTTCATCTGTACACCATTTTAAAAGTGTGCGTGTGTGTGTGTGTGTGTGTGTGTGGTGTGTGTTGTGTGTGTGTGTGTAAGAGAGAGGGAGAGAGACCAACAATAATGCTTTATAAATGTCTGAAATAGCAATACTTTGCTATTCCTGACCTAATACACGACTTTTTAAATGACGTATGAATGTTAAATGAGGCCTTTTGTGCAAGCGCTGTTTGTGTGTTTACACTTTTTTTGGTTTGGCTCGACGGGCACTTTTAACCTGCCATTGCTAGCATGAAATGTGTTATTCAAATAGTCTTTTAAACATAATTTTCAGCATTGGATGAAAGAGTGGGAATTTCAAAATGGTTAACCATATTCTGTTGTGCGACCTGAATGCAAATCGGACTCACGGAAACATACGAATATGATAACTTTCCAAGGATGATTGGGTCGGGTCCTATCATGTCCTGTTCATACAATTACCTAGCGGCAGCTGTGGTATTATACACGTGTGTGCGCACGCACGGGCGTGCGCGCACGCACACACACGCACACACACGCACACACACGCACACACACACACACACGAATGGCTGCTCTTCTTTCACCAATGGATGCAAAAATTGAGTAAAAGTTATCGTTGTGCCCTACAAAACCAAAACAAAAGGTAATATACTTGTGAAACACTCAGCACAGACCACTCCCACCACCTCCCACTCCCACCCTTTCCTCCCAAATGTATTATCGTAAATATCATCATTTAAACTACAGTATCTTGAACAAGCCCCAGATATGACCTTCCCATCCGTGTTAAGAAGCACGAAGGTTTGGTTAGAATGCGCCCATCTACAAACTTCGGCATTTCACGAGGCATACATTTATTGGAGTTTTGCAGTCAGGACTTTATAAATCAACTTTTTTGGCCATTTTTTTGTATACATTATCGAGGCTTGTGGAAGAGCTAGTGCTAGTACACTGAATGGGTCAGGACCCACAGAACAAAAGAACGGTAGAGGGAGAGGAAACACCACAGCAGAGCAAAGGCCAAGACAGAGGGAGGCAGACAAAACATTGGTGTGTGGGGAGGAATGGGGGCAGAAAATGATGCATCAGGTGGATAAGATGGATACAGAAAGGAAATTAAGAAAGGAAAACTGGAAAATTTGGAAAGAGAAGGGATTGAGGTGGGGTTAACAAGGGTAGAAAAGATCATGGTTTTGGATTGGGGACAAGGTTGAAATGCGTGAACAGCTGTCTTGAAGACGTAGAGGGAAGAATGAGATTGAAGAGGATGTGGAAGTTGGTTTCATAGGCAGGAAAATGAAAGAGGAACAAACGAATGAGGTGATCAGTGATCCTGAATTTAGGTAGTTTCATCTAAAGCGAGGTTGATGGTGATTCTGTGAGTCCTGAATAAACCTTGGTTGAGGGGGGGGGGGGGAACAAATCACGGAAAGAGCAAAGAGTGCAAGTCCAGAAAGTGGCCCGGGTGTGGACTCAAGGGTAAATATACTCGAGTTTTTACACTTGCTGTTTTCACCCTGGGGCCTCGCCTGAAATTGGACTCGCCCCCGAGGCGAGCTCAACCCTGCTCCTGACCAAGGCATGAGATTTTTCAACCCGGGGCAAAACTATAGTGTAAAACAAAATGGGTGGGAGGAGGTGTTTAGTTTGCCCTGGGGCACTGTGAGCAGTAGCTGCAAGTCATCCGTAATTAGCACAACATGATTTGGGTTACAAAGGTCATCATGAAAGCACATATTCCTGTGGCTTTTTTAATTCTGCGTGTTCCCTTTACACTTTGCATGCGCGATTTTGTAGCTTAACTTGTCCGTCATAATTAACATATTTTCAATGGGTTTTCGATTGATTTTGTACCCAAATTATGATTCTGCACCCAAACAGCATGCATTTCCGACCTTCACAACTTTGCTTCCTGTGCGGTCAGCCCTCAAATGCATGCATGCACACACTCAGTGATATTCTCACCCCAGGTGTTGAATTTTTCAAGTGTAAATCGTTTCATGGTCAACCCTTGGTTAGTTTGGGCTGAACAAGGTTAAAATGGGGGTAAAATGATGCGGGGGGTGAACTCGGGGGTGAAACATCTTTTGTGGCCTCTTGGACCAATTCAGGGTTGCCCCAGGGTTGATGCTTGAGTGTAAAAAGGCGATTAGTTGTCTCTCGTCTCTCATTTATGATTTATGGAAACATTAATTTTTTGATAAGTACAAAGCAAAACCATAATCAGAGAGAGAACACACACACACACACACACACACACACACACACACACACACACACAACACACACACACACACACACACATACACACACCAATGGTTGTGAATGGCTTTTACCTCTGACCTAGCAGTAAAGTTACCAATACACATCCGTGTCTTCTGCATCCTAGAAAATGTATCATTGATTACATTCCACCACTTAGCATCATAAACATGATCCTCATTTTGATTGTTGTACCATACATACTCTTTACAGAGGTCTTGTGCTGCCAAAGCAGTTCTTGGCAAGCGTTATCCTGGGTGTTTGCCATTGCCTTCCCAGTGTTGCTTGTTCGTGCTCTATACTTTTAAAAATGTATGAGCATCAAGCAAGGAAGCAGCACATTTCATTTAAGTCTGTTGTTGATGACTCAGCCAATGTTTAAACCACCAACCTCCCAGACTCAGAGCTAACACTCTAACCATTTATGTCACTGGGTCTGGTTTGATGGTCCTTATGTAGTAATATCGCCACAATTAGCCTGTTACAATCGCTTGGTTCCAATCTAATATAATTAAAAGCCTTATTCTGCTTGTTACTTCTAAAATTGAAGATTTTTCTCTAGTAGGCCTGTGTTTGTCGGTCGACTTTGTTATTCTGTCTGTTTGTTTGTCTGTTTGTCAACCACCTATAGGTCGTAATTTAGGTTTTCTTGAGTTTTCTGAGTACAAATTAAAAAGTAATTGTGAGAAACTTGGCTGTTGGTTGAATATGAAATTGACATAAATGAAAAAAATTGGGCTTTCCAGGTTTCCACGATGAATGATTATTGTTGCCTATGGTTATTGTGGCCTGTTGCAGATCAATGTTGCACTTCCCTGCATGGAGGGAATTAAGATGTGTGCACAGCTTGTGTTAGACCCTGATAAAGGCCACTCTGTGTTTGAAAGATTGGACTTTCTGAGCCTTTGTAATTATTGTCAAAACCTCAAGTTGATTTTGCATTTGTTTTCTGTTTCAGCTTTTGTTGCATTTTCATATTTTATGATGTGCACGCTGTGACTCATTATTGTGGAAGAAAAGAGGACAGAGGCCGCTTAAACTGCTCAAGTAATGATTGACTTCATCAACATAAGTAAATTATGAAGGAAGGACCATTCAAAAATGACATCACAATTTGTAACTTGTTTTGTCTTGCTTGAGAACATCTACAGATTATTTTCAAACCCTACATTTTGTTGGCCTGAGAAAACACACCACGCGCCGGAGCAGAATCCTAACTATCCACTTCGTCAACGGTAGCAGCAAAATGTTAAAAAGCGCTCTGACAAGTAGGAAAGTAGAATGGGACAATGCATCTTTGTCAATCATTTGTCATGAGAAGACGATACAAGTGCAACCTTGGATGTTGAAATGGCAATTTAAAAAGTTGCCAAAAAGATCATCGTCTAAAATGTTGAATCGGTGAAATGATCTGATTGCTTACGAAGCTCACTCCATAAATCCTGCAAATATCAGGCAGAAAAGATGGGGCCAGCAGGCGATGAAACAATGGAATCCTTAGTTTGAGTGAGACACCACACAAAATGGCGTGGAGCAGACTGGTCGAGTTCTTCATTTGGCTTTGAGCAAGGACACATTTTTCCAATGGATTCTATCTTTAAAAAAGTACAGCCAAATCCTGTCCTCATGTGGACTGGAACACACCCAGCTAGAACTGATGTGCTGAAAAAGAAATTACAGAATCACTTGTGGAGAGAAAATGTCATTTTGGGCCTAGCATAACCGGAACCAACTGATGCTCATTTGTCTTGCTTGGACAGAAAATCATTCAGTTGAAGCCACTTAAAAAAAAACACTGCACGGAGGTACTTTGAAACTGAGCATTGTCGAAATAAAGGCCCCCTTGCACCGGAAGAGGAATTTCTCAAGTCATTCCATCATGTTTTTGTCAAAGCTGAAGTGTGATCTGTGAGATGCTTGTGGGTCTGAAAGACAAAACTAACTCAACATTGATGCAAGAGTGTGCGCATCAGACAGTTTGTACACACTTTTGGACTGGTATATGGTCGGGTTGCAAAGATCAAGGTGATGATACATTGCCAGAAGCCTGACATCAGCAAAAAGTACTGATCTAGGGACAGGATATCATCTACACCGTTGCTCGTGGAAGAAAGAATACTCCCCAAACATATTTCCACTGGTCTGCGACATTCCACCATGCGACAAGAGCAATGTTCCTGGTGATTACCTCCATCTCTTTGGCGACAATATCGGCAAAATACCAATTCTTCGTATAGATACATCAATAACCAATTCCCTGATTGAATGTTTATTGGCCATACATGGAGGGATGTTTCCCAGTTTGCTGGAGACAACCTGGATATGGTCGAAGACACCCTTGGTGGAAATGGAACATTCATGTCACTCAAACAGCTCTATTTCAGTGAGGACCACCCAAAGAAAGACAAGAGCTGGACAAGATGGTCATAGGTAGGAACAAAGTACTCAAGCATGTGCCTAAAGAGTTTCACAAGAATGTTAATCGCGGAAGTTCCCAAAGATCACAAAGCCCCAAAACTGCCTACCATTCTGAAAAATAACTATGTCTTTGGATCCACACTACTCACTTGTCCAGTAAAACAGAAGGATAGAGTGGCAATTGTCCTGGCCCAAATGTATCCTTCAGGAAATGCAATAAGTTCTTGCCTGGAAAGGATTCAAGCAGATGCTTTCGATGTGACATGTCCATGATCTATTACTAGCTCGTTGACAATATCCTAGTCCCAGCACACAAAATGGATACCATTATGACCATTCTGCTGTGCTGCAAGGATATTGCCACAAAACCCTCACAGCCGAGTACAGTGTAACATTTCACCAAGCCATATACTGCAGAGTAAAATAACTTTAGTTGCTGCTTTAAGATAAAATGTCAACAAAGTCGTCAGGATTTGTAGTTTTTCACATTGTGCTGAACTACCTCGGAGCCCTTGGGCAACATTTGGCTGATGCTGGTTTGACTGATGTGTGGGTCAAATCTGGTGTTTCAGCGAATGTATGGTGGCGAAGATGAGGAGGGAAAGTTCTGGAATCAGGCAGTATGCAGACACAAGCTAATGTATTGTGGCCCTAAGATGGTTGCTGGTGGAGAATTTTATTCTCGGGAGGAGGAACAACTGGAGCAGCAGCTGCATTGATATCAGAGAGTTATGCCAGATCCCTTTCGGATCCATTCAGTCATGGGGAAGACACCGCATCGGTGAAGGATGCTGGGGATTTCCTGATGGATCTCCTTGTGTGACTTCTCAGCCAATTCTGACCTATTCCGAAACTCAACATTCATGTTTTTGGAAGCTATACATCGACTTCGTGCAGGACCCCTCGTTGTTCATCAGAGCTGAGAGAAAGGGGATATGGGATTTACATCCGTCTGCCTTCCAGGCGATGTTGCCTCTCATGGTACATTATGACCATCAGCAATTACACTCGTGCCGAACAGTTCACCTGATTGATAAGTTACACCTGAGGGATATGGCTCCAGATATTCACACGGTGTTCCAAGCTGGCAGTTTGTTCATGAAAGAAACCGAAGTTCATTCAATCAATTATGAACGAATATGGCACTTGAGCACATTACTGGAACATGCAATCAGCTGGTGGTTCAGTGGGCCTCACTCAAACCAAATCTGCACTGAACAGGTGGATGCTGACCTTGCTGTGATCGAGCACAACTTCTAGAGGATGAATGCAAAGTTGTTGGTCGTACAACCCAAATAAAAGAGGCAGACCACAAAAGGAGACCTCTGTCTATGTATGAAGAGAGACTATGAGAGATGATGTGCAGAAAATCGTGAAAAAGCTTTGCCGATTTTAACCCATTTGTCGGAGTACGAGACGAGCTCATCAGCATCTCAAAAAATGATTGTAACGTCACTCAACATAGCAAAAGATTTGCTATCTGCTAAAGACCATGTCAATGGAATCAACTTCCGTAGGTATCAAACTACCGAAATAATTTATTGACAATCCTCTCGAAAAATATGCCAAGCTGAGTTTGCATGAGAAAATACTTCAGAATAAAGCCAACACATTGTACAACACTGTACAACACTCCCCCGGCTCGATCGCCAGCTTCGCTGGCCGTAGAGACGAGAAGAGCGTTCACCATCCGTGGGGAACCCGCCGCTGCCAGCGAGGGCCGATGGTACATCGTTTATGGATAAATCCATGCATGTTTCAGCGAGTGCATATGTGTCTGCCTTGGGAGCACATTTCATACAGTGCGCCACGCCACCGCCACCATCTACGCTCCCACATTCATCGCATCACCGCCATTCCCAAACGGCACCATAACCATCAAACCACCACCGAAAACCCTCCACCACCTTCACCTCTCTCCTTCTACGGCCATTCCCGCACCACCTGTGAACACTGAACGTCGGGCTGTCTCGGGCCCGTTCAGCGTTTGGTGCGAGCGCACCGAGCCGCGAGCGCGAATGGCGGCCTTTCCGAGGGGAAAATTCGGCATCAAAAACGCTACACGCCCACTTCTCCTCCGTCCAATTACGCGAGCGCGGGCGGCTTGGCCCCGCCTCCAAGCGTCGCTGTTGTGAAGTCCGTATATGCAATTTTAGGATCAGGAGAGGTCACGCCCATTTTGCCGACCAATGGCTGACGGGGGGGGGGGGGGCGGCTGTGGCCCGCTTCAATCGCGTGTCTGATCCTAAATTGCTTATGGCTGCTCCTGCCCGCCTATAAAAAGGCGAGCGCAGGGCGATTGAGAGTCGGTCGGGTGAGGAGAGTGTGGAACGAAGAAGAGTTGCAAGAGAGGGGTTCTGGGTTGCCTGGAGAGTGTCGTCGAGAAGTGGCTGTTCGGTGACAGGAGCGTTTGCGTTGCGTTGGTGAAGTTGAGGCGAGTGAGAGCGGTGGAACTGCAGGCAAGGGAGCTCGGGTCCAAGGCAAGAAGGACGGCGTCGGCCGACGAGGTTGCGGTGTGCGATCGCTCGTCTCGTCGCGGGACCCAAGCCAGCCAGCCCTCCCCTCCCCCAGGCATCAACAATCTCCCTTTCCCCCGCGCTGAGATAGTGCAAAAGGGGGCCCCGTTCCCACCCCCCCCCCCACACGTGGTGCCAACGAAACCCGCCAAGGAGCACGGAGTCGGGGCCACAGCCGTGCGGCCACATTGCGGCTTCGCCCGCCAATGCGTCACAGAGGACGCGGGTAGGACCCCCCGGTCCGCGGACCTGGCCGCTCCTCTAGGTTCCCGCGCACATTTGGCCTACGGCCTGTCTGCCTCCTTGTCTGTGAGGGTGGCTTCTTCCTTTGCTTTTGTGTAAATGTGTGTTGGCGCCGTCTGTAAAGTAGAACTGTATCCGTGTTGCCGTGTGTGCGCGTGTAGTCGTATTAACTCTGCGTCGTGTTGCTTTTATTGTTTTGGTTGCTTTATGTGCATTTTGATGTATGGCTGTTTATACGTGCTTTCCGTGTGCCGGGAAATAAATGTGCATTGTGTGAACTGTTTTCCCGGTTTCGCTTTTGTCTTTTCTTTGTTGACTTCTCCATCCTGCTTCAACGTAAGGGTTCGTGTGGGCTTAAATACGCCCGGTAAGTTAATCGGACCGGTCGAGGCCGGATGATAACACCGCTTCGGTATCACTGTAGCACGGAACGGACGCTTAACGGCGGTTCGAGTCCGGAGTCTGGCCCTGTGGCGTGGCGTCGATCGCCCGGTCGATCATTCGCGCAGTACTTAGGTAGATCGAATGTGCGAGCAACCATCCTGCGCGGTGGACAATTGGCACGATCGTGGTGACGGTTAAAAAACCCCCACCCTGACTAGCTTTTTCCCGGCGTGGTCCGAGAGGGTTCACGACTGAAGTTGTCGTCGGGGGCGACGTACCGCGATTCGAGCTTACGTGGCCGTTCGCACGCCGTCGAGCGGCGAATTCGCAGACACTGGCTGTTACAGGAGTGTGA
>CM068952.1:152475000-152492319 GCA_035128595.1 Eptatretus atami
AATCCTTCCTCTTCTCCAATGGCTTGATTTCTGACCATCAATTTGGATTTAGAACAGATCATTCAACCCTGGACATGCTGCCTCTGCTTTCCTAACAATGGATGAAGGTCCTAAATGCCAAATATGAGATCAGAGACATATTGCGAGCTTTCGATATGGTCTGTCATCCTGCACTGCTCACCAAACTCTCTTATGTTATCCAAGGCAATTTCCACTCATGGCTTGCGGACTTCCTCTCCTGTCGCAGTCAATGCGTGGCTCTTAATGCAGCACCCTCTTCACTCTCTGCACACCTGGATAAAATCGCCAGCTGGCCAAACACTCAGAATATGTCTTTCAATCCTAACAAATTTCACACCCTCACCATGTCTCTCAGAAAGGACCGTTTGGAATCCCCCCCCTCCTATCTAGTTTCTCAACAATCCCCTTGAAGAAGTCCTTTCATTCAAGCTTTTGGGTCTCACTATCTGACATGATCTTTCTTGGGAAAGCCACATCTTCAAATTAGCCTCCAAAGCCAGTCGCTGACTGGACATCCTACATTGTGTAAAGTCCTTCCTTGGCACACCTGAGCTTCTAACCATTTACAAAGCATTCATCCGCAGTCTCATGGAGTACTGCTCCCCCTCTGGGGTGGTGCTCCTGCCTCACACCTAGGCTTTTAGGATCATTGGTATTTCCTGTGATGAAGCTGAATCTTTGGTACTCTTACTCTCTCATCAGAGGCAGGTCAGTGGTCTTTCTTTCTTCTACTGTCACCTGTCTAGCCTTGCCTCCCGCCCCCCCCACTCTGTCTATCATCTGTCCCTCTATATTTCCTCAGGGAGCTCAAGGTCTGCCAAAATCCCCCTTCTGCTGAAATTGCCAAAATCAAGAATCACTGCTCACCTTCACTCTTTCATTCCTCTTTTCTCCCACCTTTGGAACAAACTCCTACACTCTCTTCAATCCTCTCCTTCCTCCAGGTTTTCAAAACAGCTGTTCACCACCATCTCATATCATCCCCCATCCAAAATATTGATCTTTACTACCCCCTTTAATCCACCCCAAACCCACCTCCTTCAAATTCCCTGTTTTCCTTATTGAAAGTCCCTGTAGTACCATCTTGTTTACCCCATGTACCCACCCCATCCCTCTCCCTTCCACAGATCCCCTATTGTCTTTGTTCCCCACTATTTTGTGCTTCCCTCTCCTACCCCTCTTGTATCCTGCGTTGTTATATGTTTCTGTGTATTCGCTCTTACACAAGCTTCGACTTGGTATGCAAAAAAAAAAAGTCCACAACACACCAAATGTTTTTATTTTTCAAGAATAGTTATGTTTTCTGAGAAGAAAATATGTGAATGTTTTTTTTTTAATATCTTTCAGCCAACTGTGAGTATTTAATTGGTCCAACATTTAATGCATCATGTACCTTCCATCATCATAAGGCATAAGCAAAGTCTAATCATAATATTTTTTTTCAATTGGTGCATGAAAGGTTTCTGCCATAAAATAGTTAAAGAACGAAATTAATGAACCTTTTTAATTTCACACTTTGAAAATAATTTACAGAATATTTTCTGCAAAAGTTGCTTTTGAATTTTTTTCATTTCAATCTTGAAATAGAAAAATCATTGATATTGTAATTTTTTTACTCTAAGGCCAGAAATATTTTACCCACCCCTCTTAATAAGCAAAATAAACACATAGTTCATGACATCAAGCTATTCTGAGCAGTTACCTTACTAACTTGTTTTGCCTTGAGACCTTCAACATGATTTTCATTTCCATTATGTGACATAAATGTGACCTCATCATAGAGTCCTTAAAAAAAAAAAAACCCAAAACTTCAAAAACTGATCACTTGACTATTTTACATCACAAAAACTTTCATGTGGTCCAGAAAGACAAAATATAGTTATTGTACAACCCAAAAATAATTTTCAGGTGTACAGTGTGTCCCAGAAAAAAGATCATTATTTGTCAATTTGTCATTTTTTGCATTTTATACAAAAACTCCAGTGTTGTCCAGCAAGGCCAAATATGATTACAAAATGTCCCAAAAATATTTTTTAGATGTCCATTGTGTCCCAGAAAACATCAATTTGTGAAAAATTCTATTTTTGTTGCATTTTATAGCACAAAAACATTACAGTGTGGTCCAGTATATCCCAATTTTTTTTGAAGTGTACAGTGTGTTCTTGAAGAAAGTATCACTCTGGAAATATCACAAGTTCAAATTGCCCACCGAAAGAGCGTCGAGATAAGCACTACCGCCCGGAGGGCAAATTTAATATTGTAGATTTTTTTTTTTAACATTAACTGGAGGGTGGGAATTCCAATGCAAGTTACTTATAATGTTCCCAATGTGACATTAGATCATTCACATCACTGGCATCAGTCACCATGCATCGTAGTAATGTCACCTTTTGATGTCTGTATAAATGGCTTAGTTTATGAGATAAGCTTACTTTTCTTTACATTTTTAGTGCACTGGCAAAAACACATTTAAGAAAAAAAATGCTCGTTCTCGCAGAGATTAATGAGAAGCTCCTTTCTCAGATTGACTGAAGATTTATATTCAAGAGAGACTCAAAATGAGCAACTATCACTGAACAATAAGATAATAATCCCAGCTATAACTTCAGTAGGTGTTACCTACCTGCTTTTGTAGCTGCACTTTAGTACCCTTTTGAGAAAGTCATCTGCATTTTAGCAAAACACATGAACATGTTTTGGCATAAATACTGGAATACATGTTATTAAAAAAAAAAAATTAAAGAATTTATTCTATTCAACATTGTCACCTAAGAGCCGAGGTCAATTGGGAAGTAAGAACGGTGTGGGGGGTCAAAGCTACGTGCTCACAGCAGTGTGCGCTTCTGTGGGATGTCATCACCAGAACAAACTGCACGCTCCACTAACTGAAAAGAACAGCACTGGGAAGTGCATCAAAGCACACGGAAGAATGAGCTACATCATCAAATGCGTCATTCGGATGTTTGGATGAAACTGGTCTGATTCAAATCCCCTCACTTTTGTCTCCTTCTGTGACACTGCATGCTTACCCCTGTCTGTTCAGATGATGAACATTTGTCAGAAGGTGAAATCATTATTACAAGTGCATGAAAGGCAATACGTTGACAAGAAGTCTTAGTGTGGTTAATACATGGTTAGGAAGGGAAATTTATGTAACTGAAATTTCTGTGGGTTGGAAAGAAAATTCTTCATGGAATATAAAGTCTAAAAAGAGCAAGAAGTTAAAAATAAGAATAATTTTCAGACACTTTCAAAAAATTTTTTTGTTAATTGCACGTTTGTAAGGTTTTAAGATGGGTGGGAAGGACATTATGGTTGCTCTACGTGCTGTTCATGGCCCTTGGAATTAATAGCCCTTCCTTCCTCTTGCGTCGCAATGTGCGCTCATTACATCGTAGCTTCGGAAGCACTTTTGCTAATTGCCGCGAGGGGCCTCTAATCAAACAGTGCCATCAAAAGGGGTCGGGAACTAACTGGGAACCGAGACGGTCTCGGTCTCTGCTCGCAATGTCCCTGGGGTGAGCAGCGGGCACTGCAGAGGAAAGATATTGGGCGCCTGCTGGAGATGCTTTGGTTGATGTCCCGAGAACAACTAACTTTGCTCTTGTATTGCTCTTCCCGTGGGATTACAGTTTGGAATGTCCAACCACCAACTAATTATATTTTGATGCTCAAATGTTAAGATTTCCACGATTTTCTACGAAGGAAATTGACTCTGTTTAGCGAGAAAGAATTTGCATGACTGCTGTTGTGATCACAGATTTGATGCCACAATGCCATTCACTATGATGTGATGGTAAAGATTTAATGGCACCATTTTGTTTGGGTGAAATTGCACCATGTTGAAATTATTGAAATTAATGGCACCATGTATTATCCATCAATGGGCCGACACTTCTCTTAACCTGCTTTATATCCCTGGTGTATATAATCTCAGTCTTCAAAATATAAAGGGATTATTATAATCTCAGTTGGAGCAGACATAAATCGATAATCCATTGACTTTGCAGAGTCATTCCAGCGACAGTCAACAGCCTGATGACACACCCTCAACAATTCGTATTAAAAATGACGCCAAAGCAGGCCAGATACTATTCTAAATAGTCGTGGGAAGTAGACAATTGCCAAGGGCAATATGTCACCAACTCAACATCAAAGTGATCATCAGTGAAACCTGTCACACACCTGTCATTTTGGATTACACTGATCCCTTCCTTGCATGAACTATTTGACAAGACAACTTGTGATGATCTTGCAGTTTTATTTTTTTAATTTTCATCTTTAGTATGATTCAGGTGTTAGGGTGATGGCATTCTTGATGATTCAGGTGTTAGGGTGATGAATGGAGATGACATTCTTGACAACTAATGGGGACAATCACCCAGATTATCATTTGTTATAGCAATAAAGCTAACAAGAAAAGGATGCAGAACTTTAATGTGGCACTTGGTCAACCCAATTAAAACACGAGTCTCAGGCTTATGCTGTTTACTACAGATCATTTAGGTTTTTCATACATGGCTCATAAGTTTCAACAGGATCACTACCTATCAGACTGCTTTATCAGACTTACTGATGCAATCCTTTTACTTGTGCTGAATTAGACACCATGGGATACTTATTCTTTTAATATGAATGGGAGGCTTCACAATTCCCAATTTCAAGCAAATTTAAACAGCTCTGAATTAGAAACAGTTGGTGTGGTGTAGCAAGTCATGTGACAGGGTACTCCCAGATCCAAACTAACCAAAGTTACACGTGCACACATTTGGACTAGATAAGTGCACAAACTTCAAACAGGAATCATACCAGAAATGATCTACCATCACCTAACACAACAAGGAGATTTAGAGGCAGAACAAAAGGGATGTAAGAGAGGTTGTTATGGAACAATGACCACCTACTACTGAACAAGGCCGAACTTGAAAATTGCAAAATGCAAAAAACCAAATTGTTCTCTGCCTGGATATACTATAAGAAAGCTTTTGACAGTGTCCCACATTCGTGGATGATAAAATGCATGCACATATACAAAATCAATCCCCAAATAATCAAAAAAGATTGAGAAGGCAATGGAGCTCTGGAATACCACATTTATATTACAGCACTCAGAAGGAAATATTGAAATACCAGGGGTGAAGATATGTCACGGGATCTTCCTGGGAGACAGTGTTTCCCCCCTCTTGTTTTTTTCTGGCTCTGGACCCACTGAGACCTCATCAACAAACAAGGATCTGGATATACCCTTACAACCCTACTTTCCATAAATGATTTAAAACTCTTCACACCGAATAACGAAAAATTGACTGAACAGCTAAAACTAGTAAAATGGTTCTCTGAGGACATTCAAATGCAACTTGGACTAGATAAGTGCACATGTGTAGAAGGTAAACCAACAAAAATAGACAACATAAAAATTGACCTTGAAACAACAATACAGCAGCAAGAAAATGAAGCATCATATAAATACCTCGGAGTAGAAGAGGGCCACAAAATATGTCACAAACAAATGCACAAAACAAATGCACATCGCCAAAGAATATCTACATAGAACGAAGCTAATCCTGAAAACTTATCTTCTCCAAGAAACAATATCAAAGCCTTAAACCAACTCGCAGTACCAGTGTTCCAATGCAGCTGTGAAATAATAAACTGGCCCCATTCAGAAATCAATAAGTTTGACAACAAAGTAAGAAAACTCCTTACCATCCACAAAATGTTCTACAAAAACGAGTGCATCCCGACAATGTAACTGCCGAGCCAAGAGGGATTTTCAGCCTGATGGAACTCAATCAGGTGTACAGAGCGGTGAGTGTAGAATTGGCTGAGTATGTGAAATGCTCAACAGACTATCAGATTCAATTTGTAAACAAACATGGACACAACAAACCTGAAAATGTATCCCTAACTCACCTTGCAAGGAATTTCCAAAAACAGGTGTGAATAGAAGATATTGCATGGGTAAATGAAACAACAACAAATACAGCCCCAACAATTGCAAAAAAAACCAAAATAAATATATGAAAAGAAATATCAACAAATATACACCAACAACTGGGAAAGCAACAAAAGAGCAGACAAATACAAAAAATAATTGAACAGAGTGATGATAGACAAAGAAAGCTCATTGGAATGGCTAAGAAGAGGTCAGCTCAATTGGGACGGAGAACAAATAATAATAAATGCCCAAGATCAAGGACACTACACCAATGGATTTAAAAAGATTGCGGGACTGAACCAAACAGACAAGTGTTCTGTTGGTTCTGAAAGATAGAAACAGAAAGTACAAGTCACCTGCTTTTTGGATGCAAAAAACGATCAGAACAACTTTACACACAACAGCACAACAAAGTATGCATTGGCATATCTGCAAACATTTCAACATCTCAATTCCAGAAAACTCACGGATACAAGCAAGCACCATGGGCAAATTGAAAATAAGGACGTCATGCTCACGTATGACCTGACGATCCAATCGAGCGTGAACATAGAAAACAAAGCATTGAGATCAGACACAGTACTTAGGTACAAAAATAAAAAGACAGCATTGCTGATTAAGACATCAGTATCCCACGATTTTAGCTTAAATAATGCAAAAATCAAGAAAATCACCAAATAACAGGACCTCAAAAATGAGATCAAGAGATCTTGGAAGCTGAAGAGCATCAAAATTGCACCAGTGATAATTGGAAAGAAACATGAATAATAAAGAACCTCACTGAGATTTTAAAAACCATCCCAAGGAATATTACCACAAACAAACTACAATTGGAGGCAGTCCGGGGTTCACTGTCTATCCTGAAAAGAGCCCTTGGAACAAAACTCTGAGAACAACAAAGTTGAACAACTTGGTCCATGAACTATGATCCCTTAGTACTGAAATGAGGTGGATATTTTGAGTCCTTGGAGGACTACATTCCACCACTTGACACCCGCAAATGGAGACAACAACCAACGACACACACACACAACACACACACACACCACACACACACAACACACACACACACACACACACACACACCTTGGATGCAAGGGAAAGCCATTTGGTCTATCAAACCTGCACTACGAGACCACATTGACTTAATCTAACAGTTTATTAATTTAATGTCGCAATGGGAGGGCGTGGGGGTGGAGATAAAAACAATGGGGGCAAGCACAGCCATTCACAGGGTGTTTTATACACATATCATATGACAAAAAAGGGATCAAATCACCATTCCTGACAATCATCATGTGCCCCATGCTTTTAGGTACCTCTCTAACTCAAATTTAAACTTCTCCATTGTTTATCCTGCCATTAGCTTTCCAGGGAGACCATTTCATGTATTAACTACTCTCTGAGGGAAAGACAACTAACTGCCTTACTATTATCCTAACTTTCCTCCTCTTTACCTTCAGGCCATGATCCCTGGTCTTGTCACTGTCCATTCTGTTGAAAAAAAACCACAAACTCTTCTGCATTTGTATTTTCAATCCATCCATCCATCTGTTGGGACCATACTCTGCACTGAGTGTCAGTACTGCTGGAGCAGTTTCCTGGGCTATTGGGCACAATCCTGGATGGGTCACGACTCCGACGCAGTATACTGGAATAGCTCAATCATCCCAGCAAGATGCTAGTCATTTTGCCAACCTCGGAAGGATGACAGGCTGAGTCAACCCCACCTGCTATTAATTCAACAGCCAAGCAGGATTTGAACTCAGGACCCAAGGATACCCTTCTTAAGAATCTCGATCAGATCCCCTCATAACCACCTCCAAACACTGTCCAACAATTCTACCACTGAACCGACTAAAAAAACAAAGTACCACGTGTAATACCACAGTTATGTAATGCATCTTGCTCCCAACAACGAAGAAGCTAATGTGCAAGCTAGCATGAGGAAGCAAACATAAAAAGTGTAAGAAATCCCACATTGTTATAAGAATAGATGGCACACTTAATATTTTCGATACACCTATTGAGGCTTATGAAAGAACAGAAAGTCTGATTACAGACAGAATGGGGAAAAAGGAAAACAGTGGTATGACAATGAACGGATGCCCCACAACACAAGGAGAGGAAATTGTCCAAGATGACCAATCACAACACAAGAAGAAGGGTAAAAAAAGTGTCTCATCATGTGTAGTGAAGCTCAGTAATGGAAATGGAAGGGGTCATGAGATGGCAGTAGGCAGAAGACTTGAAATCCTGGAGGAGAGAGAGCTGGCAATGAACTCTGGAACACATTTCTGCATGAGAGAAAAGAGGGGTGAGAAAGAATGAAGGAAAGTCCGGAGTTTAACATTGTGCAGGAGAACAAGGAAAGGGTTTCTAGCAGAATGCATGTAACCTTCAGGGTCAGGGATTAGACAGAGAGGTGAGAGGGCAGGAGAGCATCGCCAGAATAAAGCTCGTAAAAAAAACTGCACGACCACCAACTTGCTCAAGGTGATTAAGGAACAGAAGTTAAGATTCAGCTTCATGACTCAAGATTCGAAAGACATGGAGGGCCTTAGATTCCAGGGCCTCAATGGGGACAAGGTGAGAAGCAGCAGCAGCAGTCCACAGATGAGGGCTGTATTCATCACATGGTGACTAAAGGCGTTACACATTGTTATAAGCTGAGTATGAAAGAAGAAGGACTTGACACTGTGAAGAAATCCTCTGGTGACCATTTCTGTGGGTCAGCTTGGAGATATGATCTGCCCAAGAAATGTTATACCTGATAGTAAGGCTGAGAAGCTCAATAAACTTTACCTCTCCGAGAGACCAACCACATACATCAATAATTGAGGGGGACGGGGACGGGGGGGTTACTTGTTTGTCCTTAAGGAAAGATAAAGTTAGAATATGGGTCTTTCTTGCACTACAATCCATGTTTTATGTAGATTAACAGTTGCTTATTTTCTCTAGATAGACAGAGAGGGATGCTTTTGTCTGCCTGATGAAAGTGTGTATAAATAACCTGCACAGAGTGGAGTTGTCTGCAAAGATATATATTGGATTTTCCAGTGATGAAGACATGCTATTGATCTACAACATGAACAGGATTTGTCCCAGAACATTACCAGTTTATAAAGCTACACAATGGGATAGTGTGATTCATGTAAGTTTAAGTTCTGTTAACAATTTAATAATATTGCAATATCATTAAGACACAACCAGATTAGTTTAGGAGCACCAACGATGATAATAATCAGATAGCATCTCAGTGTTTCTAAAGGAACTTACTCCTGTCTGACCGGGGTAAAGAGCAAAATGAGAATGCTGATCGATCCGTCCGAATACCACATCAGCCAACACGATTAAATCTCCCGACAAAGACCATGTCCTCGCGTTCAACAAAGACAAAATTGCAGCAGCACTTCAAACATGCTGGATGTGACATATTGGAGGCAACTCTGTCAGTCCCAATCTGGATGTGACATGTAGAAAGTAACTCCATGAGGCATATATGCCAGCAAATTAATCCCTTACACACTCCCCTGCTGCTGCCATCCCGTCAACCAAACTTACAATACAAGTTGTACTTCTAAGTACAATCACATAAGATTTAAAAGTAATAAAACAAGTGGAGGTACATTCAACGTACACCACCCCCGTGCCAAATAAATAAATAACAAATCCTCCAGCGCTCGACATCGCCGGGGCACCGAAGGCTGAGTATTTCAACTTCCTCGCCGAAGGCGCCTCAGCGATGCTGCCGAACAGCACAAGGAGACAGGATTAGGAGGGAGCGGTGCACATTAATTGATTAATTGCATAAATAGAATAAATAGATACAACTCGTAAAATAATAAATTTCTTAACCAATTGGCTAATAGCATTCCTAAACTGTTTCATCCGAATCTGTAACTTTTTGAAAATTAAGTCATAAATCGAAAAATTAAACAATTAATTGATTAATAAATAAATAAAAAATAACCTTCATAGCCAAATAACTTGTTTGCTATCATGTCCAATATCAGCTTCCGAGCTCAAAAGGTGCTTGAGATATTGCCCAGATGAGAAAGAAGGTAAATAAGTAATTAATAAATCGATAATAATGAATTAATTAATAAAATAATTTAAAAATACAGTTTTTGCCAAAGAACATATGGACTTTTGTCCCCAAATTTCAGCTTCCTAGCTCAAAGGATGGTAGAAATATCACTCAGACAAACAAGGATGCAAAAAAACAATAAAGACGTTGTGTATAGCACAGGACTTGTGAAATCCATAAAACAAATTTGACCAAAAATAATTGGTGGTTGAATTTAATGACTAAATATGCAACTCCTCTTCAAATCCAAAGTCAATCCGATGAAAATTGAAAATTTTAGAAATTCGGCCTATGTTGACTTTTGTTGACCACAATAATTATTGGTGGTTCAATTCAGTAACCTGATATGCAAATCCTCTTCAAATTTCAAGTCAATGGGATGAAAATTGAGGATTTTAGAAATCCCAACCTAGTTGTTGACCTTGGGCCTAGATTCATCTCTTGGTCTATGTTGACCTCAAAATTATTGGTGGTTGAATTCAGTAACCTGATACGCAAATCCTCTTTAAATTTCAAGTCAATTGGATGAATATTGAGGATTTTAGTAATCTCACCGAACTTGTTGACCTTTGGCTTATGTTTACCTTTTGTTCTATGTTAACCTCAAAAATAATTGGTGGTTGAATTTCATGACTAAATATGCAACTCCTCTTCAAATCCAAAGTCAATCCGATGAAAATTGAAAATTTTAGAAAATCGGCCTATGTTGACTTTTGGCCTATGTTGACTACAAAAATAATTGGTAGTTGAATTCAGTAACCTGATATGCAAGTCCTCTTCAAATTTCAAGTCAATTGGATGAATATTGAGGATTTTAGTAATCTCACCTAACTTGTTGACCTTTGGCTTATGTTGACCTTTTGTTCTATGTTAACCTAAAAATTATTGGTGGTAGAATTCAATGAGAAAATATGCAACTCCTCTTCAAATTTCAATCAATCAGATGAAAATTGACAATTTTAGAAATTCGACCTATGTTGACCTTTTGGTCCATAATGACCTCAAAATAATTGGTAGTTGAATTCAGTGACCTGATATGCAAATCCTGTTCAAATTTCTAGTCATTGGATGATATTTTCATTGGATGAAAATTGAGGATTTTAGAAACATGAAATTTGTTTTTGAACTTTGGTCGATGTTGACCTTTTGACCTGAAAACAATATGCTTCTTGCTTATGATGCACTCTACCATGTGGTGAAGTTTCATGAAGATCGGATTAAAATTGTGACCTGAAGGCGATAAACAAAAACAAACAGACAAACAGAATGAAAAATCACTCATAGAGTGCCACTTGGTGAAACGGAATGACACTCATTGTAGCGCATACCTCCACCCGGCTGAATAGTTTACATTTTGTATGCCACTGATAGGTCGGATCTGAATCCGGACCGAAACCAAAATCGAATCGGCTTGTTCTAGTCACCGAACCAACTTATCCACCTAGTTTTGTCATAACTCGACCACAACTTTATGAGATATCATGCGACACATAGTTTTGGGCCCATCTCTCAATGGTGATGAACCACTTAATAAATTCTCGTATCTGAATCTGAATTCGAATTTTCACCAGAATTGAATGAATTCAGCCTTGTCACACAAACAACCTGTCTACAAAGTTTCTGTGGAATCCATCCATCACCTTTTGAGATACTGTGCTATACTGTATATCGTTTTTGGCCCTAATCTCTCCATGGTGAAGAATCAGTTGAAAATTTTTCAGACATGGATCCGCATATGGATCTTCACAAAAATCGAATGAATTTGTCCTTATCACACACCTAACATGTCCACCAAGTTTCATCCGAATCCGTTCACGACTTTTTGAGATATCATGCAATATCGTTTTTAGCCCCATCTCTGAATTGTGAATCAGTTAAAAATTAAATAAGTCTCGTATGCAGTTCTGGATTCGGATCCTCACCAAAATTGAAACAATCCTTTCAAGTGACATTCCCAACCTGCCCACCAAGTTTCGTTGGAATCCATCAATAACCTTTTGAGATATTGTGCTTTATATCGTTTTTGGCCAATCCCTCAATGGTGAAGAATCACTTTAAAAAATATCAGATCCGGTTCAAGATTGGATCTTCACCAAAAGTGAACGAATTCTTCCTAGTTATACACCCAACATGTCCACCAAGTTTCGTCTGAATCTATCCACAACTTTTTGAGATATCGTGCTACATATCGTTTTGGCCCTCTCTCTCAATGCTGAAGAATCACTTTAAAAATTCTCAGATCTGGATCTGGATTAGGATCTTCACCAAAATTAAGGGTTGCTAAGGGGATCTTTGGCTGGTCACCTACATACACAAACAACTTCAGAATGATTGCCTAAAAACTGTGGCCAAAAATCATGTGACAAAGAGACAGACAAAGAGACAGCCAGACAGACAAACGCTACAGACCAACATTCTTGTTGAAAATTTTTTTTCGCCAAGTAATAACGAATGCAACCAACCATTATATTTTCAAATCTTCGATTTTTGCAAGGAACAAACGGAATAAAAACTGAGTACTCCCTTTGGCACCCCGCGATGATGTCATGCATAACCTGGATATGGAAATAGGAAGGAGCGGTGTACAACAGTCACTTAATCCTACGTAACATTTGCTATCACAGCTAGGATTATTTACCAAACTGTGTCCCTTAGAATTTGCTCGGTACCACATGTAGCACTGTCATATGACTCAGTACACGTGCGTGGCAATTTTTGCATGCAGTGCATAGTCGGCACATGCGAGTTCCAGATATTCATGGGTAAACTGAGGTACATGTCAAAGCACATGTTGGCCATCCATTATATTGCTGAGGTACATGTTAGTATCGTTTTGTGTTTTGAGTATTTTTATACTGCACAGGAACTATTTTCCATTGAGTGTATATATATATATATATATATATATATATATATATATATATATATAATATATATAATATATAATATATATTATATATATTATATACCGTATTTATTCTAATAGAAGCCCCCCTTCTAATAAAGCCCCCCCCCTCTTTGAGAAAATTTTCATGTTTCAAGGGTGTCTCTAATAATAGCCCCCCTCCCCCGTCACCCAGTGTGAAACAATTGAGACAGCTGTAACCTGTAGAGGAGCCTGGCCCGCCTGGCCAGGCCGGGACCCGGCTTTGTTGACAGGTGTGTTTGACGGCGGTCAAGTCAGTGTGGTGTCGTATTCTGCATAATTTATACCCCTCTACCTGACAATACAGTACTTGTATCTTCATAATAAAACAAATAAATAAGAAATAAAAAAATTGCATGTTTGTAATTGTCTCTAATAAAGGCCCCCTCCCTCCTTGATCAAACTGGTATTCTAATAAACGCCCAGGGCTTATATTAGAATAAATACTGTATATATATATATTTAGCGAAGAACACTCGGCGCTTTGCTGATAGGAATACTAGAGGGGTGGCGCGAAAAAAGAGGGGGGAAGAGAGAGGAGTGTTGGAGAAAGAGGGGGGAGAGTGAAGAGGTGGAGGGGAAAAGAGAGAGCAGGGAGGAAGAGAGCTGAGGGGTGTGGGAGTGAAGAAGGGTGGGGGAAGGGAAGACAGTGTGATGTGGGAGGAAGGGAAGGCAGACGCACGGTGGAGCATTAATTACGATTCATACTGTCTCATCAAAATGATTCCACATAAAATAACAGTGAAGATGGAAACAAAATAATGTCCGAAATCCATTTTCTACCAGTCATAAAATAAACACGGCTTGGAGACAAACAGCACCTGGATACATCCGGAGCAAAAACCCGCCGGACACATCCGGAGATAAACTGCTGCCCAGACTGAAACACCATCCGGACACATCAAGAGACAAACACTACCTGGATGCGTCCGTAGACAAACACTGCCCTGACGTGTCTGGAGACAACACAGCCCTGACGTGTCCGGAGAAAAACACCACCCTGACGCATTTGGAGACAAACACCGCCCCAACGCGTCCAGAGACAAACACCGCCCCGACGCGTTGGGAGACAAACAACGCTCTGATACGTCCGGTGAAAAACACCACCCCGACGTATCCAGAGAGACACTCCTATTCGGACATAAACACTACCCCCCGGACACATCCGGAGACAACCTCCCACCCGGACACATCCAGAGATAAGTACCATCTGGGCACATCCAGAGACAAACTCCGCCCGGACATGTCCAGAGATAAACACCATCCAGACATAACCACCGTCTGCATATGACAAGAGACAGAGAAAGATACAGAGAGGGGAGGGGAGAGTGAGAAGGGTAGGTGTGAGAGCAGGGTGCTGCACTGTATTGAGAAGGGGTAGGGCAATGATGGGACAAAGAGAGACAGAGAGAGAGCAGGAGAGGTGAAGAGGAGAGAGAAGAGAGAGATAGAGAGAGTGGGAGTTGGAGCAGGGATAATATGTTATGATTCGCAGAGATAATGGTCATGGTCAATGGCATAATGATATGGTCATAATGGTCAATGGCAGAGATATGGTCATGATAATGGTCATGCTTCATGAACACACACACACACACCACACCACACACACCCACAACCCACACACACACACAACACACATCTGCTTGGCCGATATCGACAATTTTTCGGAAATCAGCAGGTTGGAGTCAGTGTGATTACCGACTGCAATATGTGCTGTATAGAACCCAAAAACATTGAGTAGCTTTCACCGAAAAACAATGTTGCATTTTTTAGATGCTTCAGGGATATGTTCACAAACATTAATCTTTATAAACAGCTGCGTGTGATGCGTGGAAAAAATATTTGGCTCGCTAATTTAGAAAACTCGTTAATATGGCAAACGGCTTGGAAATCGGGTGTTATTTCACAACAACTTGATCAGACTGATGGAGCACAAACAACTTTCTCAGAGTGGCAGAACACAAACCACTCACTCAGGATGACTGAGCATGAACCACTCATTCAGGATGACGCAGCACAAACCACTTGCTCAGGACGACGGAGCATGAACCACTTACTCAGGGTGGTGGAACACGAACCACTCGCTCAGGGTCGGAGAGCACAAACCACTCACTCAGGGTCGGAGAGCACAAACCACTCACTCAGGGTGGCACAGCATGAACAACTCGCTCAGGATGACGGAGCACAAACCACTTGCTCTGAATGATGTGGTGCGGCAAAAGCGTCTACAGTGAGTGAATGATTTGCTCAGAATGATGGAGCATGGAACAGATACCGACTGAAGGGCACTCTGCAAGTGGCTTAAACACTCAAGCAAGCACTCCAATTAAATGGTTGTTAAGGAATGGCTGGCCAGGATGTCGCTGCATACCATATGGGATCTCTTTAACTTTAAACCAGTCTTCACCCGCAGCAGTGAAATAAATCAAATGAATTCGTTCAAGTAATGACTTTATAGTTTATCAACAAAAGCATTGCTCTTCAACGTAGAACAACAGTGGAGACATCGCAAACTATAATTTCCCGTGAAATAAGCATTGCAGATCATCCACACCGTGGCATACTCATCCGTGCAACCGTCACTTGGAACATCGTTCGCGGTCTGCACAAACATTATAACTCCATTTTAAAACATACGTTTTTCACCAGATTTGCTTCAATTCCCGCTGAAGCACCACACGAAACCTCCGAAAATATCGATACAAATCTGGCAGATGCTATGGATAAGCAGTCCCTGTGGTGGGGGGGGGGGGGCAAGGGGTGAGGTCCAGCAGTGAATGCAGTCATATCGCTCAATGAAGCTGGTTAATTTTGGCACATTCTTAAATCTTTTGTTCACTCAATATCATTCTCCATACAGTAGAAAAAGATAAGTTTAATGCATTGGAAATTTCACATATTCTTGTGCACTGCATATATGAAGAAAGAGGGAACATAGCCTTGCTTGCTTAAAGTAAATAGGTGCATCGGCTTTCTTTTAACACTCATTATTTCTTTAAATTATCAGATTTCACTCCAGGTTTCGACACTTATTTAGTCCGGATGATATTCAATCCTCAAAACTGAAATAATATTTTTGATGATATACTTTAATTAGTCCGTGAGAGTAGATTGTGGAAAATTGCATCATATAATAGATAAAATCACTCCAAGCCACTAAATTGAAAGCTATAACACTTACAAAAGCGATGTATACAGCGATTTGTAGCTATGATGAACAGGAATTCGATAATATGAGTGAGGAAAGTGAAAAAAAAACTTTATCGTTAAGAAATCATTGCAGCCTGTTCCAAGTCAAGGCATTGTTGAGCAGGCCAAAAAACATGGCGGCTTCAGACCACAGCGAAGTTACCCAGGAGACGCCTGAAGACCCGAAAGAGCGAGGTGGCCGAGGATGCGCCTGATAAAGGATATAATTATGTAAGGCCGTTAATGATCTTCAAAAGGGATGTTTTTTCACCCAATTTTCACCCAATTTTTTCACCCAAACCCAAACACCCAATTTTCACTTATGCACTTCTTCGGAGATCTGTTTGTATGCATGCAACGTTTCAGGCTTTTAGGTTTTATGTTTTGGGTGTTATGGAGTTGACCACACTACACACACACCCACACACACACAACACACACCACACCACACACACACACACACACACACACACCACACACACACCACACACACACACACACACACACACACACACACACACGTATTTACATATATACACATGTATTCATATGTGGGTATATATGGATATATATATGTATATATCCCTATATACCCACATATAAATACATGTGTATATATGTAAATACGTGTGGTGTATGTATATATATATATATATATATATATATATATATATATATATATATATACACATATGCACATACTTGCGGAGTGTGCTTACACATTGTGTAAGCATACGAACTGTGCTTCCCCATTGTCTCAGGTCACTCACCTGCATTGATTTTTCATGAAAGTTTTTCATTTATTATATTTTCATTTAAGGATGCTTTCTGACGTTCTGTAATTTTTCCCTGGTGTACCGGCTTCATGGCCATCAGCATGCAACATTAATGTGCTTCCCGTTTGTCTCGTCGCTCACCTGCATTTATTTTTTAATTTATTTATTTTAATTTATTTATATTTTCATTTACGGATATTTTCCATTGGTTTCTATGATTTTCCGGTGTATGTTGCTTCGACATCCACCAGGATGCAAAATTTCAGCTTTGTACCTCACCTGGAAGGTACCGATGTTTAACACCAATCAGTGAGTCACTGAGTCAGTCAATGAGTGATTCCGTGGTTAGAATGACCTATATATATATATATATATA
>CM068952.1:152500382-152515490 GCA_035128595.1 Eptatretus atami
AGGCGGGATGGATTTGAATCCCACTCCTGACACCAGTGTTACGAATTTCTGGTCCGCCTGGCGTGCGATCGGCCACGTAACTCAAATCGCGACCGCGTTGCCCACCGGAACGGACAATTCAGTCGTGACTCTAGGGGATCGCTACTGAATAGTTGTGGAGTGCCTTCAAGACCCACCATCATGATGGTGCCGTAGATGTCTTGGAACTCACGGGAGGGCGAAGAAAGAATTTTGTCTCTCACGGGTCACTGGGATAGCATTGACCAGAGTCGCCATGGCCAGCTGAATGGCAGAGCTGAGCTGTTCAGGCTGAGGTGTAAAACTGGACGTGCATTCAGGTGGACTAAGAGCCTGTATGCGAGGAATCTGAGGGGTAGAGCATCACCTGTGGTCAAGTGATTCTCATCCTGTTTGCCAGGGGGAATTCATGCATTGCGTTCCTCAAGCCCATCCTTCGATTACTTGCCTTTGGAGCAGAGGGTGGTGGGCTCTAGACAGAGGAGTTCGAAGTGGAAGGCCCGTTGGCCGGTTACTTTGAGCGGCTGTACCAGGATGATCCACCAGCTGTTGAGTTGGATGTCAGTAAGGTACAATCAATTGCTGACCTTCCAAATCACCTGTGGTCCACCTCGTTTGTGGAAACACAGGCTGTGGTGAACCTGGTTGAAATGGAGTAAAGCTCCTGAGATCTGTGGCAGCCATGTTGTACTTCTCAGGGCTGGTGGAAATGCTGTACTCGTGTCATTGCATGCAGTTGTGCTCTTCCGAGTACAGGCATCATCGCAACTGACTGGAAGATGGGCCCTGTTATCCCTCTTTGAATGGGAAGGTGTGATCGCCAAGACTGCAACAAGTGACCTGAGGGTGATGCTGCTCTTAGTAGCCGGCAAGGTCTTTGCTTGGATAATTTTTGCTCGGGTCACCACCATCTGCTTGAAACTAGCGTCCAGAGCAGTCAGCTTTACACCAAAGAGGTCAACGATTGATCGTATCCTTGCTGTTCGGGTCCTCACCGAATGCAGATGAGAGTTTCGGCAGGGGCTGCATGCAGCCTATGTTGATCTCTATAAAACATTTGATTCAGTGAAATCGGGATCCTCTGGAGGTTTCGTGGTCTTCGTGGGTGCCAGCAAAACTGATCAATCTGATGTCTGAACTATACTCTGTTACTTGAGAGTGCTGTAAGATGTGGTGATATCATCTCTGACTTATTTCCAGTTGTTACTGGAGTTCGTCAGGGGTGTGTATCGCCCCACACTTTCAGCACTTGTATGGACTGGATTCTGGGGAGAATGTCGGAGAGATCAAGCTCGGTGCATTGTTTGGGAATGTCAAGATCGCTGACCTTGATTTCACAGATGATGCAGTCAATCTTTGTGGAGACTCTAGATATCCTTTTGGGGGCCCTGGCGGTGCTGAATGAGGAGTCGGAGCTGTTGGATTACGGGTTTCCTGGGTCAAAAACTAAGATCCAGGCTTTCAATGACATCTTGGAATGCTGCTATCCTGTCTGTGCCTGTTTGTGGTGAGGATGTTGAGGTCACGGAGAGATTCACTTACCTTGGCAGTGATATTCATGTCTCTGCTGGCTGTGAGCCAGAGGTCAAACAGGACGTCTGGGTCGGGCCTCGGGATCATGGATTCACTGGATCATGGGGTGCGGGATCTCTGCTGCCGGTGCCTGTGAGTGAGGACAAAAGTCAAAGTCTTCAGGTCCTTGGTGTTTCCAGTCTTGCTCTATGAATGGTGAGACTTAGACTCTGACCAGGGATCTGAGACGAGACTTAATTCCTTTGTACCAGATCTCTTTGGAGAATCCTTGGCTATTGCTGGTCGGACTTTTTGTGTCCAACGAGCGGTTGCTGAGAGAGACTCAAATGAGATTTGTTACCTGCATAGTTCATGAGCATCAGCTGTGGCTGTATGGACATGTGGCTTCATTTTCCTGATGCTGATCCTGCTCACCAGATTCTCTCAGTGAGGGAGCCTTGAGAGTGGAGGAGGCCATTGGCCGACCACGTGCCTCATGGTTGCAGCAGGTTGATCAGAATCTCAAGGAGATGGGGATGGGCCAGGCATCTGCCTGGGGGATGGCCAGATGGAGACCCCTGGAGCACAACGGAAAAGTGGACGCAGTGACGCGCAGCGATGCTCCGTACCTAACCTGACCTGTTAACCTTTTTCATTGTGTTTGTTGGACATGCTGCAGGTGCCTTCGTCATAAATGTAATGCTGCTTTTCCATTTGCTGCATCACCTTCTGCACTCCACCCCTTCCCCGCTCACCCTTCCCCCACTCCACTCCCCCCTCCCCCCTCTAACAACATCATCCCAAACTAAATCTTGTGTTTTCTATTTACGGCAGAGTGCAGTACGAGTACGTAAAAGTTTACCATCACCCACCTCCTTGTGTTAATAAATTTAAAAGGTAAAACTCCTGTTTTTGTTAATTTACACTATTTATTGTATTTTACATGTTTATTTCAATGTTAACATGCTTCATATTATTTGCATGTTCATTTCAATAATAATGTGTTTATTTATGGCTTCCGTCAATTTTCTTCGACGTCTTCTTGAAGCCCAGGAACCGAACCCCCACTTTCCTATCGACCCTTGGTTTCCATGATCGCGGTTTCAACATATCACGGCATTTTCCAGGAAACTAACCCCCCCAATATTGGAGGATTCCGTATACCATTTTGTGTGTAAAGATGGTTTTTCATAAACCGCTTTTTAAAAATCTATGGCACAGAGTAACACATGGGGATAAGATGATTCTGATTCAAATACGTATTTGGAACTCATATACATTTATTTAAAGTAACCCCCATCCTTGTTGCATTGAAACTGTATTTGAGGACCCCTATATGCAAAGACCAAAGGCAGGAATTTGTAATTTGTTCAGGGTGCCAGCAATAGCTTGCCTACGCTTCACAAAGGACACCACTTACTATATTTATTTCCGAGTTTGTGGTTTCGTGTCGCGCTATCTTCGACTTGTCTGCGCTCGAGTAACGTATATTCGGGCTTACATTATCTCAAAGACCAATATGAGGTGCATGGTACAAAAAAGGTAAATAAAATGGTTCTGAAACAGTGGAAATCGTATTCCACTTACTGCATTAAAGTAAAATTACTGCTGATTACTCTGCATCAGTTCCTTTCTCAACACACCCACCCCAACATGTCGCGCAGAGCGTGGCTTATGCTAGTCAGCTCTTTAAATTTCCACCAAATAATGCCCGGCAGATGCAACACCCAGTTTAACATCCATCCGAGGATGCACACACATTGATGAATCACACCACCTGTGGAACACCGGGATGACAGTTTATAGTTGGCCCAGGATCCGAACCCAGGCTCGGCAGCTTAAAGACAATCCTGCATACCTCTCGGGCCTAGGCCATCCTGCCAACCTCTTTGAAAGGTTAACAAGAATAATTAGGAACGTCATTGGCCAAAAATGGATCGCACAGTTTTCATTGATCGGTTTTTCACTCAAAGCTCATTGAAAAAGAACAGCCCACATCCATCAAATACGCCCACTGAATGGAAATGTAAGCTTTTCTCTCAGCTCAAATGGATTGATCATATGCAGGCTGCAGGAGAACCTGGTTCTGGACAAAACGGTTTTTAACCCAGGTTGAATGGAGCATAGAAACATGGCATTTGATTTAGATGATGCAGATTTTAAGACTTGAAAGAGATTTATTGAAAATGGCATCATTAATGAGTGAAGAGTTTGAGGTGGAAAGCCAAAACTTTCACTAAGTGTCGGGGTGTGTTATTTTATTTGTACACGGCAGTGAGTGCAGATTCTTGTGAATGACCTAAATGTACATAGAGGTTTGAATATTATTGAGAAAAGTAAAAATACACATCAGCCAAAGTGATCTCACTGGACTTGCGGTTGCTCAAAAACCAATGGCTAAAATGACCTAATCAAAGCAAATTATTAAGACAGGCAATAGACAAAATATATGGAATGAGTGAAGCTTGAGTTTACAGTATGTTCAAAACAAATTAATCCAAATTGGGATTGTCGATTTTATTGACAATCAACAAACAATGTGTTTGATGGTGGAGAGGACAACTGCCATCATAGTTAATGTAGAACAACAACAGTGAAATATAGGAAAATTTAAAGGCTCTATTTCAGCCAATGATATTCACGCGTCGACATAATGTTGATAGCACCCTGACTGTTGAGTAAATGTAAAGTGAAAAAGAGGTTTGAAACAGCAAAGGCACATTTTGGAGCATATCTCAATATATATATATATATATATATATTATACTATATATATATATATATATATATATAAATATATATATATATTTAAGTAGACTGAACCGGGCAAAGCAAGGGATGCAGATAACAGTGAGGGGGGAGGAGAATGCAAGGGTGGACACTATGGATACATAAGCAAAATTGCATTTGACCAGTTTGTGTTTTTGTCAAGGAAGGTCTTAGAGAGGGAAGAGGCTGCTACCCGTCTGTCAAAAGGATAATAGATGTCACGGCAGAGTGGAGTCATCAGCAAAGAGATAAAGAGGTCATTGAGATCATTTATGAAGATAAGGAATATTAAGGGGCCGAGATTCACTGGTAGTGGTAGTCGAAGGAAGTTCATTGAGTGAAAATTGGTTGAGTTAATTGAAACACCCCTTTTGAAGATAATTAATGGTCTTATTTAATTATCCTTTATCAAGGCTTATCCTTGGTCACCTTGCCATCCCTCGCCAGGGTCTTCATTTGCCAATTTTTTTTGGCCTGCCTCACAATGTCTTGACTTGGAAAATGTCGTAATGGTGTCCTTAACGATAAAGTTTTTTTTTCACTTTCCTCACCCATATCATCAAATGCCTGATCATCAATAACCTATGAATCGCTGGATACATAGCAATGCTTATAAAAGCCTTGAGACGCCAGCATTTGTGGCTTTATTTAATTTCCGCACATGCATAACCTCCAGCAACTCTTAATCTCAGCCAAATTTCAAAATTTTTAACTTTTTAGTGACCTCAGAAACAGTTACAACTGCTAAAAAGTATTCATTTGTCATTCAGACATTCACTTGACATTATGGGTATCTCTGGGTGCATGTGTGTATGACTGATCAGCGACGCTAATCGCTTGCCAAGCCTGTTGTTCCTTATCAACCGTTTCATTGGAGTGCTTAAGCCACTTGGTTTCATCGCTTGTTTCATTGCTTGTTGGAGAAACAGGACCAGTTTTCATGGGTTGTTGGTGAATCATCGGTGACAGCGCAGAGAGGAGAGAGATGTGGATGGATCTTTGTTTTTCATTTATATATTGACTTGCTTTTCACATTTACACGTGGTGCATGCTTGGGAGCTCATTGGTATGCATTCTGTCTGCCCTGTCGTTGATAATTCGCTAACAAGCGATGAAACCAGTCTGGCAGCTGAGGGGGGTGTGTAGCATTGGGATTCTCATGTGTGTACTATTTGGGAATGTCTTTATAGCTGTGGAGGAACTCTGGAAGGGTTTGAAACAGCAAAGGGCTTACTTGCGTAGGCTTTCTTGTTTGCTTTATGCAGCTTCTTTGACGAGAAGAGCATGTGAAAAGTCGATTTATTTATATATTCCTAGCCACTGCGTTTAATTGATTATGTGAGAGCTAATTCGTTATTCCCTCCATTGACAGGTGAGAGATGTGAGTGCATCTTTGTTTTTTCATTTTTTATATATCATTATCCAATATCTGTATCAAATAATTCATCATATGGTTATTTATTCTCCAGCAAGACAAATAAATACTACCAATCACTGTGCAAATGTGGTGAAATTACATCTTGATGGCAAAAAGGCTAAAGGAACAGTCACTACAATATCCAAGTACACAATTAACATTATCGAGATCTCTGGGTTAAAACATTGTTGAGGATCTCTGGACTTGCATCAAAAGTAAAAACTCGGTAGAGCGCATATCTCCGCTATGCTGAACAGTTTACGTTTTGTATCCCACTGAAGGCAGGATCTGCATCCGTACCTTAATGGAAAATCGAATCAGCTTGTTCTTGGCTCCCCCCAACTCATCCACCAATTTGTCATAACTTGTCCAGAATTTTTGAAATATCATGCTGTACATGGTTTTTGGCCCCATCTCTCAATGGTGAAGAATCATTAAGCTAATTTTAAAAAAAATTCTCGTATCCAGATCCGGATCCGATCTTTACAAAAATCGAATCACTTCTTTCTTGTCGACACCCAACCTGTCTACCAAGTTTTGTCGGAATCCGTCTGTACTTTTTGAGATATTGCGCTGCAACATATTGTCGTTGGCCCTAACTCTCAATGGTGAAGAATCACTTAAAATATCTCGTTATCTGGATCTTTCACCAGAATCGAAATCAAATTCGGCCTTGAAACACCCAACCTCTCCACCAAATTTCTTCGGAAATCCGTCCACAACTTTTTCAGATAATCCTGCTCACAGACAAACAAACGGACAAACAGAAAGGGATGAAAAACAATCTCTGTCCACCTTCAGTGGCTGAAGTTATGAGAACAAGCCACTTGGTTGACATTTTAAAGATGTAATTGTCTTTGGAAAAATTATTCTGCAGTTTTTAATTTATGAACTGTGTAGCAGCGTGAAACACAAGTCTCATGCTTTGTGTAAAGCAGAGGCCTCCCAAAATACTAGTGCATTGCACAAATGTATTTACTTTAATGTAGTAATGTATTTGATGTGACAAATCTATCTTAGCGAAAAATTTAATCACCACCTTCTTCTTCATTCGATAACTTCAAATAATCTTACCTAGTTGTAAGCATTGGAATCTTTACCTATTGTAAGAAGTTGTTGCTTAAGACTCCAGGATGTGTGTTGCTTTTTTATGTTCCCATAAATGTATTTTCAATGCCAGTTTAAACATAGCAGTGGCACCTGGATCGGATCCTAATTGTTTCAGTTGTACTATTATGAGGTGACTTCAAGTTGAATTCTGAAAAACAATGCCGTTTCTTCAAAGGGCTTGAATAATAATAGGAATTTCTTGTTTTGTATTCTTATGAACTTTGGCAATGTTCATTTTGTGCCCCATTGTGATTGGTGAGACCCTTGTAGAAAAGGGCTGCTTTTGGCACCAGACGAGTGAGATTATTGCAAAGGATGTCACCAACACACGATACCTGCTACATCACCCAAGGGATACATAGAGGAGACAGGAGGTGAGGAGGGAGTGGGGACCCCGGCAAGCACAGAGCAGGTGTTCACTGTAGATGATTGGCTCATAAAGCCAGTCTTGAGAGATATCAGCAAAGTATACTTCCTCGTTTTGGCTTTGTTCCTGACAGAAAGGGATTGACAGTTCTCAAGGCTTGAGGACTTCGAGGAAATAAGATGAGAAAAACACTTTTTAACTCAATGTATCATTTTTTTTGATTCCCACACACTTTAAAGCATTGGTGCTGGCAAGGGTTGTATGCACTGGGTGGTTTGCCATTGCCCTCCCAGCATTGTTTGTCCATGTTCTATAATTTAAAAATCCTGAGCATCAAGCAAGGATGCAGCACATACCTTTGTTGAAATCTTCAGTGTGACTCGGATGGGGTTTGAACTAACGACCTCCCAGACTCAGAGCGGACGCTCTTAGCATTATGCCACCGGGGATGGTCATGTATCATGTTACTGTGTGTTTAATACGAACCAGGACTCTGACACTGAGACCAATTCATTAAGGTCGCGTCATGGTCGAGAGGATCTGTGTGAGGAATGTCCCATGTTGTAATTAAACCAGACAGGGATCCCGCATGGATTTAGCTCCATGGGTGCATCCATCTCCATCTGTCAGAACCCATTGCAAGGACAGGCAGCGATCACGCAGAGCACACAAGCCTCGTGTTTGTTTGGATTTGAACACCCTTTGAATTCGGCCACCCAGACGTGAGACCTTATGCATTTTTTTTCAAAAATGTTTCTTATATAATGCTGAAACATTCAAACAAATACATCTATTGAAACATTGCCAGCAGCTTGCTCGGGGATGCAATGGAGTACGTACGTGGGAAATCAATTAAAAAGAGTTTGTTGTAGTTGAATAAGCAGCTCGATTAAATTGTAAGCAAAATGGTCATGCTGTATAATTGCCATGTAATATGCAAGGTCAGGTAGGTATACATGTATTCACCGGTAATGTAAGATGGAATGTATCTTGTTATGTAATGCAATGTTGCTCAAAGGAATAGGAATGCAATGATAATTACATGAAAACCTTTAGCAAGGAAGGTAAAAGTCGAGAAATAAAGCAATTTGGCAATACTGAATAGTACTGTTGCATTGCTGGATTGACTGACTGTCTGGACAAAGCTAAGGTCATTGACAAGTTCCTAAAGCTTACTAATTGCTTAAAAGTTACTAAAGCTCTTACTTTAGGCGCAGAGCTATTTTAGCCATTATATGTATGTATGTGTATATATATAAATATATATATATATAATATTATATATATAATATATATATATATATAACTACCAGTTCAAAAGTTTAAGAACACCCCCATTTTTTCAGTTTTTACTGAAATTTGAGCAGCAGTTCAAGTCCATTGAATAACCTGAAATGGTACAAAGCTAAGCGGTAAATGGCCAGAGGTTTAAAAAAAGTTTAGGTCACCAAAAACTGAAAAATAATGTAAAATTCAGAGTTGTTAAAAAGGCCCTTTTCAGGGAACAAGTAATGGGTCAGCAACTGCAGCTGTTCTGCAGCAATGGAAGTAAATTAAGCCTTGAAAGTTGAATGCAAACAATCCTACAGGTGTCCCAACTTTTGTTGATTAGTTACAAACCCTCTGTCTGTATAAAAGCAGTGTTGAACAGACTGTGTTGCTGCACCCTCTGAAGCATTATTTGACAATATTGCACTGCAGGAAGTAGTATATTGCTATCAAATGGTGAGAAAAAAGACAATTAACAAAGAAGACAGACAGACCATTATCTATCTATCTATACTACAAAACTCTTCATCTTGTATGGAAAGTATGTATGTTTGTATGTTCCCGAAATACAGCCAAACGGTACACATAGCGAGGCAAATTTTTCAGCCCACCTTACTCACCATTCTCCTGCGATGTGCAGATCAAGTTTTGTTAAAATCGGGCAACGAAAAAAAATTATTAAAAAATCTATTCCCGATTCAGTCAAGTACTCTTCGGGGGATTTGATCATGCAAACAACCTCAGCGGTATATAGTTCGCTGGAGCTATCTTTTTTTTTCTTGAAATGATTTATTTAAAATCTCAAGCATTTAGTATAGACAAAACTGATTTATTTTAAGCATAAATAAAACATCGCCATTTTGATCTAATACTTCCGTGTTCATTAATAAATAATATTGTGTTTAGAAGATTACGCACAATAATTTTTTGAATTTCTTTTCTCCGTTTGTTTTTTTTCACATTGACGTGCAATATCAAGTTTCGTTCAAATTGGGCAACGAAAACAATTATTAACAAAATCAATTTTTTTCAAAACGAAACAATTATTCAGAGAAGTACTCTTCGGATTATTTGAACAATGCAAAACAACCTCAGCGTATAGTTCGCTGGAGCTATCTTTGTTATTTTTTTTTTTGAAATATTTTTTTATCATCCACTGTCACAACGGGAACCAAACGGTTCACGGGTTGACTAGTAACCTGAAAAGTGAAGGTCTTTCCTTTGAGAAATTCCAAAGCAAACCAAGATGTCAGTGAGTACGGTTTCCTGCACCATCAAAAGGCACTTGAAACTGGAGCAAACTCTGACAGCAAGAGGGTTTGGCAGAACCAAAGCCACAACACAATCAGAAAAACAAGTTTCTGAGAGCAACAGCTTGTGTGATAGGCGGCTCACAGGACAGCAGCTTCAAGCACAGTTCAACCTCGTCGAAGTAAGGAAGTCTCAGTTTCAACTGTGAAGAGAAGACTTCGAGCTGCCAGGTTTGACAGGTCGAGTGGCAGTAAGAAAGCCATTGCTAAGATGGCAAAATAAAAAAAGAGGCTTGCCTGGGCCATGAAGCACAGCCAGTGGATGGTTGAAAAGTGGAAGAAGGTCTTATGGTCTGATGAATCCAAAATTTGAAATCTTCGGTTTATCACGCAGGGTTTTTGTATGCCGTCGAGTCGGCGAAAGGATGGTCCTCAGTGTGTAACACCAACTGTCAAACATGGAGGAGGAAGCGTGATGATCATGGGGCTCATTTGCTGGATCCAGAGTTGGTGACTTGCACAGAGTTACTTGCACAGATAAAAGAAATTCGAAGAACCAAAAGGGCTTACCACAGCACTTTGCAGGGCCATGCAATACCCTCTGGTGTAGCCCTAATTGGTCAGGAGTTCATCCCAAGCAGGATAACGACCCAAACATACCTCCAGGCGATGCAGAATTACCTTAGAAGAAAAGAACAAGGCCGTCGGCTTCAAATCATTGGAATGGCCAGCAGAGTCGCCAGACTTGTAACCCCATCGAGCTAGTTTGGGATGAACTGGACAGAAGGGTGAAAGCAAAGCAACCTACAAGTGCAACACATTTGTGGGAACTTCGACAAATGTTGAGAAGAACTTTCCGAACAATATTTGATTTCCATTGTAGAAAGAATGCCACCAGTATGTTCAGCTGTTATATCTGCAAAAGGTAGCTACTTTGATGAGTCCAAAATTTAGATTAAATTTTGTTCAACAAAACTATTCCATGATTATTTTTTATGTGCAATTGTTTTATTTGTTCTTTGCTTTAATTTCAGAGTACATTGAACATTAAACTGCTTAAATTTCAGTAAAAACTGGAAAAATAGAAGTGTTCTAAACTTTTGACTGGTCAGTTGTGTGTATATACATATATATATATATATATATATATGTATATATATATATATATATATTATATATATATATATAACACACACAGGATATATATATATATATATATATATATATATATATACAGGAATATACATACTAATATACATTATATTGTTGCAGACCGGGGGCAGTGGCGAAGAAGACCATGATGGGGGAAGACTCTCCGGGTTCCCACTCTACCTCAGGTTCCCACAAAGACTCACCGGAATCGCAGGCCGTCACACACGAATAACTTCATGATGCGGCGGGTCGCTAATCGACCATGAACGCAATAACTCGACCACGTGACTGAGGGTCCTCAGTCTAATAAAGTACCGTTTACCTAATGGTCACGTGATCTAATTACCGGACTCGGACAACTCGAAAGGTCACGGGTCACTGAGAGGACTGTGGTCGCCAATATTTTGACGTCGTGAGAAGGGTCCACTTGTCTAACTCCAATTTACCTAAGTACTCACGCCGTCCAACTACCGGGGAAAACACACCCTCGGCCGACTTTGTCCGAATCGAGTTGCTATCACCGACTCGGATCCGGCGTAACCGAGCGGAATTACCAAAGCCGCTCCGGACCAAATGAACAATTTACCGGCCCGAACGGCCTTACTAATTCTCAAACACGCACCAAGGCCAAACCAATGAAGAAAACACAAAAACGAGCCGATACATTCAACAAAATGTATATTTATTTATAATAGTGTGGGAGGGGAACACGTAAATGGCAGAGTTATCCGACGATAAGGAATGAAATGCAAATCATGGTACAAGGCACTTAACAGTTGCTACTTAAAGACGGGCCCACACACTGACACACACCACACACACACACACACACACACACACACACCACACACACACACACACACACAAACGGACCCCAATGTCTTTATTGAAGGCCTCCAGCTCAAGGACAGGGAGCTGGAGACCAGAGCCTGCGAGTGGACCTCGTGTGGTCTTCGACAATCTGGCTCGACGGGACTCGAACCCACAACACGATGCCACTCCAAGCACCAGGGACGGAGGAAAAGCGTCGGACGCCATGGACGAGACGAGAGACGACCCGAGACTCCAAGCCGACCAGACCAGACGAGTCGATTCTCCGCACCTCGAACCCGATTGCTGCTAAGCCGATCAGACCAGACGAGTCGATCTCCAGCACCTCGAACCCGATCCCTGCCAAAGCCGACCAGACCAGACGAGTCAATCTCCGGCACCTCGAACCCGATCGCCCAACCCTGATGCTGATGCTGACACCCACTGTTTCGCAAGGCCCTGGCGTTCCTTATATTGTAATTTCTCCTACGGGGCTGGGGTGTCGTGGGAGGAATCGCCGTCTGAGACGTCTCACCTCGCATTGGTCCGGGGTTCATGGGAAAGTCGATGTCTGAGACGTCTCACGCCTCCCATTGGTCGAGGGGAAAATTCCATCTCTCTGGGGCTGAGTCGGAGCTCTGGTTGCCGAGGGAAACTCCGCCCACGTATGTGGTCGAACGCCACGAAGACAATGGCGTCGCGTGATGGAAGCGAGGTGAAGGTGTGTGTTGTTGTTGTTGTTGTTGTTGTTATAAGGGTGTAAAATCCTAACTATTAAAAATAATGCACAGCGCACGTACATTTAATCCATAAGACAGGGAAAAGGAGCTATCTATCCACATTTACTTATCGATATAACTGCGCTATAGGACCTGTATGTTGAGTGCAGTAAACTTCCAAATTCGTAACAATATATAAACATTATATATATATTATATATATATATATATTATATATATATATATATAATATATATATATATATATACTGAAACGCAAAAGAAACTTACCACCTTTTAAACCTTCAAACATCAACAATAACTCTGTGTGTAGTAAATGTATGAACTTATTTGTGGACAATTGTGTCCTCACTGTCAGACAAAACGGTCACGAATGGTCACTTGAAACCTTCAATGGTCACTTCATAGCACAGCTGTTGAACAGCCGTTTTTGACTGTCAGTGATTAGCCAAGCGGTACGGGATGATTTTAATGAGCTGCAGGTGATGTCTTGATATTGGCTTTAAAAAGGCCAGTGCAAAAATGGGAATTTCAATCAACATGCCACGATTGTCAAGGGATCAACGCAGTGGCCTTGGGCATACTGCAAGGCCGGATTGAGCTACCGTGAGGTGGCACGTCGCCTTGGCTGTTCACGCCAGGACGATATCAGCCCTGGTGGACAGAGACATCCTCCACAACTCTGCAGATGACAGACCTCGATCAAGGAGGCCAAGAGTCACCACTGCAAGGCAGGACAGCAGATGGCCCTAAGTCAGATGCTTCAGACATTGAGGACTGAGTGGGACAGAAACAGCAGCAATCCATCCCAAAGACTGGTAGGCGGATGCGCGGACGATGCACTGCCTGTATCCAAAAACAATGGTGGCCACACACGCTATTGAAAGGGGACTGACATTGCACCCTGTGCTGTTCTGTACTGTAGAAACAAACTTATGAGATGGTGTATCTTGGTCAAAAAACTTGACATGTCATCAATAAAATGCCAATGTTTCAATTAACAATTGTTGGTTTGTTTTATTTTGAACTGTTACATTTATTACATTTCAAACAAGTGGTAAGTTTCTTTTGTGTTCAGTATATATATATATATATATATATATATTATAATATATATATATATATATAGATATATATATATATATATATATATATATATATATTATATAATATATATATATATACTGTTACGGCTGTGGAAATTCGCAATACACCATAAAGGGTCCTTAGATCAGTTATGACGATAAGTAATTGTGTAGTTAGATTTACCCACCGTTGTTTCGAGGGAATTTCCGTGTTCACAGGCTGTGATCTTGAGTTAGCCGTTTTCTTTTCTCTATCATTATTTTGGACCAATCATCCCCAACAACCAAATCGCCACCACCAACATCATTCCCAAACAACTACAACTCAAACACCACCACCTTCGCTCTTTTACCTCCACAACTCTACCCCGCAAACATCGCGTTCACCGCCATTCTCAAACGACGCACCCGCCAGCAACCAAATCGCACCACCAACACCCTTCCCAAACCACCGCAGCAAACTCCCACCACCTCCGCCTTCTACCACACGTCGTGCCATGGGCTGTGAATGCGTTCCTTTCGCCTCGAAAAGCGGATCAGGAATGCTTCACGCCCCCTTTTCATCCATCCAATGGCTGAGCATCGAGTGGCATAGCCCCGCCTCCGAACCCGCTGTGATTCCAGAAATTTACATAGACGCCCCTCCCCGGGCTATATAAGCGCGAGCAACAACGCAGCTCGCGGGTGCAGGCTCGGCAAAAAGAGGGGAAGGCAAAAAGTGGAGTGTCGGAGGAAAGTCAAGTCTGGAGGTCTGGAGAGCGCAGGAAGTGGGAGCAGTGGAGTGGCCAAGCGCAGTGTTCGGCGGAGGCAATCAAGTCCAGCAGTTGTCGGCGGGGTAGTCAAGTCGGGAGACAGAGCTCGAGCCGACGGAAAGGCAGACGGGGAGCGCCGGAGAGCGCTCGCCGACCACGCCAGGGCACGAAGCCAGGCGCAGCTACGCTGACATCGCGGCTTGCCGCCATCGCGCCACGAGGGCGCGGGTAGGACCCTTCGGTCTCGTGACCGGCCGCTCCTCCAGGTTCCACGCGCATTAGGTCCACGGGCCCAGTCTGACTCCCTTGTCTATGAAGGGGTCTTTTCTTGTTTTTCTTTGACATGCGTTTGTGGCGCCGTGTCTTGTAAAGTAGAAACTGTTTAATTCATGTAAATAAACATGCTTTATTCGGTTGTAACTCTTGCTTGTAAATTGCATTCCTTACTGTATGGCTGTGAATACAGTGCTTGCCTTGTCTGATGTGAAGTAATAAATGTGCTTGTCGAACGTTTCCCCGTTTCTCGCGTCCTTTCCTTTGTTTGAAAGTGCCATCTTACATCACGGAAGGAATTGGTAGAAGGGTGTAAGCACCCAGTAAATAAATCACGTCCGTCGGGGCCGGCGATAACACCGCATCGGTTATCACTGAGCACGAAACGGACCGCTTAAGCGGTTCGTGTCCAGGCCGCCAGCGGCGAGGTACGATCGCCCGGTTAATTACCCCGCGCAGGTACTTAGGTAGGTCGAAGTTTGGCGAACAACCCTATCCTGCGCGGGTGGCCGATTGGCACGAATTGTGGTGTGGTCGAAAGACCCACCCGTGACTAGCTCCTGGCGGTAGTTCCACGGAGGCAGG
>CM068952.1:152516240-152528818 GCA_035128595.1 Eptatretus atami
TCTCGTCCACCTGGCGTCCGACGCTTTTTCCTCCGTCCCTGGTGCTTGGAGTGGCATCGTGTTGTGGGTTCGAGTCCCGTCGAGCCAGATTGTCGAAGACCACACGAGGTCCACCTCGCAGGCTTGGTCTCCAGCTCCCTGTCCTTGAGCTGGAGGCCTTCAATAAAGACCATTGGGGTCCGTTTGTGTGTGTGTGTGTGTGTGTGTGTGTGTGTGTGTGTGTTCTGTGTGTGTGTGTGTGTGTGTCAGTGTGTGGGCCCGTCTTTAAGTAGCAACTGTTAAGTGCCTTGTACATGATTTGCATTTCATTCCTTCATCGTGGATAACTCTGCCATTTACGTGTTCCCCTCCCACACTATTATAAATAAATATACATTTGTTGAATGTATCGGCTCGTTTTTGTGTTTTCTTCATTGGTTTGGCCTGGTGCGTGTTAGAATTAGTAAGGCCGTTCGGGCCGGTAAATTGTTCATTTGGTCCGGCACGGCTTTGGTAATTCCGCTCGGTTACGCCGGATCCGAGTCGGTGATGGCAACTCGATTCGGACAAAGTCGGCCGAAGGTGTGGTTTCCGCCGGTAGTTGGACGGCGTGAATACTTAGGTAAATTGGAGTTAGACAAGTGGACCCTTCCTCACGACGTCAAAATATTGGCGACCACAGTTCCTCTCAGTGACCGTGACCTTTCGAGTTGTCCGAGTCCGGTAATTAGATCACGTGACCATTAGGTAAACGGTACTTATTTTTAGACTGAGGACCCTCAGTCACGTGGTCGAGTTATTGGCGTTCAATGGTCGATTAGCGACCCGCCGCATCATGAAGTTATTCGTGTGTGACGGCCTGCGATTCCGGTGAGTCTTTGTGGGAACCTGAGGTAAGAGTGGGAACCCGGAGAGTCTTCCCCCATCATGGTCTTCTTCGCCACTTGCCCCCGGTCTGCAACATATATGTATATATGTATGTATATTCCTGTATATATTATATATTATATATATATATATATATATATCCTGTGTGTGTGTATATATATATATATATATATATATATATATATTATACATATAATATATATATATATATTATGTATATACACACACATGACCAGTCAAAAGTTTAGAACACTTCTATTTTTTCCAGTTTTTACTGGAAATTTAAGCAGTTTAATGTTTCAATGTACTCTGAAATTAAAGCAAAGAACAAATATAAACAATTGCATATAAAAATAAATCAAATAGTTTTGTTGAACAAAATTTAATCTAAATTTTGGACTCATCAAAGTAGCTACCTTTTGCAGATATAACAGCTGAACATACTGGTGGCATTCTTTCTACAATGGAATCAAATATTGTTCGGAAAGTTCTTCTCAACATTTGTCGAAGTTCCCACAAATGTGTTGCACTTGTAGGTTGCTTTGCTTTCACCCTTCTGTCCAGTTCATCCCAAACTAGCTCGATGGGGTTACAAGTCTGGAGACTCTCGCTGGCCATTCCAATGATTTGAAGCCGACCGCCTTGTTCTTTTCTTCTAAGGTAATTCTGCATCGCCTGGAGGTATGTTTTGGTCGTTATCCTGCTGTGGGATGAACTCCTGACCAATTAGGCGTACACCAGAGGTTTGCATGGCCCTGCAAAGTGCTGTGTAGCCCTTTTGGTTCTTCGAATTTCTTTTATCTGTGCAAGTAACTCTGTGCATCACCAAACTCTGGATCCAGCAATGAGCCCCAGATCATCACGCTTCCTCCTCCATGTTTGACAGTTGGTGTTACACACTGAGGACCATCCTTTCGCCGACTCGACGGCATACAAAAACCCTGCGTGATAAACCGAAGATTTCAAATTTTGATTCATCAGACCATAAGACCTTCTTCCACTTTTCAACCATCCACTGGCTGTGCTTCATTGGCCCAGGCAAGCCTCTTTTCTTATTTTGCCATCTTAGCAATGGCTTTCTTACTGCCACTCGACCTGTCAACCTGCAGCTCGAAGTCTTCTCTTCACAGTTGAAACTGAGACTTCCTTACTTCGACGAGGTTGAACTGTGCTTGAAGCTGCTGTCCTGTGAGCCGCTATCACAAGCTGTTGACTCTCAGAAACTTGTTTTTCTGATTGTGTTGTGGCTTTGGTTCTGCCAAACCTCTTGCTGTCAGAGTTTGCTCCAGTTCCAAGTGCCTTTTGATGGTGCAGGAAACCGTACTCACTGACATCTGGTTTGCTTTGAATTTCTCAAAGGAAAGACCTTCACTTTTCAGGTTACTAGTCAACCCGTGAACCCGTTTGGTTCCCGTTGTGCAGTGGATGATAAAAAATCATATTTCAAAAAAAAAAATAACAAAGATAGCTCCAGCGAACTATCCGCTGAGGTTGTTTTGCATTGTTCAATAATCCGAAGAGTACTTCTCTGAATAATTGTTTTCGTTTGAAAAAATTGATTTGTTAATAATGTTTCGTTGCCCAATTTGAACGAAACTTGATATTGCACGTCAATTGTGAAAAAAAACAAACGGAGAAAAGAAATTCAAAAGAATTATTGTGCGTAATCTTCTAAACACAATATTATTTATTAATGAACACGGAAGTATTAGATCAAAATGGCGATGTTTATTTTTATGCTTAAAATAAATCGTATTTGTTCTATACTAAATGCTTGAGATTTTAAATAAATCATTTCAAGAAAAAAAAAGATAGCCTCCAGCGAACTATTACCGGCTGAGGTTGTTTGCATGATCAAATCTCCCGAAGAGTACTTGACTGAATCGGGAATAGATTTTTTAATAATTTTTTTTCGTTGCCCGATTTTAACAAACTTGATACTGCACATCGCAGGAGAATGGTGAGTAAGGTGGGCTGGAAAAAATTTGCGCTCGCTATCGTGTACCGTTTGGCTGTATTTCGGGAACATACAAACATACATACTTCCATACAAGATGAGAGTTTTGTAGTATTAAGATAGATAGATAATGGTCTGTCTGTCTTCTTGTTAATTGTCTTTTTTCTCACCATTTTGATAGCATATACTACTGTCCTGCAGTTGCAATATTGCCAAATAATGCTTCAGAGGGTGCAGCAACACAGTCTGTTCAACACTGCTTTTATACAGACAGAGGGTTTGTAACTAATCAACAAAAGTTGGGACACCTGTAGGGATTGTTTGCATCAACTTTCAAGGCTTAATTTACTTCCATTGCTTGCAGAACAGCTGCAGTTGCTGACCCATTACTTGTTCCTGAAAAGGGCCTTTTTAACAACTCTAAATTTACATTATTTTTCAGTTTTTGGTGACCTAAACTTTTTTTTTAAACCTCTGGCCATTTACGCTTAGCTTTGTACCATTTCAGTTATTCAATGGACTTGAACTGCTCAAATTTCAGTAAAACTGGAAAAATGGGGGTTGTTCTTAAACTTTTGAACTGGTAGTATATTATATATAATAATATATATATATATATATATAATATATATATATTATATATACACATAACATACATATAATGGCTAAAATAGCTCTGCGCCTAAAGTAAGAGCTTTAGTAACTTTTAAGCAATTAGTAAGCTTTAGGAACTTGTCAATGGACCTTAGCTTTGTCCAGACAGTCAGTCAATCCAGCAATGCAACAGTACTATTCAGTTATTTGCCAAATTGCTTTATTTCTCGACTTTTACCTTCCTTGCTAAAGGTTTTCATGTATTATTCATTCATTCCTATTCCTTTGAGCACATTGCATTACATAACAAGATACATTCCATCTTACATTACCGGTGAATAATGATATACCTACCTGACCTTGCATATTACATGGCCAATTATACCCAGCTGACCATTTTGCTTACAATTAATCGTAGCTGTATTCAACTACAACAAACTCTTTTTAATTGATTTCCCACGTACGTACTCCATTGCATCCCGAGCAACTGCTGGCAATGTTTCAAAATGTATTTGTTTGAATGTTTCAGCACATATATAAGAAACACTTTTTGAAAAAAATGCATAAGGTCTCACGTCTGGGTGGCCGAATTCACGAAGGGTGTTCAAATCCAACAAACACGAGGCTTGTGTGCTCTGCGTGATCGCTGCCTGTCCTTGCAATGGGTTCTGACAGATGGAGATGGATGCACCATGGAGCTAAATCCATGCGGGATCCCTGTCTGGGTTAATTACAACATGGGACATTCCTCACACAGATCCTTCTCGACCATGACGCGACCCTTAATGAATGGTCTCAGTGTCAGAGTGCCTGGTTCGTATTAAACACACAGTAACATGATACATGACCATCCCCGGTGGCATAATGCTAAGAGCGTCCGCTCTGAGTCTGGGAGGTCGTTAGTTTCAAACCCCATCCGAGTCACACTGAAGATTTCAACAAAGGTATGTGCTGCATCCTTGCTTGATGCTCAGGATTTTTAAATTATAGAACATGGACAAACAATGCTGGGAGGGCAATGGCAAACCACCCAGTGCATACAACCCTTGCCAGCACCAATGCTCTTAAATGTTGTTGGGAAAATCAAAAAAACATGATACATGAGTTAAAAAGTGTTTTTCTCATCTTATTTCTCGAAGTCCTCAAGCCTTGAGAACTGTCAATCCCTTTCTGTCAGGAACAAAGCCAAACGAGGAAGTATACTTTGCTGATATTCTTCAAGACCTGGCTTTATGAGCCAATCATCTACAGTGAACACCTGCTCTGTGCTGCCGGGGTCCCCAACTCCCCCTACCTCCTGTTCTCCTCTATGTATCCCTTGGGTGATGTAGCAGGTATCGTGTGTTGGTGACATCCTTTGCATAATCTCACTCGTCTGGTGCCAAAAGCAGCCCTTTTCTCAAGGGTCTCACCAATCCACAATGGGCACAATGAACATGCCAAAGTTCATAAAGAATACAAAAACAGAAATTCCTATTATTATTCAAGCCCTTTGAAGAAAACGGCATTGTTTTCAGAATTCAACTTAGAAGTCACTCATAATAGTACAACTGAAACAATTAGGATCCGTCCAGGTGCCACTGCTATGTTTAAACTGCATTGAAAATACATTTATGGGAACATAAAAAAGCAACACCATCCTGGAGTCTTTAGGCAACAACTTCTTACAACTAGGTAAGAATTATCCAATGCTTACAACTAGGTAAGATTATTTTGATTATCGAATGAAGAAGAAATGTGATTATAATTTTCCTAAGATAGATTGTCACATCAAATAACATTACTACATTAAAGTAAATACATTGTGCAATGCACTAGTATTTTGGGAGGCCTCTGCTTTACACAAAGCATGAGGACTTGTGTTTCACGCTGCTACACAGTTCATAAATAAAAACTGCAGAATAATTTTTCCAAAAGACAATTACATCTTTAAAATGTCAACCAAGTGGCTTGTGTCTCATAACTTCAGCCACTGAAGGTGGACAGAGATTGTTTTTCATCCCTTTCTGTTTGTCCGTTTGTTTGTCTGTGAGCAGGATATCTGAAAAAGTTGTGGACGGATTTCGAATGAAATTTGGTGGAGAGGTTGGGTGTTATCAAGGCCGAATTGATTTCGATTCTGGTGAAGATCCAGATACAGAATATTTTAAGTGATTCTTCACCATTGAGAGTTAGGGCCAACGACAATATGTTGCAGCGCAATATCTCAAAAAGTTACAGACGGATTCCGATCAAAACTTGGTAGACAGGTTGGGTGTCGACAAGAAAGAAGTGATTCGATTTTTGTAAGATCGGATCCGGATCTGGATACGAGATTTTTTTTAAAATTAGCTTAATTGATTCTTCACCATTGAGAGATGGGGCCAAAAACCATGTACAGCATGATATTTCAAAAAATTCTGGACAAGTTTGACAAAACTTGGTGGATGAGTTGGGGAGGAGCAAGAACAAGCTGATTCGATTTTCATATAGTACGGTATGCAGATCCTGCCTTCAGTGGGATACAAAACGTAAACTGTTCAGCATAGCGGAGATATGCGCTCTACCGAGTTTTACTTTTGATGCAAGTCCAGAGATCCTCAACAATTTTTAATCCAGAGATCCTCGATAATGTTAATTGTGTACTGGATATTGTAGTGACTGTTCCTTTAGCCTTTTTGCCATCAAGATGTAATTTCACCACATTTGCACAGTGATTGGTAGTATTTATTTGTCTTGCTGGAAATAAATAACCATATGATGATTATTTGATACAGATATTGGATAATGATATATAAAATGAAAAAACAAAGATGCACTCACATCTCTCACCTGTCAATGGAGGAATAACGAATTAGCTCTCACATAATCAATTAAACGGCAGGTGGCTAGGAATATATAAATAAATCGACTTTTCACATGCTCTTCTCGTCAAAGAAGCTGCATAAAGCAAACAAGAAAGCCTACGCAGTAAGCCCTTTGCTGTTTCAAACCCTTCCAGAGTTCCTCCACAGCTTAAAGACATTCCCAATAGTACACACATGAGAATCCCAATGCTACACACCCCCCTCAGCTGCAGACTGGGTTTCATCGCTTGTTAGCGAATTATCAACGACAGGGCAGACAAAATGCATACCAATGAGCTCCCAAGCATGCACCACGTGTAAATGTGAAAAGCAGTCAAATATATAAATGAAAAACAAAGGATCCATCCACATCTCCTCTCCTCTTGCGCTGTCACCGATGATTCACCAACAACCCATGAAAATGGTCCTGTTTCTCCAACAAGCAATGAAACAAGCGATGAAACCAAGTGGCTTTAAGCACTCCAATGAAACGGTTGATAAGGAACAACAGGCTGGCAAGCGATTAGCGATCGCTGATCAGTCATCAAACACCATGCACCCAGAGATACCATAATGTCAAGTGAATGTCTGAATGCGACAAATGAATACTTTTTAGCAGTTTTGTAACTGTTTCTGAGGTCAACTAAAAAGTTAAAAATTTTGAAATTTGGCTGAGATTAAGAGTTGCTGGAGGTTGGCATGTTGCGGAAATTAAATAAAGCCACAATGCTGGCGTCTCAAGGCTTTTATAAGCATTGCTATGTATCCAGCGATTCATAGGTATTGATGATCAGGCATTTGATGATATGGGTGAGGAAAGTGAAAAAAAAACTTTATCGTTAAGGACACCATTACGACATTTTCCAAGTCAAGACATTGTGAGGCAGGCCAAAAAAATTGGCAAATGAAGACCCTGGCGAGGGATGCAGGTGACCAAGGATAAGCCTTGATAAAGGATAATTAAATAAGACCATTAATTATCTTTCAAAAGGGGTGTTTCAATTAACTCAACCAATTTTCACTCAATGAACTTCCTTCGACTGACCACTACCAGTGATCTCGGCCCCTTAATATTCCTTATCTTCATCAATGATCTCAATGACCTCTTTATCTCTTGCTGATGACTCCACTCTGCCGTGACTCTATTTATCCTTTTGACAGACGGGTAGCAGCCTCTTCCTCTCCTAAGACCTTCCTTGACAAAACACAAACTGGTCAAATGCAATTTTGTCTATGTATCCATAGTGTCCACCCTTGCATCTCCCTCCCCCTCACTGTTATTGCATCCCTTGCTTTGCCCGGTTCAGTCTTACTAAATATATTATTATATTATATATATATATATATATATATATATATATATATATATATATATATATATATTTGAGAATATGCTCCAAAATGTGCCTTTGCTGTTTCAACCTCTTTTTCACTTTACATTTACTCAACAGTCAGGGTGCTATCAACATTATGTCGACGTGAATATCATTGGCTGAAATAGAGCCTTTAATTTTCCTGATATTTCACTGTTGTTGTTCTACATTAACATATGATGGCAGTTGTCCTCTCCACCATCAAACACATTGTTTGTTGATTGTCAATAAAATCGACAATCCCAATTTGGATTAATTTGTTATTGAACATACTGTAAACTCAAGCTTCACTCATTCCTATATTTGGTTCTAATGCCTGTCTTAATAATTTGCTTTGATTAGGTCATTTTAGCCATTGGTTTTTGAGCAACCGCAAGTCAGTAGATCACTTTGTGTGTGATGTTGTTACTTTTCTCAATAATATTCAAACCTCTATGTACATTTAGGTCATTCACAAGAATCTGCACTCACTGCCGTGTACAATAAAATAACACACCCCGACACTTAGTGAAAGTTTTGGCTTTCCACCTCAAACTCTTCACTATTAATGATGCCAATTTTCAATAAATCCTTTCAAGTCTTAAAATACTGCATCATCTAAATCAAATGCATGTTTCTATGCTCCATTCAACCTGGGTTAAAAACCGTTTTGTCCAGAACAGGTTCTCCTGCAGCCTGCATCATGATCAATCCATTTGAGCTGAGAGAAAAGCTTACATTCTTCCATCAGTGGGCGTATTTGATGGATGTTGGGCTGTTCTTTTTTCAATGAGCTTTGAGTGAAAACGATCAATGAAAACTGGTGGATCCATTTTGGCCAATGACGTTCCTAATTATTCTTGTTAACCTTTCAAGAGGTTGGCAGATGGCCTAGGCCCGAGAGGTATGCAGGATTGTCTTTAAGCTGCCGAGCCTGGGTTCGGATCCTGGGCAACTATAAACTGTCATCCCGGTGTTCCACAGGGGGTGTGATTCATCAATGTGTGTGCCATCCTCGGATGGTGTTAACTGGGTGTTGCATCTGCCGGGCATTATTTGGTGGAAATTAAAGAGCTGACTAGCATAAGCCACGCTCTGCGCGACATGTTGGGGTGGGTGGTTTGAGAAAGGAACTGATGCAGAGTAATCAGCAGTAATTTTACTTTAATGCAGTAAGTGGAATACGATTTCACTGTTTCAGAACCATTTTATTTACCTTTTTTGTACCATGCACCCATATTGGTTTTGAGATAATGTAAGCCGAATTACGTTACTCGAGCGCAGAGACAAAGTCGAAGATAGCGCGACACGAAACCACAAACTCGGAAATAATATAAGATTGGTGTCCTTTGTGAAGCGTAGGCAAGCTATTGCTGGCACCTGAACAAATTACAAATTCCTGCCTTTGGTCTTTGCATATAGGGGTCCTCAAATACAGTTTCAATGCAACAAGGATGGGGGTTACTTTAAATAAATGTATATGAGTTCCAAATACGTATTTGAATCAGAATCATCTTATCCCCATGTGTTACTCTGTGCTCATAGATTTTTAAAAGCGTTATGAAAAACATCTTTACCACAAAATGGTATACGGAAATCCTCCAATATTGGGGGGGTAGTTTCCTGGAAAATGCCGTGATAGTTGAAACCGCGATCATGGAAACCAAGGGTCGATAGGAAAGTGGGGGTTGGTTCCTGGGCTTCAAGAAAGACGTCGAAGAAAATTGACGGAAGCCATAAATAAACACATTATTATTGAAATGAACATGCAAATATATATGAAGCATGTTAACATTGAAATAAACATGTAAATACAATAAATAGTGTAATAAACAAAAACAGGAGTTTTACTTTTAAATTTATTAAACACAGCGAGGTGGGTGATGGTAAACTTTTACGTACTCGTACTGCACTCTGCCGTAAATAGAAAACACAAGATTTAGTTTGGGTGATGTTGTTAGAGGGGGGAGGGGGGAGTGGAGGGGGGAAGGGTGAGCGGGGAAGGGTGAGTGCAGAAGGTGATGCAGCAAATGGAAAAGCAGCATTACATTTATGACGAAGGACCCTGCAGCATGGTCCACACACACAATGAAAAAGGTTAACAGGTCAGGTTAGGTACGGGAGCATCGCTGCGCGTCACTGCGTCCACTTTTCCGTTGTACTCCAGGGGTCTCCATCTGGCCATCCCCAGGCAGATGCCTGCCCATCCCCATCTCCTTGAGATTCTGATCAACCTGCTGCAACCATGAGGCACTGGTCGTCGGCCAATGGCCTCCTTCCACTCTCAAGGCTCCCTCACTGAAGAGATTGGTGAGCAGGATCAGCATCAGGAAAATGAGCCACATGCCATACAGCCACAGCTGATGCTCATGAACTATGCAGGTAAAAATCTCATTTGAGTCTCTCTCAGCAACCGCTCGTTGGACACAAAGTCCGACCAGCAATAGCCAAGGATTCTCCAAAGAGATCTGGTACAAAGGAATTAAGTCTCCGTCTCAGATCCCTGGTCAGAGTCTAAGCTCACATTCATAGAGCAAGATGGAAACACCAAGGACCTGAAGACTTTGACTTTTGTCCTCACTGCACAGGCACCGGCAGCAGAGATCCCGCACCCATGATTCAGTGAATCCATGATCCCGAGGCCCGACCCAGACGTCTGTTTGACCTCTGGCTCACAGCCAGCAGAGACATGAATATCACTGCCAAGGTAAGTGAATCTCTCCCGTGACCTCAACATCCTCACACAAACAGGCACAGACAGGATAGCAGCATTCCAAGATGTCATTGAAAGCCTGGATTCTTAGTTTGACCCAGGAAACCGTAATCCAACAGCTCCGACTCCTCATTCAGCACCGCAGGGCCCCCAAAAGGATATCTAGGTCTCCACAAAGATGTACTGCATCATCTGTGAAATCAAGGTCAGCGATCTTGACATTCCCAAACAATGCACCGCAGCTTGATCTCTCCGACATTCTCCCCAGAATCCAGTCCATACAAGTGCTGAAAATGTTGGGGCGATACACACCCCTGACGAACTCCAGTAACAACTGGAAATAAGTCAGAGATGATATCACCACATCTTACAGCACTCTCAGTAACAGAGTATAGTTCAGACATCAGTTGATCAGTTTTGCTGGCACCCCACGAAGACCACGAAACCTCCAGAGGACTCCCGATTTCACTGAATCAAATGTTTTATAGAGATCAACATAGGCTGCATGCAGCCCCTGCCGAAACTCTCATCTGCATTCGGTGAGGACCGAACAGCAAGGATACGATCAATCGTTGACCTCTTTGGTGTAAAGCTGACTGCTCTGGACGCTAGTTTCAAGCAGATGGTGGTGAACCCGAGCAAAAATTATCCCAAGCAAAGACCTTGCCGCACTAAGAGCAGCATCACCCCTCAGGTACTTGTTGCAGTCTTGGCGATCACCCTTCCCATTCAAAGAGGGATAACAGGGCCCATCTTCCAGTCAGTTGCGATGATGCCTGTACTCAGGAAGAGCAGAACTGCATGCAATGACACCGAGTACAGCATTTCCACCAGCTTGAGAAGTAACAACATGGCTGCCACAGATCTCAGGAGCTTTACTCCATTTCAACCAGGTTCAGCACAGCCGTGTTTCCACAACGAAGGTGGACCACAGGTGATTTGGAAGGTCAGCAATTGATTGTCACCCTGACATCCAACTCAACAGCTGGTGGATCATCCTGGTACAGCCGCTCAAAGTAACCGGCCAACGGGCCTTCACTTCGGACTCCTCTGTCTAGAGCCCTCCACCCTCTGCTCCAAAGGCAAGTAATCGAAGGATGGGCTTGGAGAACGCAATGCATGAATTCCCCTGGCAAACAGGATGAGAATCACTTGACCACAGGTGATGCTCTACCCTCACAGATTCCTCGCATACAGGCTCTTGTGCCCCCTGAATGCACGTCCAGTTTTACACCCTCAGCTCCATGAACAGCTCAGCTCTGCCATTCAGCTGGCCATGCGACTCTGGTCAATGCTATCCCAGTGACCCGTGAGAGACAAAATTCTTCTTCGCCCTCCAGTGAGTTCCAAGACATCTACGGCACATCATATGATGGTGGTCTTGAAGGCACTCCACAACTATTCAGGATCCCCAAAGCACCGCAGACCCCCAAAATCTCCACTTAGCCTGTTGCAAACTCCTCGGCCGACCCTCTCCATCCTTTGAGTTTTGCCAAACATCCAGCCTCGGCCTGGGTTGGTACCACATTCCTACTAGGATTTAAGTACATGCATCCAACTTCAGAGTTTGCTACAAACAAGTCTGTGGTAAGTACTTGGAGGAACTAGAGCACTCTGGTGACCTGCAGTTCTGGGATCATCCCCCAGCGGCCAATCAATGAGCAACATAGTCAATCTCCTTTGCCAACCACCAGCGTTGGAATACCAAGTCAAGTCGGGAGCTTCTTCTGGGATGCTGAACCATGAACCTGGTGCTGAAATATGGGTGCTTAGCCACACTAGAAATCCATGACTGCTTGCAAAATCAAGGAACTTAGTGCTTATTCTGTTCACCAGTTCCAGACCCATTGGATCTCTCTCTGTTTCCCCGGTAGTTGGACGGCGTGAGTACTTAGGTAAATTGGAGTTAGACAAGTGGACCCTTCCTCACGACGTCAAAATATTGGCGACCACAGTCCTCTCAGTGACCCGTGACCTTTCGGAGTTGTCCGAGTCCGGTAATTAGATCACGTGACCATTAGGTAAACGGTACTTATTAGACTGAGGACCCTCAGTCACGTGGTCGAGTTATTGGCGTTCATGGTCGATTAGCGACCCGCCGCATCATGAAGTTATTCGTGTGTGACGGCCTGCGATTCCGGTGAGTCTTGTGGGAACCTGAGGTAGAGTGGGAACCCGGAGAGTCTTCCCCCATCATGGTCTTCTCGCCACTGCCCCCCGGTCTGCAACAATATATGTATATATGTATGTATATCCTGTATATATATATA
>CM068952.1:152549205-152574205 GCA_035128595.1 Eptatretus atami
CAACAGGAAAGATTATCTAGATTATTCGAATGAAGAAAGAAGGTGGTGATTATATTTTCGCTAAGATAGATTGTCACATCAAATACATTACTACATAAAGTAAATACATTGTGCAATGCACTAGTATTTTGGGGAGGCCTCTGCTTTACACAAAGCATGGACTTGTGTGTTCACGCACTACACAGTTCATAAATTAAAAACTGCAGAATAAATTTTTCCAAAAGACAATTACATACTTTAAAATGTCAACAAGTGGCTGTGGTCATCATAACTTCAGCCACTGAGGTGACAGAGATTGTTTCATCCCTTTTCTGTTTGTCCGTTTTTTTTCTGCGAGCAGGATATCTGAAAAAGTTGTGGACGATTCGAATGAAATTTGGTGAGGAGGTTGGGTGTTATCAAGGCGAATTGATTTGATTCTGGTGAAGATCAGATACGAGAATATTTTAAGTGATTCTTACCATTGAGAGTTAGGGCCAACGACAATATGTTGCAGCGCAAATATCTCAAAAAATTACAGACGGATTCGAAAACTTGGTAGACAGGTTGGGGTGACAAGAAAGAAGTGATTCGATTTTTGTAAAGATCCGGATCCGGTCTGGATACGAGAATTTTTTAAAATTAGCTTAATGATTCTTCACCACTTGAGAGATGGGGCCAAAAACCATGTACAGCATGATATTTCAAAAATTCTGGACAAGTTATGACAAAAAACTTGGTGGATGAGTTGGGGAGGAGCAAGAACAAGCTGATTCGATTTCATTAAGGTACGGATGCAGATCCTGCCTTTCAGTGGGATACAAAACGTAAACTGTTCAGCATAGCGAGGAGATATGCGCTCTACCGAGTTTTACTTTTGATGCAAGTCCAGAGATCCTCAACAATGTTTTAAGCCAGAGATCCTCGATAATGTTAATATGTGTACTTGGTATTGTAGTACTGTTCCTTTAGCCTTTTTGCCATCAAGATGTAATTTCACCACATTTTGCACAGTGTTGGTAGTATTTATTGTCTTGCTGGAGAATAAATAACCATATGATGAATTATTTGATACAGATATTGGATAATGATATATAAAAATGAAAAACAAAGATGCACTCACATCTCTCACCTGTCAATGGGAGGGAATAACGAATTAGCTCTCACATAATCAATTAACGCCAGTGGGCTAGGAATATATAAATAAATCGACTTTTCACATGCTCTCTCGTCAAAGAAGCTGCATAAAGCAACAAAAGAAAGCCTACGCAAGGTAAGCCCTTTGCTGTTTCAAACCTTCCCAGAGTTCCTCCACAGCTATAAAGACATTCCAAATAGTACACACATGAGAATCCCAATGCTACACACCCCCCTCAGCTGCCAGACTGGTTTCATCGCTGTTAGCGAATTATCAACGACAGGGCAGACAGAAATGCCATACCAATGAGGCTCCCAAGCAGCACCACGTGTAAATGTGAAAAGCAGTCAATATATAAATGAAAAAACAAAGATCCATCCACATCTCTCTCCTCTCTGCGCTGTCACCGATGATTCACCAACAACGATGAAAACTGGTCCTGTTCTCCAACAAGCAATGAAACAAGCGATGAAACCAAGTGGCTTAAGCACTCCAATGAAACGGTTGATAAGGAACAACAGGCTTGGCAAGCGATTAGCGATCGCTGATCAGTCATACAAACACCATGCACCCAGAGATACCCATAATGTCAAGGAATGTCTGAATTGGACAAATGAATACTTTTTAGCAGTTGTAACTGTTTGAGGTCAACTAAAAAGTTAAAAATTTTGAAATTTGGCTGAGATTAAGAGTTGCTGGAGGTTATGGCATGTGCGGAAATTAAATAAAGCCACAAATGCTGGCGTCTCAAGGCTTTTATAAGCATTGCTATGTATCCAGCGATTCATAGGTATGATGATCAGGCATTTGATGATATGGGTGAGGAAAGTGAAAAAAAAACTTTATCGTTAAGACACCATTACGACATTTTCAAGTCAAGACATTGTGAGGCAGGCCAAAAAAAATTGGCAAATGAAGACCCTGGCGAGGATGGCAAGGTGACCAAGGATAAGCCTTGATAAAGGATAATTAAATAAGACCATTAATTATCTTCAAAAGGGGTGTTTCAATTAACTCAACCAATTTTCACTCATGAACTTCCTTCGACTACCACTACCAGTGATCTCGGCCCCTAATATTCCTTATCTTCATCAATGATCTCAATGACCCTCTTTATCTCTTTGCTGATGACTCCACTCTGCCGTGACATCTATTATCCTTTTGACAGAGCGGTAGCAGCCTCTTCCCTCTCCTAAGACCTTCCTTGACAAAAACACAAACTGGTCAAATGCAATTTTGCTTATGTATCCATAGTGTCCACCCCTTGCATTCTCCCTCCCCCCTCACTGTTTTGCATCCCTTGTTTGCCCGGTTCAGTCTACTTAAATATATATATATATATATATATAATATATATATATATATATATATATATATAATATATATATGAGATATGCTCCAAAATGTGCCTTTGCTGTTTCAACCTCTTTTTCACTTTACATTTACTCAACAGTCAGGGTGCTATCACATTATGTCGACCGTAATATCATTGGCTGAAATAGAGCCTTAAATTTTCCTGATTTCACTGTTGTTGTTCTACATTAACTATGATGCAGTTGTCCTCTCCACCATCAAACACATTGTTGTTGATTGTCAATAAAATCGACAATCCCAATTTGGATTAATTTGTTATTGAACATACTGTAACTCAAGCTTCACTCATTCCATATATTTTGGTCTAATGCCTGTCTTAATAATTTGCTTTGATTAGGTCATTTTAGCCATTGGTTTTTGAGCAACCGCAAGTCCAGTGAGATCACTTTGTTGCTGATGTGTATTTACTTTTCTCAATAAATATTCAAACCTCTATGTACATTTAGGTCATTCACAAGATCTGCACTCAACTGCCGTGTACAATAAAAAAACACACCCCGACCACTTAGTGAAAGTTTTGGCTTTCCACCTCAAACTCTTCCACTATTAATGATGCCATTTTCAAATAATCTCTTTCAAGTCTTAAATACTGCATCATCTAAATCAAATGCCATGTTTCTATGCTCCATTCAACCTGTGGTAAAAACCGTTTTGTCCAGAACCAGGTTCTCCTGCAGCCTGCATATGATCATCCATTTGAGCTGAGAGAAACTTACATTTCCATTCAGTGGGCGTATTTGATGGATGTGGGCTGTTCTTTTTCAATGAGTTTGAGTGAAAACCGATCAATGAAAACTGGTGGATGCCATTTTTGGCCAATGACGTTCCTAATTATTCTTGTTAACCTTTTCAAAAGAGTTGGCAGGATGGCCTAGGCCCGAGAGGTATGCAGGATTGTCTTTAAGCTGCCGAGCCTGGGTTCGGATCCTGGGCCAACTATAAACTTCATCCCGTGTTCCACAGGTGGTGTGATTCATCAATGTGTGTGCCATCCCTCGGATGGATGTTAAACTGGGTGTTGCATCTGCCGGCATTATTTGGTGGAAATTAAAGAGCTGACTAGCATAAGCCACGCTCTGCGCGACATGTTTGGTGGGTGTGTTTGAGAAAGGAACTGATGCAGAGTATCAGCAGTAATTTTACTTTAATGCAGTAAGTGGAATACGATTTCACTGTTTCAGAACCATTTTATTTACCTTTTTTGTACCATGCACCTCATATGGTCTTGAGATAATGTAAGCGAATATCACGTTACTCGAGCGCAGAACAAAGTCGAAGATAGCGCGACACGAAACCACAAACTCGGAAATAATATATAAGATGGTGTCCTTTGTGAAGCGTAGGCAAGCTATTGCTGGCACCCTGAACAAATTACAAATTCCTGCCCTTTGGTCTTTGCATATAGGGGTCCCTCAAATACAGTTTCAATGCAACAAGGATGGGGGTTACTTTAAATAAATGTATATGAGTTCCAAATACGTATTTGAATCAGAATCATCTTATCCCATGTGTACTCTGTGCTCATAGATTTTTAAAAGCGTTTATGAAAAACCATCTTTACCACAAAATGGTTACGGGAAATCCTCCAATATTGGGGGGGTTTTCCTGGAAAATGCCGTGATAGTTGAAACCGCGATCATGGAAACCAAGGGTCGATAGGAAAGTGGGGGTTCGGTTCCTGGGCTTCAAGAAGACGTCGAAGAAAATTGACGGAAGCCATAAATAAACACATTATTATTGAAATGAACATGCAAATATATATGAAGCATGTTAACATTGAAATAAACATGTAAATACAATATAATGTGTAAATTAAACAAAAACAGAGTTTTACCTTTTAAATTTATTACAACACAGCGAGGTGGGTGATGGTAAACATTTACGTACTCGTACTGCACTCTGCCGTAAATAGAAAACACAAGATTAGTTTGGGATGATGTTGTTAGAGGGGGAGGGGGGGAGTGGAGTGGGGAAGGGTGAGCGGGGAAGGGGTGAGTGCAGAAGGTGATGCAGCAAATGGAAAGCAGCATTACATTTATGACGAAGGCACCTGCAGCATGTCCACAACACACAATGAAAAAGGTTAACAGGTCAGGTTAGGTACGGGAGCATCGCTGCGCGTACTGCGTCCACTTTCCGTTGGTACTCCAGGGTCTCCATCTGGCCATCCCCAGGCAGATGCCTGGCCCATCCCCATCTCCTTGAGTATCTGATCAACCTGCTGCAACCATGAGGCACGTGGTCGGCCCAATGGCCTCCTCCACTCTCAAGGCTCCCTCACTGAGAGAATCTGGTGAGCAGGATCAGCATCAGGAAAATGACCACATGTCCATACAGCCACAGCTGATGCTCATGAACTATGCAGGTAACAAATCTCATTGAGTCTCTCTCAGCAACCGCTCGTTGGACACAAAGTCCGACCAGCAATAGCCAAGGATTCTCCAAAGAGATCTGGTACCAAAGGAATTAAGTCTCCGTCTCAGATCCCTGGTCAGAGTCTAAGTCTCACATTCATAGAGCAAGACTGGAAACACCAAGGACCTGAAGACTTTGACTTTTGTCCTCCTGCACAGGCACCGGCAGCAGAGATCCCGCACCCCATGATCCAGTGAATCCATGACTCCCGAGGCCCGACCCAGACGTCTGTTGACCTCTGGCTCACAGCCAGCAGAGACATGAATATCACTGCCAAGGTAAGTGAATCTCTCCGTGACCTCAACATCCTCACCACAAACAGGCACAGACAGGATAGCAGCATCCAAGATGTCATTGAAAGCCTGGATCTTAGTTTTGACCCAGGAAACCCGTAATCCCAACAGCTCCGACTCCTCATTCAGCACCCGAGGCCCCCAAAAGGATATCTAGAGTCTCCACAAAGATGACTGCATCATCTGTGAATCAAGGTCAGCGATCTTGACATTCCCAAACAATGCACCGCAGCTTGATCTCTCCGACATTCTCCCCAGAATCCAGTCCATACAAGTGCTGAAAAGTGTGGGCGGAGTACACACCCCTGACGAACTCCAGTAACAACTGGAAATAAGTCAGAGATGATATCACCACATCTTACAGCACTCTCAGTAACAGAGTATAGTTCAGACATCAGATTGATCAGTTTTGCTGGCACCCACGAAGACCACGAAACCTCCAAGAGACATCCCGATTCACTGAATCAAATGTTTTATAGAGATCAACATAGGCTGCATGCAGCCCCTGCCGAAACTCTCATCTGCATTCGGTGAGGACCCGAACAGCAAGGATACGATCAATCGTTGACCTCTTTGGTGTAAAGCTGACTGCTCTGGACGCTAGTTCTCAAGCAGATGGTGGTGAACCAGAGCAAAAATTATCCAAGCAAAGACCTTGCCCGGCACTAAGAGCAGCATCACCCCTCCGGTACTTGTTGCAGTCTTGGCGATCACCCTTCCCATTCCAAAGAGGGATAACAGGGCCCATCTTCCAGTCAGTTGCGATGATGCCTGTACTCCAGGAAGAGCACAGAACTGCATGCAATGACACGAGTACAGCATTTCCACCAGCCTTGAGAAGTACAACATGGCTGCCACAGATCTCAGGAGCTTTACTCCATTTCAACCGGTTCACCACAGACCTGTGTTTCCACAAACGAAGGTGGACCACAGGTGATTGGAAGGTCAGCAATTGGGATTGTAACACCCCTGACATCCAACTCAACAGCTGGTGGATCATCCTGGACAGCCGCTCAAAGTAACCGCCCAACGGGCCTTCACTTCGGACTCCTCTGTCTAGAGCCCACCACCCTCTGCTCCAAAGGCAGTACATCAAAGGATGGGCTTGGAGGAACGCAATGCATGAATTCCCCTGCAAACAGGATGAGAATCACTTGACCACAGGTGATGCTCTACCCCCTCACGATTCCTCGCATACAGGCCTCTTTGTCCACCCTGAATGCACGTCCAGTTTTACACCTCAGCTCCATGAACAGCTCAGCTCTGCCATTCAGCCTGGCCATGCGACTCTGGTCAATGCTATCCAGTGACCCGTGAGAGACAAAATTCTTCTTCGCCCTCCAGTGAGTTCCAAGACATCTACCGGCAACATCAAGGATGGTGGTCTTGAAGGCACTCCACAACTATTCAGGATCCCCCAAAGCACCCAGACCCCCAAATCTCCACTTAGCCTGTTCGCAAACTCCTCGGCGACCCTCTCATCCTTGAGTTTGCCAACATCCAGCCTCGGCTGGGTTGGTACCATTCTACTGGATTTAAGTAACCCAACTTCAGAGTTGCTACAACAAGTCTGTGGTAAGTATTGAGGAACTGAGCACTCTGGTAGACCCTGCAGTTCTGGATCATCTCCAGCGGCCATCAATGAGCACATGTCAATCTCCTTTGCCACACCACCAGCGTTGGAATACCAAGTCAGTCGAGGAGCTTCTGGGTGCTGAAAACATGAACCTGGGTGCTGAAATATGGGTGCTTAGCCACCCTAAATCCATGACTTCTTGCAAAATCAAGGAACTTAGTGCTATTCTGGTTCACAGTTCCAGACCCATTGGGACCAAACATGTCCCCTAACCATCCCTATCAGTTCCAGTCATTGCATTGAAATCCCCCAAGACTAGAAGATAATCTCGCCTGAGCGTCACTGATCATCCACAGACTCGAGCGTGACCTAGAATGTGTCCTTCACGGTGAGATGACTCACCTCAGTTGGAGCATATACAGAGACCAGGGAAATGACACCAAGGAGTGACGAATCCTTAGTTTCATAATACGCTCGTTGACCGGTGTTACCTTAATTATCATTGGAGTCAGTTATTGTCACAGCAACAGCAACTCCTGGGCTTGGTAACCATCAGAGTGACCAATAGTAGGTGTAACCACCCGCCATGATCTTGCCACTATCTGGTCTCCGAACCTCAGAGAGTGCTGCAATACCGATGTCCAAACACTTGAGCTCAGATGATAACAGAGACAGGTGATCATCCTTCTTAGGGAAAGGACAATGCAGGCACCCACCCGAAGGGACCGCCTCAGGTTAACCCAAGGAGACTGCCGTCTGGTGGACGACACCTCAGCATCACCCCGACACACACTACCACAATCTGACCCAGGGATGTAAACCCCATGGTTTCCCTCCTATCATCAAAGATTGGGGGTGCCAAAGGCTTTGCCCCAATCCTGTCATCCGGTGAGCTGCCCTGAATGGTAGCTGCACAGGAGGTACTCCCACAGAGTGGGTTCCAGATTTTTTTTTATGCTTTCAGAATGTTTTGTGAATGAAGGGTCTTACGGTGGCTGGAGTGCAAATCCTGCCCAACCACTGAATAATAAGTAACCCAACTGTATTAGGATGTCCGCAGACACAGTTGGGCACTAGATATGGATGGTCGTTGGCTCACCAGGAGCTCCTCTGCCCTTTGACAAGTTTTGTTTTTCATCCTGCTGGGTGTCCATATCATACACCTCCTCACCAAGATACTTGGTGGGGGAGACGGTTTCATCGCCGATGATTACATGGTATCTGTAGCAAGTCACAGATCTAATCTGACCTGACCTGACACCAAAAGGGTAACATGATCCTTAAATCACCTTACCTTGAACTACGATCTTCCCTGCTTGGGGACAAGATACAAGATGACATCATCTTCCTTCTTATCAGTGTTAAAAACCTGTACCGTTATAAATTCTTTCACCTCAATTTGTTTCATGAGCTGTGCATGCGAATGTATTGTTACGGTTGTGGAAATTCACAGAACACCATTCAGGTTCCCCGAAGATCAGTTATGTCGATAAGTGTGTGTCCAGTTAGATTCCCCCACCGATGTATAACGGGAATTATTTGTGTGCCGGGCTGTGAATCTTGAGTAGTGTTATTCTTTTCTATCTTATTAAACAAACATCTCCTCACCACCTCTCCACAACCGCCAACATCTCCTCACCACCTTCTCCACAAACCGCCAACATCTCCTCACCACCTTCTCGACAAGCAAACTAACTTCTCCTCACCAGCATCTCCATGGCGCCGCCATCTTTTCACCAACAACAACATCCCCAACAAAAAACATCTCCACAAACAACACGATGGTATCCTCGACAGCGCAAAGTGATTTCAAACACGGCGCGATTGACGGCGAGATCGATCAGAACGACGAAAGGGCAGAGCCAGCCAGGGGTGAAGGTTCAAAGGTGAAGAGGAAGGGCGCTAATTTGGGCGATGAACCCAGAGAGACCCCTCCCCTTGGGGCTATAAAAAGGCGCGTTTCAACGCCGAGAGCGTTGTTGGTCGGAGGAGTGGAGTTCGTTCGTCGTTGGAGCCAGCCAAGTCACCAAGTTGTGGTTGGTCGTTGTTGATCGGAGGAGTGGAGTTCGTTCGGCGTTGGAGCCAGCAAGTCACCAAGTTGTGGTTGGTCGTTGTTGGTCGGAGGAGTGGAGTTCGTTCGTCGTTGGAGCCAGTCAAGTCACCAAGTTGTGGTTGGTCGTTGTTGGTCGGAGGAGTGGAGTTCGTTCGTCGTTGGAGCCAGCCAAGTCACCAAGTTGTGGTTGGTCGTTGTTGGTCGGAGGAGTGGAGTTCGTTCGTCGTTGGAGCCAGCCAAGTCACCAAGTTGTGGTTGGTCGTTGGTTGGTCGTTGTTGGTTGGTGGAGGCAGTCGAGTTGGGAGTCGGGAGAAGTCGCCAGCCGGAGAGAAGTCGCCAGCCGGAGAGAAGTCCCCAGCAAGCTACTAACGGTCCGAGCGATCGGCCCCGAGTCGGTCGAGCGACGCTGAGGAGTGAGCGGGCTCTTAAAGAGCATCACTCTAAAGAGCAAGGCCTGTTCGCTCCTCCAACTCGTCGTGCCAGGCCGATCGACCAGGCCGCGCTGCTAGGCCCTGGACCAACCAAGCCGCCGTTACAACAGCTGCCGCGTTGACGACGAGACATACGGAGGGTCGCCGACCAAAGACCCATCGAGTCGCCTCAAGGGCGACAAAGGTAACCTGCCCGGCCTCGCGGAGCTCCTTCGGTCATCCCAGCTCCGAGGAACATTAAAGGCTTACGAGCCCAGTTCTTTCTTACTTTCTGGGGTTTTTGCATGGAAGTCTGTGGCACCTTGTCTACCAAGTAGAATTGTTGTAAGTGCATGTACATAATAAATAGATATCGGCTGTAGGTTTTACTCGTGTCTTGTCCCCTACCCCCATTCATTGCATTGCTTACGTGTGCAAATAAATGTTCCCCATTTTTGAATGTCACCTGCTCGTTACGTCCCTTCCTCATTGACTGGCATAATTGCATTCGGAATAAATAGCTGGCTGATTAATAGCCGATAAAACGTACATCTGGTCCGACGGGGCTTGCGATATAAAACCGCTCGGCAATCGCAAAGGAACGAGATGCTTAAAGCGGCTCGTTTCGTGCAGGCTCCGTTGAGGTATAAATCCCCGGCATTTCTGTCCGCGCGAATAATTAGGTACATCGACAATTCGGCGATCGACCCTGTAGCGCGTGGACAGAAGAGTTGGCTGATTTATGGTGTGGTTAAAACACCCGTAGCTGGGTTTCGGCGTTGATCCGAAAGCTGCGACTAGATTGCTCGTTCGGTGGCGGCGCGGCCGCAATTGAGCTAAAGGCGGTCGCCGCACGCCGGACGGGTGAAAATCCACAACAGTATGTTTGAGCACAGGGTTCAAATTTGGGAGTCGGAAATTAAGTGTTTGGCAATAAGGTTCGAATACGGAGTTGGAAAATGAACGTTTGGGAATGAGATTTGAAAGATAGTGAACGCTTGGGAATTAGGTTTGAAGGATAATGAGGTTTGAAGAATAATGAAGGTTTATGAATGAGGAAGAATACAATGGGGAAGGTTTTATCTGCAATCATCGACCCCATTATGGCGGCCCGCACAGATGCCACATTTTCTCCTCGAACCAACTGATGTTACAACTCAATCTTTTCACCTAACGTCATAACCTTTCTCTGCCTTTTGGGACAACTAGCTTTGTCCATCGCTTTACATTTGGGCTAATAATAATGGTGTGCGAGAAACAAAACAAGGTTCCAAATGGTGAGTAATCGTTCACACATGGGACACAAACGATGATCCATCTCAGCTCAAACACCGCGATTGGTCGAAATGAAATCCCGCGATAATGAAATCGGAACACAATTAGTTGTCCGTGATTGGTAGAAACCCACGATGGTAGAACCCGTGATATTGGAGGGTTTACTGTATTTGAATAGTTAGAATTGCTGTGCATGTGGTTGGAAGTACTTTTGCACTTTATTTTTGACATCTATATATTACTAAAACTCTCATCTTGCATATATGGAGGTATGTATATATGTATGTATGTATGTTCCCGAAATACAGCAAAAACAGTACAGGATAGCACAAAAGTTTTTTCGGCCACCTTACTCACCATTCTGCTGCAGTATGCAGTATCAAGTTTCGTTCAAATCTGGCAACGAAAAAAATATTAAAAAATCAATTCCGATTCAGTCAAATACTCTTCGGGAGTATTTGATCAATGCAAACAACCTCAGTGGTATAGTTTGCTGGAGCTATCTTTTTTTTTTTTTTTCTTGAAATGATTTATTAAAAAATCTCAAACATTTAGTGTAGACAAGAACGATTTATTTTTAAGCATAAAATAACCGCCATTTTGATCTAATATTCCTTGTTCATTAATAAATAAAATTGTGTTTCGAAGATTACGCACAATAATTTCTTCGACTTTCTTTTCTCCGTTTTTTTTTCACATTGACGCGCAATATCAAGTTTCGTTCAAATCGGGCAACGAAAAAATTATTTAAAAAAATCAATTCCCGATTCATTCAGTACTCTTCGGGAGTATTTGATCAATGCAAACAACCTCAGCGGTATAGTTTGCTGGAGCTATCTTTTTTTTTTTTTTTAAATGATTTTTTTATCAACCGCTGTCACAACGGGAACCCAACGGGTCCACGGTCATCTAGTATATTACTAAAACTCTCATCTTGTATGTATGTATGTATGTTCCCGAAATACAGCCAAAACGGTAGACGATAGCACAAAAACTTTAGGGCCACTTTACTCACCATTCGCCTGCGGTGTTTATTATCAAGTTTAGTTCAAATCGGGCAAAGAAAAAAATTATTAAAAAATCAATTCCCGATTCAGTCAAGTCCTCTTCAGGAGAATTTGATCAATGCGAGCAACCTCAGCGGTATAGTTCGCTGGAGCTATCTTTTTTTTATTATCTTTTTTTTGTTGAAGTGATGTTTTTTTCATCAACCGCTGGCACAATGGGAACCCAACGGGTTCACAGGTCCTCTCGTAATTGACCAAAACTCAACCAAATTCATTTCACATAACAAAAAATAGTTCATGTATTTGCCGAATTTGTCATGAATATGAAAATATTTAATTTGATAAAGGGTAAGAAACGTTTTCGGCTTGAATTCAAATTTAATTGTAAAGACTTTTTTTAAGTTGGGAATATGTCGCCTGAAAGTTGTTCAAAGTTTTTCTTTAGCCAACCTCACCAGTGACCTCTTTCCGGAAATGCGATCTTGTTTATACTTGTTGGAATGCTACTTGTTCTCTGCTCCCTCCCCCTCCCAGTGTAAATATTAATCACTCCCTGATCTGGATTCAGTTACATCAGAAACAAGAAAGAGCAATTACCGATTGCAATACCTTAAGAGGACACGCGTTGAGTGGTGTATTTTGTGTGCTGGTGTGTTCTGCAATTAATAATACAGCAGACGTAATTAATGCATTCCAATCGGTAATTGGTGTGTAATTAATAGACGTACTCAAACTCCAATTGTATCTATTTTATAGATGTACGACTTTTGACGTAATAGATCATATTTATTTCATTACAAGGAAAGAAACCATATAGATGCATTGATTAGACTTGGAGGCATGCGTTCATGCCTTGGTTACCTAAGCCACCTGTATGGAAGATAGTCAATGACAAACACGACACAATCCTGACGATGGAAACCTTACTGGATGCATGTATTCTCAACTCCCTCTTCTATAAACTTAGTAAGGTAAACATGTTTATTTTCCCTAATATTTTGAAAATCACCAATATTCATAAGTGTTCACAATCCGAATAACATACTGAGATTTCAACATAAAATTAATGCAATTGTTTGCATTAATTTGTGTTGAAAATAAAATTACAGTACTGTATTTAACTTGTCACTGACAGTGTATGTAAGCTTATGTAGCTTCGGCTACCTTAAAAGTGAAGTACGTTTCATATCTCATCTTGAGCACCAGATTGATTGGCCTTCCTCCTGACTTTAGTGAGTCTCTACATCTGCATTGAAGCTGTGGTTTAGGGTAAGACGGCAGGGATTCGGTTCAAAGGTGATGTAAACGTGGCATTAATATCTCTTCAATCAAATTATATCATTGGAACTGTAGCATTTTAATAAGTAGTCGATGTGACCTAGGGTGAAGGAGGGGCGTGTAGTTCAGGGTGTTGATACCAATGAGTATGGACCTCCTCGGTCACTTTTCTCTTTCCTTTATCATGCATTAACTTAACAAATGAATTATTCGTTTTAAAAGGTATTGGAATGTGGAAGGGTGGGGGAGGGGTGGAGAGGATCCTTCCTCCTGACTTTAGTGAGTCTCTACAGCTGCCTATTACCTTTTATGTAACTACAAAGACTTGGGCACGATAGAGCGATTACAAGAAAAAAAAATCCAAAATTTTGCTTTGCCTATGAACACTCTCCGATGAACCTCCGATGCACTCACTGATGAACCTCTGAAAGTTTAACGAAGATCCGTTCAGCCATCTCTGAGAAAAATGGCGACACACACACACAGACAGAGAAATGGCTCTCTTATCGTATAGATGGTATGGTCCGTATGTCCAGTTACTCGTGTAAGTCGTCCTATAAGATGTGCACTCAGGAGTCAGGAGGCAGTGAGCGTTATCTTTAAGACAGCGTAGAGTACGTTTATTGTGTGAAATCTGTTTTTGAGCGAATCCGGTTGAGGATTAAGGCACGACACAACAGCAAAGCTCATTGCGCTTTACTTCTGGTAGCTTTTACATGTTGCTGCGTTTGAGTCTGGGGAGTAACTGCTGAAATCTATCTATTTGAGTTCTTCCCAACATCTTTGTTCTTTGTTCCTTTCACACTTCTTTCTAATATTATTCACAATTCTCTTTATTAGCACCCGTTGGACTTAGTCTGAAACGGGGCTTATGGATTTGGTCTCAATTTTCATGTCGGTGCATGCGTGCGTGTGTTCGCAACCATATCTCAGACATGTATGGACCGATTTTATTTGTACTTGGCAGAAAGACAACACATGATGGTATACATATGCACATCATTTTGTTTCGCGATGAAATCAAAGATGGCCGACTGGCAGCCATTTTAGTTGTAAAAAAAAACCCGATGTTTAGCATGTCCCCAAACATTTCTCGAACGTGCATTTACCGGTATTGATCAAACTCGGCAACCAGATAAGAAATGGTGGCTTACATATGAAAGTCATTTTTTTTCTGAGATCATACCCAAGATGGCCGACTGGCAACCATTTTGTTACTTAAAAGTGTCCCCAACCATTTCTCAGACATGCATGGTCCGATTTTTTCAAACTTGGCACAAGCACAGTACACAAATGCATACTCTTGCACCTCATTTTATTTTGCAATCTGATCAAAGATGGCCAACTGGTAGATGGCGGCCATTTTAGTTGTAAGTATATATGGGCCAGCCTTTAACTCTGTACAGCAAAATTACTAAAACAAGGCCTATGACATTTTATGTCTTTTTTGCTTGTTCATTCGAATTCTTGCTTTTTCTTATCTTTCATCTCTGTTACTCTTTCTCTCTTTCATTATCTATCTGTCGAAGGAAAAGTGACTTCTTGCAGAAATTTTTCTGTCAGGCTCACTTAGCTGTGCTTGGATGGGTTTGAGGGTTGTGGAGTAACAGCTGAAACCAGAATCCTATCCAGGTTCCCTCCTGATGACTCCATCTTTGCTCTTTACTTCTTCAGGTTCCTTCTTGGTCTTCCTTTTGATTGGGAGTAAACAGCATAGATTTTTGGCTGGCACACAACAGGCCATGGTGGCGAGGTGGTTACAGAGCCTTGGAGAGGGAACATAAGACTATTGGGGCTGCCCCGTGGGGTGGGAAAGCCCAGAAGATGGCACGTTCACAACCGTGGGTTGCCAATGATGGGGACCCGCCGTGCATGAAGGCAGTCCCAAAGATTACGAGGGCCGTAGCCGCATTGTACATGGCATTTGGAATTGGAGCTGGACCTTTTGAGAGGCAGCATTCCTCTCTTCATCGCCATACCTCTCTCCTCATCGCCAATCTAACGTCCTGTGCCACACCAGCCCTGTGCAATGCCAGCCTGCATGGGTCATTCTGGATCCAACACCACTGCATGCCTTGCTCAAGACCTCGCTCGTTCCCTATTGTTGTGCGAGTCCTGGTATTTATTTTTAGTGCCAAAGTGGGTTATTTCTCTACTTGTGTATAAGATCGCATGCCCACTCATCCCGGCTTGCATCTATTGACCACTTGGTTTGTCCCTTTGTGTTCATAGTTTCTTGTGTACCCTAATCTGATATTTCTTTTAATAAACCCCACTTTAACTATGAGACTTATTCTGGCCTTTTTCGCCCTGCAGTGCACGACTGCACCTCCCTTTCTTATTTTTAGATCCTCGTGGAGGATCTCTAAGTCTTACTCATGTTGTTGTTCTTGTGGACTTTTTTGTTTCACAGCCTACAGTTTTCATCGAAACTTCCTGAAACTTGGCATATATATGTAAAAATACCCTGCGCAGACAGTAACCATCTCCGATTTTGAAAATTTCTCCGAGAAAAAAAGTTATGACGTCAAAATATTTCCGCTAATGGAAATCGCCTAAAAAATTATCTCCGAAACTAGGCAAGCTTTTTGAATTCTGTTTGCGGGAATCGAACAGGGAATTAGCAGAGATGACTTACCGCACATATGATACATCACTATGACGTCATATCAATTTTTATGACGCCATTCCCTTTTTTGACATTTTTTGTTTCACAACCCAGAGTTTTCATCGGATCTTCGTGAAACTTGCCATGTATATGCAGAAAGCCCACGCGCAGGCAGTAACCATCTCTGATTTTGGAAATTCTTCCGAGAAAAAAAAGTTGATGTCATAATATCGGCGCTAATGGAAATCGCCTATACCATAATCTCCGAAACTAGGCAAGCTGTTTGAATTTTGTTTGCGGGAATCAAGCCGGGCATTAGCACAGATAATTTATCGCAAACCTGATACATCACAATGACGTCATATTCGTTTTTATGACGTCATCATTAAGAGGACGAGGATCTTAGCTCATTCGAGCTTGTTTTCCTTCCTTTCTTATCGGTCAGATTGGAGCAATCCTTGGGCGTTTGTAAATGGTAAAGAACAGTTAATTGAATGCAGTGGTGAATTTGGTAAGCTCGACGATGTTCAGAAGTATCATAAACTCCTGATGCGAATTTAGTGAGACCCGTCGACGTGACTATCTCTAACTGGTTTTTCTGGGGATTATACAAAGAGACGGAAATTTTCACTTTGTGTTTATGGCGCTGGACATTTTTTGACAGTGTTTTAGAATGCACCATCCCTTGGCTGAATATCAGGTGGGTATCTCGTCTGTGACTACTATATTTGGTGGATGTTAATGACCCCTTGGTGTCTTTCGTGAAGAGTAGGCAAGTTATTGTGCCGGCATCTTGAAAAATACTTGAGCCCAAAATGTTCCCCGTCCAATCCACAAGAAATGTGGTAAGAGTGGGAAGAGGAAGACTGGAAGGCATAACTGATGCCGTTAAAGAAATTGTTGTACTGTAGTTGTTTTTGGAAGTGTGAGGACCCAATAGCCTCCCTCCCCACATCTCTGCCTTCTTCCACAAGTCCATATTCTCCTTCTGGCATGTGATCCAGGAAGTATTCGTATTCTGGTGGTCTGCCTGAAGGCAAGTTCAGGATTGCCAAAGCAGTTTATTGGCAAGAGTTGTGCTGGATGGTTTGCCATTGCTTTTCCAGCAGTAGTTAGGGCAGGAATTGTGAACTTGTTCAGGGTGCCGGCAATAGCTCACCTACTCTTTGCGAAGGACACCATGGGGTCTTTAACGTCCACTAAATAATGTTGGAAGATGGGACGCCCAGTTGAACGTTCATCCGAGGGACGGCACACACATTGATAAAAAAAAACAACCTGCCTGTGAAATATCAGGATGGCAGTTGAGAGCTGGGCCAAGATTTGAACCCAGGCTCGACAACTGCATACCTCCAAACCATCCTGCCAACCCATCCACTATGTAAACACCATCAATAGGCTTTCTTATCATGCAACGCAAATACTGTACTTCCCACGTTGTTTGTGGCAGGTGTAACTTGCTGGGTCGCCACCCGTGGTAAATAATAATCCCTCAAATAGAAACTCCATAAAGTCTAAAAAAAATCATCGCCATCGAAGTGCACTATCTGGAAGAGCACTTTTCCAGTGAGGGCAGTCGCCTGTCGCCTCACATGTTTACTCAAGATAAGCCGGTTAACACGTCGTTGTGCTGCCGCGCCCCCGACGAGACTCTCATCGAAAGTTTTGACAGCAGTGCGAAGCTGGCAAATCTTCAGCGAGCGCGAGGCAGAGGTCAGAGCGCTGAGCACTGAGTGCGTAAGAGCAAGCGCGGCTGGGGAGACGGCGCTCCTATCTGCAGGAAACACGCGGCCAGCGCGCTCGAGGAGTCTGCTCTCGGAGGCCGTGCAGGCCCCCACCCCCCTTCCCCCTGCACTGCCCCACCTACCATCCACGCACCGCCCCTGCACTTCTCCACACGGATATTTTGGGCTCTGCTATAAAAGCTCGGATGGCCAGGCGTCCAGCCAAAAACGCGCTGTGCTGCTTTACTGACTCTCTACACTTCTCACTTCGCTTTCTTTTTCGCGTTTCTTCACTCGTCCTCTCTTTTGTGGCTCTGCGGGAACTTTTCAATTCCTTTATCAAGCTTTAACCTTACTCATCAGTTATGATCTGTGTTTCTGGGGCAAATGTAATTCTCTCGCAATCATTCTTGATCCCCTAAACAGTTATTAAATGCTGGTTGTTGGGTTTAAGAGTTTATAATCCCAAATAAATGTTAAACATTGACCTCTAACTGGAGTCCATGAATAGAACCCTAACACCCCTTAAACCTCCATTCTCCCTTTGAATCCTATATTTTAATCCCCATCATTTTCAACTTCTCCAATTGATATATATGCTCATGTTTTCTAGTAAAATGGAAGAAACAACTTTCAAAACAACTTTCAATCACCGCAATTGATTGCTCCATGACTGAATAAGCCCCTCGTTGCTTGGAATCTCTTTAAGTGGATATTAAAAAGCTGAATGAGTAATGTCGAAAGTCCGAACTATCCATCTTCGGTTCTTTTTTGGTTTACTTTTTGACAACAAAGTCGAGATATTGTCAAGCTTAAACACAGGACCAATTTAATATACTTTCCTGAACACAGCATCTCAACTCTGAGAGTTATTTTAAAATTTGTGACTGAATCCCAGAACTCTTTTAAGGATTGTGACTGAACCCAAGAACTCTTTAAAGGATTGCGACTGAATCCCAGAACTCCTTTACAGATTGTGACTGTCCCCAATAACTATTTTAAGAATTGTCACTGAACCCAATAACTTTTTTAAGGATTGTGATTGATCCAAAGAACTCTTTTAAGGATTGTGACTGAACCCAATAACTCTTTTAAGGATTGTGATCAATCCAAAGATCTCTTTTAAGGATTGTGACTGAACCCAATAACTCTTTTAAGGATTGTGATCAATTCAAATATCTCTTTTAAGGATTGTGACTGAACCCCAGAACTCTTTTAAGGATTGTCCCTGAACCCAATTACTCCTTTAAGGATTGTTACTGAAGCCGAGAGCTCCATTCAGGATTGTCACTGAATCCATGAGCTCCATCAAGGATTATTGCTGAACACAATAGCTTCTTTAAGGATTGTCACTGAATCCAAGAGCTCCTTTAAGGATTGTCACTGAATCCAAGAGCTCCTTTAAGGATTGTCACTGAATGTAAGAACTTCGTTTAGGATTATCACTGAATCCAAGAGCTCCTTTAAGGATTGTCACTGAACGTAAGAGCTTTGTTTAGGATTATCACTGAATCCAAGAGCTCCTTTACGGATTGTCACTGAACGTAAGAGCTTTGTTTAGGATTATCACTGAATCCAAGAGCTCCTTTAATGATTGTCACTGAACATAAGAGCTTTGTTTAGGATTATCACTGAACCCAAGAGCTCCTTTAAGAATTGTCACTGAACCAAACAGCTTCCTTAAGGATTGCCACTGAACCCCAGAACTCTTAAAAGGATTGTGACTGAACCCAAGAACTATTTAAGGATTGTCACTGAACCCAAAAGATACTTTAAGGATTGTCACTGAATCTCAGAGCTCCTTTAAGGATTGTCACTGAACCAAATAGCTTCCCTAAGGATTGTCACTGAACCCAAAATCTTCTTTAAGGATCGTGACTGAACCACCGAGCTCTTCTAAGGATTGTCACCAAACCACCGAGCTCTTTTTAAGGATTGTCACTGAACCCAAAAGATACTTCAAGGATGTCACTAAACCAAAGAGCTTCCTTAAGGATTGTCACTGAATCTCAGAGCTCCTTTAAGGATTGTCACTGAACCCAAAATCTTCTTTAAGGATCGTGACTGAACTACCGAGCTCTTTTAAGGATTGTCACCAAACCACTGAGCTCTTTTTAAGGATTGTCACTGAAACCATGAGCTATTTTAAGGATTGTCACTGAACACACAAAGTCTTCTTAGGATTGTCACTGAACTCATGGGCTCTTTTCACAATTACCACTGAACCTACAAACTATTTTAACAATTATCACTGAACCCACAAAATCTTTTAAGGATTATCACTGAACCCACAAAACTCTTTTAAGGATTGTCACTGAACCCACAGTCTCTTTTAAGGAATGTCACTGAACTAATGAGCTCTTTCAACAATTACTGAACCCACAAACTATTTTAACAATTATCACTGAACCCACAAACTCTTTTAGGATTGTCACTGAATTCACGAGCTCTTTCAAGGATTGTCGTCACTGAACTCATGAGCTCTTTTAACAATTACCACTGAACCCACAAACTATTTTAAGGATTGTCCCTGAACCCACAAGCATTTTTTAAAGAACAGTATTGTCATTGAACCCATGAAATCTTTTAAAGAGTCATTTAACCCAACAAATCTTTTAAAGAATGCCATTGAACCCAAAAAGAACATTTAAGAATTATCACTGACCCCGAGAGCTATTTTAAGGATTGTCCTGAACTGAAGAAATCCTTTAAAGATTTTCACTTGAACGAAGAGCTCTTCACTGAACCAAACTGAACCTTCACTGAACCAAATAATCACTGAACCAAACAACTTTTAATTATTTGGTGTGATATTTTCTGATATATATATTTCAAGTACTTGATGAGGTTTTTATTTATTTATTCCAGCTGTTCCAACAATTTTAATTTAGGACGATTTTAAGAACGATTTTTCTCAAGTTTCCGCGTTCTCTCCACATCACGAGTTCCAGGCACGTGATTGCTTCAGTTCTTTCTGATACATTATGACCAGTCATTGAATACTGACACTTCAGTGAGCAAATACATATTTTCTGTTGCTTTTGACGATATCTAGTTGCACCGCCTTGTTTTTCCTGTTCACGCTAGATGTTCAAGCATAGCAATGTGCTCCTGCGGTCAGGTCATATGTGAATGTTACGTCATTATTTATTTGTCTTACTGGAACATGTTTCTACAACTTTTCCAAGATATAAGATGTTTAAGTTTTTGTGGATTTGCCAATGGATTACTCCACATATGTTGTTATGCCTTTTGGCATTTTGTTTTGGAGTTTTTCTTTGTCTTCTTTGCAAGTGTTGAAGATGTGTTCACTGCCATTGCATTTTCTAATCATAAATGTTCTTGGTAGCCTTTAGGCAGGTAGCCTAGAGGTATGCACACTCGCCTTTGAGCCGTCTATCCTAGATTCATCATCCTGCTGTTTTCCAGTTGTAAACTGTCACTGTGGTGCTTCGCATACAGGGCGATGCATCAGTGTTTGTGCTGTCTGTGGAACATGAATCTGGTGCACCCCTCTGTTTAATGTTGGTTATCAGTGGACGTTTGTAACAGTGAGGCTTGGGAAATATGACCATTCATTACATCGCTGTATCTGCCAACCATATTTTGATTCTACTTCCTTTTTCTTTCCCAGTTCCATTCTCCATAGATCAGTGCCACAAAGGACAATGTATACACTACCATGAAGAGCACATACGAGCCTTTTATGATTTGTAAGCCTGCTGCTAGATTTGTAGAGTTCAGTATTGTGCTTAGATAGGGCTAAGCGAAGGAAAGTTATAGTTTAGGCTTGGCTTGTTCCAATTGTTACTCCATATTAATTTAGATTTAGTATTTTATCAGAAATAATAATGGGTTCCCTTCCAAGGAACTTCGACGCAGGAGGACGCCATTAGGCCAATCAAGGCATGCACTATTATAAGCAACATCTGATTGTTTATCCATGCTCTATCCTTTTTAAATGTTGAGCATCAAGTGAGGAATCAGCACATACCATTTTTGAAATCGTTAATGGTATGACACAGCCACACAGCCAAGGTTTGAACCATCGACCTCCCAGACTCAGAGAGGACACTCTAACCATTACACCACCGGGGATGGTTAAAGATTATATAGGCAATGCATCCATTTTTGTAATCAAGCATGGTACTGTCCAACTTTGGTGTCGTTTATTCCGTTTGGCATAATTTATTCGACCATTATAGTCATCGAATTGGCTCTGTTATTTGGGGTGTGGATTCACTTTGTCTGACTTCAGGGAGTGGTTCAGTCTTCTGAATTCCCTGTCGGCTGTCTGGACCCTGGTCATGCACCAACTGGTCTTGAGTAGTAGTGTTCCCACTTTTGAAGAGAAAATAAGTCACCATTTTGGTTCACGAAAAAATATTTTCACGAAAAAAATAAGTGACCACTAATATTGCGTGATTGTTGTATTTGTTGTGTGTGTCTGTCTGTCTGTCGTGTCTGTCTTGTGTGTCTGTCTGTCTGTTCTGTCCCGAGCATAGCTCCGTGGGTTTTGATCCGATCCTGATAAATTTTGGTGGGAGGTTTATATCATGATCTAGTTGTGTTTTCCTGAGAATGGGCGTGGTGCACCCATTATGGGCGGAGCCACGCCCAAAAAAACGTGTTTTTAGGGGGTAGCCGATTTCAATTTGCATCTTCTCCTCGGGGGTTTGTCGAATCTGCAGGGGTTTCGGTATTTCGTTAGCCCAATGGCACCTGCATAGCCCCATGGAGCTCGATTTTTCATTTTCGTCCCAAGGTCAAGGTCACAAGGTCACGAACTTAGAAAATTGCGAATTTTGACATAAAAATCATACGACCGCCCAAACTTGAGAGCTAGGATGACAATATTTTTATGCATAATCTTCAGGCCATTCCCCACCTAAAGTCTTGAAACCATTTGCTCTATCTCGAAGACCTTGCCCCCTTCGGCGTGGCGCCCCCTTCAAGTTTGTTTTACGCTGATTTCATCAAAGTATGGATAATCGAGGAGTGCGAAATGCCATATAGCCTATATGACGTTATATTGTTCCTGGAATGTTCCAGAGGAGTTTTGCACCAAAGGTCATAATCCTTGACCTTTGACCTTTAAAGTTCACAAAGGTCAAATTTTCAAAGTTGTGGGACTCGAACCGGGTTTTTGACCCTCTTCGAAAACTAACTCCAATAAGCTATAGCACGTATCCTGTTTCCTTATTTTAATGTCTACAACATTGTTTTGTGACCTTTAAAGGTTATGCAAAGGTCAAATTTTTAAAGTTGTTGAACGAAACCGGGTTTTCGACATTTTGCAGCTAATAAACTGTCACTCGTACCACATCATGTTGATCATTTTTATAACTTGGTCAAACATTATCACATTGTCTCATCCTTGACTCCTAAAACAATCTACATCGTCAAATACCGCTCGTGAACCATCGTCGTCTTCAGACTTGTCTTTTCTCTTTTAAGCACACAATTTTTACTGCTCATTGTGGCTATGCAAACTTCAGTCTACAACTATGAGTACTCTCCTTTTCTCTTTTTACCTTCGCCACCGAATGATGGAGGTTATGTTTTCACCCCTTTCTGCTTGTCTGTCTGTGTACAGGATATCTCAAAAGATTGTGGACGGATCTGGACGAAATTTTTGGGAAAGGTTCGGTGTGTGACAAGGACGAACTGATTAGATTTTGGTGAAGATCCTGATCCGGATCCAACTACTATAATTTTTTTAAGTGATTCTTCACCATTGGGAAACGGGGCCAAAATCGATATCTAGCACGACATCTCAAAAAGTTGTGGACGGATTCAAATGAAACTTAGTGGACACGTTGGAAGTGTGACAAGGAAGAAATGATTCAATGTTAGTGAAGATCGGGATCTGGATCCCGATCTGATAATTTTTTAAGTGATTCTTCACCATTGAGTGATCGGGCTAAACTAATATTGTTACGAATCTGGCAGTCATGAGCACTCAACAGCCAGAGTCCCTATAGATCAGTTATATCGATAAGTATGTGTTTCTAGTTGGAATCCATCCCCTGTGTCTAATGCGAATTAAGTGTACGTGCGCTGTGGGTTATTTTATAGATAGATTTTTTACATCTTCACTTTCACACAACAACACTCTGCTCGCGGCATTCTTCCGCGCTCGCCAGCAAGCGCACGCGTAGGCGGGGTCTAACATAGGCATGGCGTCTCTCAATGGCCAATCGGCAAGGAGCGGGCGTCTCAACCGCCCCGTTTCCGACTCAACACCATCGCATTACACACGTGGCCGGAGTTGAGAGGTAGGCGGAGCCACAAACGCCTCGATCGGGACTCTGCAGAAGGGTGGGAGTTACCTCGCCTACCGTGGGCCTGTCCAATGGAAGACGGCCAGGAATCGCGCGATGGGTCTGACCAATCAAGAGGCGAGTGGCCAGGAGAAGAGGCCCCTCCCTCCAGAAGAGAAAGAAAGTGGTTGTCGGGACGAGCGGGAGGAAATTGCACCCCGTCTGCTCGAGCACGCTTCGGTCTGGTCTGCGTCTAACTGTATTGCACACATCCGAGGTGTCTCGTCCGGCGCAGAACGACAAGCAATCAACCAACTCAACACAGGAGATCACCTCGTCTCGCCTCCTCTGGATTTGGCTGCCCTGGTCCATCCTTTGGCGACCGGAGCTCCGGGAAGGGGTGGACGACCAGCCGCGTGCTCGTGGCCAGATAGCCAGCTGTCCTGACTCCCAGCCAAACTATCCTCCTCGGCTGGAGAGCCGAATAAATACCCGGCGGGGTCCATCTCTTTTCTTTGGGTGTGCGTGTCTGTGTGCGGGCCTGTCTTGTCAAGTAGAATTGTTAAGTGCTTGCGTTATTGTACATTGGAATATAGTCGGATAACTCTGCTCTTTGTGTGTTCCCTTCCCCCCCCCTCCCCCATTGTAAATAAATACCATATTGTTGAATGTACCAGCTCGTTCTGTGCTTCTTTCATTGGCTTAGCACGGTGCATGTTGGGAAATTGTGCATTTGGACCGACAGGGTCTTGGAACCATCCGCTCGGGTTACGCACGGTTCGAGCACGATAACGGCTCGTTCCGCTCGAGGCCTGCCGAGGGTGTCAATTCCCCGGTAGCTTTGCCGTGTGGATACTTAGGTATATTGAAGTGGCAATTAACCCTATTCCATGCCACCAATTATTGGCGAATCACGGTCCTGTAAGGGACCCGTGCCTTTCGGAGTTCTCCGAGAAGCACGATCTAGATTCCGGGTGTTCGTGGAGCCGGCTCTACTGCTCCACTTAGCGGTCGTGCTCGCCGCCGACACCCGGCCCCACAACAATATATAGCACGATATCTCAAAAAGTTGGGATGGATTCGGATGAAACTTGGTGGACAGGTTGGGTGTGTGACCATGACGAATTGCTTCGATTTTGGTGAAGATCTGGATCCGGATCCGACTACTAGAATTTTTAAAGTGATTCTTCACCATTGAGAGATTGGGCTCAAAAAACGATATATAGCACGATATCTCAAACATGTATTGGGTCTGATATGTTCTCGTGGATCAGGCATTACAGGGTGGAGGTTTGCGCTCTACCAAGTACCCTTCTAATTAGAGACTGAATTCAGAGATTTAATGTTGTTCAGAGATTTGGAAAGTGCTGATATCTATTTACTTTCCTTTTGAGAGTCCAAGTTCAAAGGGGTACCCTCGATGAAAGAGGGATCACCATCATTGTTGAGCAATTTATTTGGTTGTTTCAACCATGTAGTTGACTCCACAGGGAACTTGGGTGCAGGCTGCTTGACAAGTGTCACCAATGATACTCAGGAGAGTCGTGTCAACAAGCCATTTCCAAGAATTATTGTTTGTTACCTTTCTCATTGCAGGCTTGCCTTAC
>CM068952.1:152579205-152584106 GCA_035128595.1 Eptatretus atami
CACATTATAATGGTACTGTGCATACTTTATAGACAATCTAACATTCTAAATAGTAGGTACTTAAAATAAATATGTGTGTGTTGTTGCTGTCGATTGTCGCTGTGCCTGCCCTGCATGAACAGGGCAGCGGCATGGAGACAGCTGATTGTCCTCCCAGGAGTGACCCAGAATACACAGGACAGGAAGTCCACTAACTTCCTGATAATATTCCACTGTTAACCACACCCACATAGGTCTGATTGGTCCTTGAACAAATGTGTCTCGCAGTCCCACCCCCATAAGGCTGATTGACAAAGTCCCGCCCACCCCTCTGCTCCCTTCCTCTTCCTTCACAAAGGAATGCAGTTTTGCATACTTTTTGTGGAATCCTTTTAAGCTATTAAAATTTCGATCAGTTTGCACCTTCCCACTATAAAATGAGCAAATTCGTGTTTAAACCAAGTTCATAGCTTAAACCAATTATGTTATGCTGTCAGAAAAGAATAATCCTCACTATAATTCATTGACCGGTGTGTGTTTGTTTGTGCTTGTTTGTTTGTCGCGCTACTCCTGGCCCGATTACATTCCTATAGTTCTGGCCCGGTTACATCCAGACTTGCTGCATAGGATCAGCATGACCTCAATTAGTGCATAGGGGTATTTATTATTATTACTTACGAAATCATATTGATGACTTCTGTCATGTGTTTGTGTGTTTGTGTGTTTGTGTGTGTGTTTGTTTGTAGGCACGATAACTCGAGAACGGAAGAAGCTACCAATGTCAAATTACACCACGTGATTCAGGAGGGTGATGGCTAGTGCTGATTAGATTTTGGTCAAAATCGGTCAAAGGTCAAGGTCACAGTGAGGTCAAATATTCGATTTTTGATGGTTTGGTACAGAATCATCGTAGAAACTTCTGGTTTGCGTCGCTACCTTCTCTAGAGTCAGCTTTTATTAGACAAGGTCAGAGGTCAAGTTGACGATTTCTAAGTACCAGTCTATGACTGCTTGTTATTATTATTATTTTTCTCTGCCAGTGGTCTTGGGGAGGCAGGAAAGGGACGTAAATTCTCTATGTAAATGTGTATCATGTAGCGCCACTCCAGGTGGGAGAGGGTATTCCAAGTCCTACCCTTTACAGTAGAGTATTACTTTCCCCACGTTTTCCAGTGCAGTGAGGTGTTCTGAATTAGAACATTGAAGGAAAGGATAATTAAAAAATCCCCTGGCCGCCTCCTGGGGAGCGGGTGTTCGAAGTTAATAATAAATATAATAATAATGAATAGATAATAATCTATCTAATAATTCCAAGCAATGTCTGGTGTGTGGTGTGTGTGGTGTGTGTGTGTGTGTGGTGTGTGTTGTGTGGTCTGTGACCGTGTTCTCTCGACAACCCAACTGTCTCGATCTAATTGAAACTTGCCAAGGTATATTGCTGGGGACCTGAGGATGTGCCTTTTCAAGTTTGATAATTAATGGACAAGTGCTTCCAAGTTACGGCCATTTATTTACCAAACCAATGACAAGACAGTTTGTTCGCGTGGGCGTGGCCATGAGTGGTGAAGGAATCTCAGCCGCGTTCCCATTACGAGGTTACAACGTACGGCTTCCAGAGATGATGAACTACGTTGTATTCTAATAATTCTCGATTCTTTGATGCGCATTTATAGATAAACACAATGCCCAATTATATCGTTTCAATATTAGACGTGCATATAAATTTCGTTGGAACATCAGAGTGCTGGTATGCCTGAACTAGGAAGTTAAATTTTTTTCTCTCTCTTCTCTCTCTTTTTGTTTTTTCTCCTTGCCACGACATTGCGAAAAGGTAAAAATACGTTGGCGCTAATTGAATAATATTGGTATTAAAACTAATTGCGAAAATACGTAACTGCGAATAATATCGAACTTCCGGCCACGCATTGTACGGCACACGAGAGCGAAAAACGCCTTGTGTGGTTGTTGTTTGTTTGCTCGCGTTTGAAGATATTTATTATTTATTTATTTATTATTTTTTTACGGGCACGTACTAGTAGTAATAATAATAAGTACTACCGAAACCCCATCACAGACGGAATTCCGTTCTTTCAAACCACCCTCATCCAGTCTCACCCACACTCGAAAGGGACAGATGGACTGAAAGGCGATGTTGCCCCGCCCGACTACTCATCCCCCGCCCTGCCCCATTCTCCCCCAGCCTCCCACCCCCACCCCCCGACCTTCCATTGCCTACCCCCGCCACAAAAAATTTAAATTACCCCCGGCCCGCCCCCGCCTCTTCACTCCCCGCCCCCCGTCTCTTGATTCCCCGCCCCACTCCCCGCGGGCCCCCGCCCCCGTGTCCCACCCCCATCACACTCAACCCCACCAATTCACCCCAGCCCCCGCCCCATTTCCCCCTCCCCCCGTCTCCGCTTTTCAATTTGCTTACCCCCACCCAAAAATTTGCTTACCTTGCCCCCCGCCTCTTCACCCCTGCCCCCGCTCTCTTCACTCCCGCCCCTGCCTCAACGAAAAGGTGTTTATTCTGCCTCAGAGTGAAAGTTGACTATTGCCACTAATGTGCGATGCACTCTTACAGGTCGAAAGTTCTTTCAGTCCAGGTACAGTACCGAGAAAAAACGTGACGCGACCGTGAGGAGAGAGCACAAAATTGGTCCTTCAGTATTAAATAATAGAAGATACAATGTTTTTGTTACATGTTTTTGTGTCAAATTCACATTCTGAGGTAGTCAGCATGTGCAGAAGAGGGTTTAACATTGCAGACGCATTTTCGAGGAGTGGAATTACACCTCTCAGCGGTAACGGGTCTGTCGAGACAGACGTAAAGACGTCAGCGAATGACCATGATGTCAATGACGTCCTGAACGCCTCTCAGCGGTGACGTCACCACTCGCCATGTAAACGAATGTAAAACGAAAAGGTGTTATTCTGCTCAAAGAGTGAAAGTTGACTATTGCCACTATGTGCGATGCACTCTTACAGGTACGAAGTTCCTTCAGTCCAGGTCACAGTACCGAGAAAAACGTGAACGAGACCGCTTGGAGGAAGCACGAACATTGGTCCTTCAGTATTAATATATAGATAATAATATTAATAAATGAGAGAGGCACTTGGTAGAGTGCATACCTCTGCCACGCAATGCCTGATACACGAGAACATATCGGGCCCAATATATTTTTGAAATATCATGCTATATATCGATTTTGGCCCGATCTCGCAATGGTCAAGAGGAGAGGAGATTGGGACCATACTCTGTGCAGAGCGTTGGTGCTGCTTTAGCAGTCTCCTTGGCGATTGGGCACAATCCTGGACGGGTCGCCACCTCGACACAGTATACCAGCATGATGGCACTCATTGTGCCGACCTCAGAAGGATGACAGGCCGAGTTAACCCCACCTGGTATAAATTCAAGAGCTGAGCGGGATTTGAACTCAGGACCCGAGGATCCAAAGCCCACCACCCTAACCATTAAGCCAACACCAGGCAGAATGGTCAAGAATCACTTACAAAATTAAATAACTCTCGTAACCAGATCCGGATCTTCACCAAAATCGAATCAATTCGTTCTTGCCACACACCCAACCTTTCCACCAAGTTTCATCCGAATCATCTTCAAATTTTTAGGATAGCTCGGAGATAAGGTATATATTTGGCCTTATCTCGTCATAGGTGAAAGATGACTTAAATATTCTAGTAGTAGGATCCAGATCCGGATCTTCACCAAATCGAATCAGTTGTCCTTGTTACACACCCAACCGCCCACAAATTTCATCTGGATGCGTGCACAACTTTTGAGATATCTGTAACAGACAACAGAAAACAGACAGAATGGGTGTGAAATATACTCCTTCACCTTCGGTCACGGAGGTAAAATGACAAACGGCCTGTGGTTGGTGGGATCTCTCGAAGTTGTTTTAGGGTTTGGGATGAATGTAACGGTTTATGAGTGTTATTGAATGGGAAATTGTCCACAGATGAGTTGTAGGTAATTTGTAGGTTTATAAGTTCTATCTTAGTAGATTTGTTTGAGGATTTATGTGGTATTAAGCCAATGGAGTGTCCGGTCCATCCCTACGTAAGTCCACGATGATGATGATGATGATGATGATGATGATGATGATGATGATGATGATGATGATGATGATGATTGATTTCTTCTGAAGTTCCTTGACAAGCTGCCTTCTGCGTGGAGAAATGAACTGCAGACGTGATTTGCCTTTCAACAATTGCAGCCTAAGTTGTGAGTGACTCACAGCCGCACTTGGACAGAACATCCCTCTGAATGCTCCTGTTTTTTTTGTTGTTTTTTTTGTTAAACACAAACAGAGCGCGTGCAGGAAGCAACAACAGCTTGCTGCACGAGCCCTTCAAAAGCCAACAAGCACGAGTTTTGTTCAAGAGTCCGACGGACGTTTCCGCGCAGGGAAACCGAGCGCGTGTTTGGGAAAGAGAGCGCGACTGTGTTGAAATCCCCCAAATTGCTATTTATTTTATTCTTTCTTAAAGCAATGAAATATAACCTTTGTGTCGCCGAAGGCAATGTGCCTTTGCACGTGTGGGTGGGGAAGCCATCAAATAACATGTATGACTTTGAGAAACATGACGCGGAAATGCTGTAACCATCTGATTGTGACTGCACTCATCATGGTGACAGACGGTTCATAAAATATCGCTTTTTATTCTCCAACCGCCATGGCCGTGACATTCAGAGGGTTAAAATAGCTCAAGAGGAAATATTTGGCCGAAGTGAAAAATTCCTTGAAGTTTGCAATGCAACTTGACGACTCGTGCACACTTTCAGGGTGAGAGCATGAACTTTCTTGAAATACAAGAATCCATAATGTACGATATTTAAGGATGTGTTGTGGGATGCTTGTGCGGTGCATTTTTAATCGCTCATAGGTTTAAAGTTTAAC
>CM068952.1:152588349-152599423 GCA_035128595.1 Eptatretus atami
TAATGTTGAAATTTTGAAAAGGTTGGCCATATTACAGAGTTTCTGTATTACATATCGTAATTAGTCTCTATGGCTTTCTGATATTGGTACAAAACCCACTGTGTAGTCTACTACTAAAGCAAAAATCAACATTTAAGAGGTGTAACGGACGTAACATCGAAATGGACACAACTAAAACTGGCCATAGCACAATTCTTAAATCCTGCGAAATAACGAATTTGTAGTCTACCTTTTTCACGGTAAGCAAACTAAGCATTAGTAGCATACTTTCTATATTCCAACGATACGATCTGTCTGTTGTTTGTTAAAATATTTTGAAAAGTTCACTGTAACGGACGGAACTCAGCAATGTAACGGACGTAACCCATGCAATCACATATTGGATAGTCAATGCTAGGGCGCATTTTATGATATCTATACAATCTCTTACATACATCAGTGAACATTTGGTTTGTTTTTTTTTGAACAAAAATTATATTTTGATCAAAAAGGCATTAGACCGTGGACTGCAGGCGTGAATAACACTAAAAATGTAACGGACGTAACAATGTGCACCTGGTACAATTAAATGCAAAAAAAAAGGTACACAACAGTGGAAATGTTTCAAAAATTATACTATAGCCTGATCCTATATCAGTAATATTCATCAGCGAATACTACTTCGGATTAAAACATTCATCAAATAGCCATATTTTCGACAAAATGATAACAGACAGAATGACTTACCGTTGGAAGACGTTGAGGCAGTTCTTTCAAGATGGCCCGCAAATCACGTGACATCATCCGCGGAGTAAATATCGCATAAATTATGAAAATTCAGACCTAACTAACACCGTCCAACAGAAATCCTTTTGAAAAATACATTGTCAAATTTAATGCTTCATGTCCATTATTACGTGGATTACCCATGAGCGATATTCACCGTTCGTGCATGAGATACGACAGCCATTAGCCCAATAGATACTCATTCTCTTCCCTTTCCATCAAGAAACATTGGCTTGGAAATACATGATTTATTTACACATTTTATTTTGTTTATCATTTTCTCATTGGATTTACAGAACATTTGAGTCATTAATCACACCGCAAGTTTTTCCTGACCAGTTCGTTCTGACGATCAAACATGGTGTGGTCTCGCATCATTTACCTCAGGAACCCACCTTTTTCCATTGGCGATCGACACCCCGTTCAGAAGCTCTGTGGATGTTAACCGGCTCTTCTTCATGTTGAGCTGAACAGGGAGGAGATGATTGCCCGTTGACGTCTGTGGGCGCTTTGTGTTTCCGCTCATTTGTTCCAGCAAGTGGCCACTTTCTGGTGTTCATCCAGCGCCCCGAACATGGAGTCATAAGCCAGGCCTGTGTTGGTTGGGAGTTGCATCTCGTTCGATTGTTGGGAGAGAATGAGTACGAAAATGGACGGTTGGAGGTCTCGTGCAGGAATGCGCCAATAGGCAAGCTGGATTTGGCTGAAGTCATGCTCGAGGCTCCGCCCACAGTGGTCACTTATAAAAGGATAGCAGGACTGCCCTGATGCAAGTTGGTGAGAGATCCTGATGATGGTTCGTGGCAGCTCCTGATGGCTCCTGATGGTTGGTGACAGCAGCAATGGCGGTTCGTGACAGTTGAACTGTTCCTGCTGGTTCTGCTCGGTCCGACTGGTTCTTGGCATTCCTGGTTCCTGGGAATGACAACGTCACATGATTGGTATTCGAGCCTGTTTGTGGGTGGATGCATGGTGAGGCAAAGCGCTAACAACAGAAATGAGCCGGGCAACAGAAATGAGCTCATTTAAAGAGGTACATCAAGCCACGCTTTCACATTTTGGGTTATTTTAGTAGACGCACGACAACTTCGGCCTTGGTAAGCCGAGCCAAGATTTCTTTTCCTCCATAATGGTCTGATGGGTACCCATGTCTCGTGTTTAATTGTTAGGTAAGGCATATTGATAAGCATCTGATCTTTATCCATTTTTTTATATAAATACTTGTTGAATTCTTAATTTGAATGAGATTATTTTGTTGATTGAACATTTGATTTGAATTCCATCCATTTAATCAACAAGGAAATAAAAAGTCCTTCAGTTCATTTATTTTTCTTAATAATAAATTCCTTGTTGACGTTTCAACCTCTCCATGATTGTCATTTCCTTCCATTGATCCAGCATTGTCTGAACCTAGATAGTCTGGGATATTATAATTTCCAAACTGCAGTCATAGTCATATAACCCGTCATAGTTGGCGGTAAACGCTCAGCCGCATTACTTAAGATCTAATCAAGATAAGATTGGTGCATCACCGAGGGCATGTTCCATGGTCAGGAGGCCATGTGCGTGACCTCTAGTTAAAATGGCAAATTAGTCGGTGGACACTGGAACTCGTGGCTAACTGGTTGGCGTTCGTGGTTGTTAAGCAACCCACCACACCCCAAAGTTATTTGTGAATGGTGGCTCCAGGTCCGGTTCTTCCGAGGAGAAACGGGGATTAACCCCCTCATAATACACTCGGTGGGTATAACAATATATAATTTTCAGCTAGTTCTGCTGCCTATTACTGCACTTGGAAGCAGCTTGTGGCCATCTTATACAATAAAACCTTTCCCAGAAAATTGAAATGAAGCAAAATTAGGACAATGACATGGAATTTCAAATTGATTATTATAATTATCAAAATCATGAATAGTTAGTTATCTTCCATGACTCTGTATTGGTGTGCACAGGGATAAATAACACTGGTTAAAACCGAGAAAATGAAGATAAGCGAAGGAGGATAGGAGAAAAAACGGAATGGAGGTTCAGAGGAGATATGAGTGAAGGGAGAACAGGCAAAAGTGGATGTACAGAGAATGCATAGGGTGTTGGGGTGCAGGGTTGGTGGTGAGGTTGGGAGCAGAGGATAGAAAATAGACGGTAAAGAAGCTACTTCGAACAACTCACTGATTCAATCACTCATTCATATAGATATTTACTACTTTATAGATTGGCTAGAAAAATAGAATTTTCATACTGATTGATGCGACTCGAAGCCACAATTTCAGGAAAAAAAAAAGGAAAATCTGTCCTTATATGCAAATATCTGTGAGGGAAAGGAGAGCCAGGGGAGTGTCGTTCCTGTTCAGACTCACGTGACTAAATACAATGGCACGTCATGTGATCTTGCACAGGAAGGATCACTCTCAAGGAAGCGGGTGTTTCTTGGTTTTATGGTGGTATGATTGGAGAAGCGTCTGTCGGTTTTTGTAGTTTATGGATGGTGTGCAGTGGTAGATGTTACAGTCCAAATTTTAAAGTATTGTATGTTTACAAATACAGTTGACCTCTGCATAAGACGGGATGGTTATAAGGAACTCTCTCATGAGGAGCATGACATTCAGAACATGTTTTAGTTGATGCATATTCACTCTGTTATAACGATCCGCATTGTTGGAAAACCTGCATATAACGATCGCGTTGTCCTGGCAAGTTGAACGCAAACACAAGGCACTATGTGAGAAAATCATCGAAATAGAAATGAGATTGCAAAATGAATTATCAAAAATATCAGAAGAAACAATTCTTTATTATTTCCTGCACTTTTGCATTGCCCTGGTGGTGAAATACACCACCCAGGGCCACCGCAGAAGAAGAGTGACGGAGATATTCAAATATATTAAGGTTTCACAAAGTAAATGCCACACACACAAGGGCACGACAATCGATGCAGAATAATACGCGACTATCAATATGATGTATGAATGTTAAATGAGGCCCTGTGCGCATGCACTGTGTATGCGTTTACAGTGTCTCGGTTCTGCTCGCCGGGCACTTTTAACCTTCGGTTGCTAACATGAAATCTGTCATTCAAATAATCTTTTAAACACAACTTACAGCATTTCGCCGAAAGAGGGGCTATTTCAAGATTGTTAACAATAATTGTTCTGCTCCTGAATGCAAATCACACTCACGGAAATATAAGAAAAACGATAAACATCTGTGGATGAGAGGAGTCGGGTTCATACCATTTCCTGATAGTGTTAGTATATTATAGTGGCGGCCATGATTATAACACACACACACACAGACACATGCACACACATGCACACACATAAACGGATGATTCTCCTTTCACCAATAAATGCGAAAATTGAGTATAATTTATCTTGTGGCTCTGGAACAAAAATATATATACACTGTCGGACCCTGCTATTTGTGCATTCGCTATTCACAGACCCCACGTAATCACGGTTTATGAAATGCGACCTGCTTCGACATTCGCGGCCCTGTGCTTCGCATATTCATGGTTTTTAGATCCTCGTGGAGGATCTCTAAGTCTTACTCGACGTTGTTGTTCTTCATCTTCTTCTTGTGGACTTTTTTGTTTCACAGCCTACAGCCTACAGATATTTGTAGCTTTTTGATGTCTGGGGTCCATAATAATATTTGTATTGGTGTCAAAGCCAGTGACAAATTGCAAATGAATTGACCCTATGCACTAAGCGAGTGACGTCACAGCGGAAGGTAAGGCTCCGCCATATTGAGTGGCAAAAAATCATGGCTACCACCACGTATCACGTGAACTTCTGGGCTATTTCATGGATTAGATGGTATTTCTAAGAAGAGGTACTGCGAAAAACTGAAGCTGTGTGGTCTTGTGAAGATCCTTATATTATTTCAAAGGATAAATGGACAACAGAAAGGAAATTTTGGCCTCAAATCGTTTTCCCCGACATCGATGTTTACCTCGTTGAAACACCGAGTCCTTACACTCAAGCCAGCCTGAAAGCCTTCAAGAGTATGGACGCTTACTCGTATTATGTCGCCGGGTTTGTTAGTGACGTAATCTCGATGAAGCGACAAGAACTGTATTATCGTGAGGAAAAGGTAAGCCTGTTTTCTTTCATTTCACTATTATTGTATTACGTCGTTGCTTGTTTTGTTCAGCAACCAGCGTCACTTTTTTTAACCTGACTGCTGCCACAAGTTAATTTCAAGTGAACCTCTTGTCTAAATGCTAAGTTTGTAGAAAATCTTCGTTCGCAGTTTCCTTACAGATACATTATATTTTTCCATGACAAACATCCGGTGAATGCCACGCTGCTGTGGATATTTCCAAGTGCTAGTTTTTTATGTTTTATACATATCGATGTGACTTTCTGTGTGAAACAACTCAGAACTGTGCGCGTTCGACAGCTGTTAGAAAGGCGATCTAGCCATCTCATTCTGTCAATAAAACAAGGATATAATGCATTTTAATGATACAAATCAGACAATATTTTGTAACCACCAGCTATTTAATACCAACTACTGAAATAACGTATCAGAAATTAGTTACATACCGGAGACAAAATGAAGGCCACACAACCAGTCAGGTTCGCCAGGTCGCCATTGTTCTCTTCTCAGAACCGATATCCAAAGACTTCGGCGGGAAAGCGGTAAAACTGCCCTCCAGAGCCTTTAGTATATCGCCGAGTACATCCCGGGCACAACAACTCTTACCCATTTGCAGAGAAAAAATCGCTTGCTTGGAAATAACGGTGTAGTTGAAGTGGAGACTATCGGTTGTTATGGACCGGTAATACTTTCTTGCCACTCAATATGGCGGAGCTGCCACAGTCACGTGACCGGTGACGTCATCTGAATAAGGCCTACAGCAGGATTGTCATTGCAACTTGTCCCAAAGTTGTTTCCGTCATTGACAGTGTTGTAGTTTGTAGTTCCACAAACCATGGTGTAATGGTGAGCACTCTGGACTCGAATCCAGCGATCGGAGTTCAAATCTCGTGGAACCTTCAATTTGTTGTTACTTTTATAAACCTTGTTGTTTTCATCTCTGTTCTTGGGGAGAAAATTTAACTTCCTCTCTTTCGTCAATTTATTCCATTACGAAGTTTATTTTATGTGCACGGCTTGATATGATCCCAACAACTCTCCTTTATTCATCACACATGTTGTTGTTGTTTTTTTAGATCCTCGTGGAGGATCTCTCAGTCTTACACACGTTGTTGTTCTTCATCTTCTTCTTGTGGACTTTTTTGTTTCACAACTTACAGTTTTCATCGAAACTTCCTGAAACTTGGCATATATATGTAAAAATACCCTGCGCAGACAGTAACCATCTCCATTTTGGAAATTCTCCCAGAAAAAAGTTGACGTCATAATATCGCCGCTGATGGAAATCGCCTAAAAAATTATCTCCGAAACTAGGCAAGCTGTTTGAATTTATTTTGCGGGAATCAAGCCGGGCATTAGCACAGATAATAATTATCGCAAACCTGATACATCACAATGACGTCATATTCGTTTTTATGACGTCATCATTAAGAGGACGAGGATCTCAGCTCATTTGAGCTTGTTAACCTCCACCATCGAAGATGGATGGAGGTTACTGTTTTCACCCCTCTGTTTGTTTGTTTGTGAACAGTATTATGGAAAAACTCCTGGACGGATTTCGACGAAACTTGGTGGGGGGATTAGGTATGGTCCAAGGATCATGCCATTAGATTTTGGACTTGGTCCAAAAAAAACATTTTTTTTCAAAAAAATTCGATTTTAATTGAAAAATATTAGATTTTTTTTTTTTTGCATTTCTACATGTTTTAAGTGATTTCCAACCCCCCCCCCCAAAAATTTGTTAGAGAAAAAAAAAACAGAATTTTGCAACTTTTTTTCAAAAAAATTTCGATTTTTTTTTTGGCATTTCTACATGCGCGTCGATCTAGTTTAGTTTATTCAATCGTGGTTCAGTAGAGTCTGATCCGTTTTGACCTACAATGAATAGGACATTCAGGTTCACTTAAGTGACCCAGCAGTATTGGCGGCGGAGGTTTTGCACTCTACCGAGTGCTCCCCCTCGAGTTTTTCATGTTTTCGTGTTGTTGTTTTTTCGCTGGCAAAACTGCATAAAATTAAATATCCAAGAAAAAAAATCATGGAAGTGTAGGCCAAAGGTAATCATTGATAACAATGACATAATGCTCACATACGTACGAGCTGACCATCCCATCAAGCGTGAACATAGAAAACAAAGAATTGTGACTGGGCAAAGTACTCGGATACAAAAAGGAAAGGACGGCATTGCCAATCAAGATGTCAGCAGTACATAGTGACTTTCACCTAAATATAGCAGAAATCACAAAAATGACCAAGTACCAGGTCTGAAAATTGAAGGCAAAAGAACCCGGAGGCTGAAGAGTGTGACATCGTGCAAGTGAAAGTTGGAGCATCAAGACGAATAAAACAGAACCTCAATGGGATTTTGAAAACTATAGCAGGGAATATTACTACAAACGAGTTACAACAAGAGGCTGTTTGGAGTTCAGTGACAATCCTGAAAAGAACCCTTGGAACAAAGATATGCGAACAATAAAAATTCACAACTGGGTCCTTGAAACATTTGCAGCTTAAAAATCCATAATAAATCCATAATCTTATACTATAAGAGAGTTGTTTGTGTGTGTGTGTGTGTGTGTGTGTGTGTGTGTGTGTGTTTGTGGCACCATTTTTCACAGAGATGACTGAACGGATCTTCGTCAAACTTTCAGAGGTTCATCAGTGAGTGCCAGGGAGTGTTTTAGGCAAAAAAAAATTTTTGAAACATTTGAAAAATAAAAGTTCATTTTTTGGGGGGGGGATTAAGAAAACAAACAATCGCTCAAAAGTGCCGAAGCCTTTGTATTTATGTGAAAGGTAATATTAAATGATCTCTGAGCCCATTCCTTAGTGAGTGTAGGGAAGTGTTTTAGGCACCCACAAAACATGGTAACAGAACAAATTGAATTCTTCAAAATGCAAACAGAGATAGAACAGCACCAGCAACGCTGGGTACCACTGCTCGTATTATCATTTTTAATCTTCAGCTTGAGCAGTTCCATCGTCTCTCTCTCTCTGCACTTGGAGGCAGCTTGTGGCCATCTTACACAACAAAGCCTTTCCCAGAAAATTCCAATGAAATACAATTCGGAGAACGAAATGGAAATTTCAAATAGATGATGAAAATCATCATCATCACAAATAGTTATCATTCGCAATGGAATAAATTGATGAAAGAAAAGAAGTTAAATTTTCTCCCCACGAACCAGAGATCAAAACAACAAGGTTTATAAAACTAACAATAAACTGAAGGTTCCACCGAGACTTGAACTCAGATCGCTGGATTCAGAGTCCAGAGTGCTAACCATTACACCATGGAACCACATGTGAAAGGTAGTAAACTACAACACTGTCAATGACATAAACAACTTTGGGAACAAGTTACAATCATGACTTCGACCACCGAAAGTGGATGGAGGTTATTTTTTTCACCCCTGTCTGTTTGTCTGTCTGTGAGGAGGATATCTCAAAATGTCACGGAAGGATCTGGCCGAAACATGGTGGACAGGTTGGATGACAAGGATGAATTACTTCGATTTTGGAGAAGATTCAAACCTGGGTCCGGCCTATCGGTGAGATATAAAACGTCAACTGTTCAGCCTGGTGGAATTATGTGCTCTGCAGATAAACTTATCTGGTGGAGACTGGAGACCAACACGCCGTGCAGGATGGCTAGCGATATTATGACACCTTTACAATTGCGTTATGTGGGTGTACGCTGGAGTCCCTGTATATACGAGGAGCAGCAACACGGCATGTCCCAGAAATTTCTAGTCACCATTTTGTATCCATCAATCGTTCATTGGATGAGCACATGATGGCTCCTCATTCTTTTAAAAGTGACAGGATGTTGTGTTGTTGGGTGCACCAATCGACCAGAGAAGGGTTTCAAAGTGTACAGACTCCCTGCAGATCCCGGAAGGAAAAACACTGGGGGAAAAAAAATGATTTGTCTCAGATGGAAACCGACTTTTGGGTCGCGGCTCTATGCCAGGTAAGTTGTAGTCCCGTGTGTGTGTGTGTGTGTGTGTGTGTGTGTGTGTGTGTGTGTGTGTGTGTGTGTACATGTATGTGTGGTGCTGTAATCATATTGCAGTTGGAAGTTGTGTATAAGTCATAAACAGACATAAATCATCATGAAAACATCTGTAGATAATTCATAACATATCAAGAACATCCTTGCAAAGTTGCTTATAAGTAAACAGGTCACGAATTGTGTGTTTGTAATGCAACTTTGTTTCTTTATTTATTTGAGTTAGTCTTGGTGTTGTCGTTAACATTAGTTAACAATATGTCATGGTCCATCCATGGTTAATTCCAAAATAATTCAAGATCCATTTGCTTTCAGCCTCACCTTGTAGCAAAACAGTTCATTGTGTTGAAAAAAAATAGGACCACCGGACCTGTGTCTTATCTGGAACCTGGCCTAATGTTGTACCCCAAATTTGGTAGCATTCTGACTGGTGGGTCAGGAGAAGATTTTTTGAAGACAATTACTAAGTCGGCCATTTTGACATACTTAAAGTCAGGTGACTGGAACGAGCTTTGCAATCTCCTACCAGTCAGGAGCGGAGCGTTGCTGCCAAATTTTAGCCGGATCGGCCCAACCCAACAGTTTGGTCGGAGAAGTCGAAATAGGAGACGGACGGACGGATAGTGTATGATGACAATACCTTATCTTGAATTCAAATTCCAGATAAGCTAAAAAAAATAGTACAGGAATCAGAAGAGTGGGAGAAAAAGGGAGAAAACGAGAAGAGTAAAAAGCATATTAAAATTAGCTGCAGGAAAAGGGAAACCATGGAAGATGAGAGATTTAATGGGAATATAAAATAATGAAAGATTAAATGCATGTGCATGATTTCAGTGGCACACTACTTTATGGTAAAATAAATGAAAAGTTGCAAAAAAAAATTTAACTCCTTCATTTCATTGCAGCCATCTTTTTGTTAATTTCTTGTTCTTTCTAAATTTCTTCTTTCCTGTTCCGTTTGATTGCAAAGAAAAACTTTCCCTATCCAAGTCTTCTCAAGGGTCTGGCAGGATGGCCCAGGGGTACACTACACACACTCGTCTCTAACCTGTCTGGCCTGAACTCGAATCCCGACTGAGCTACAAGCTGTCATCCTGGTGTTTTACAGGTAGGGTGATTCATTAATATTTGTGCCATACCTCGAATGGATGTTAAGCCGGGTGTCCTGTCTGCTATCATTTGGTGGTGGGTGTTAAAGATCCCACGTTGTCGTTTACTAAGAGTAGGCGAGCTGTTTCTGGCATACCAATTGCTGTGAAGGCAATGGCGAACCACCCAGTATCACCCTTGCCAAGCAGCCAAGAACCAATGAACAGACTCCCTGAACAGTTCAGGCAGAGCACACAATGAATCGATCAATTTCTTCAAGTTCTTTCTCTTTATTTCACATAGAATTGTTATCTTTTCTAATTCTCTACTCTCTTGATGGCGTGCCCATCTGGCGTGGATGGTGTGCCTCCATTTCTCTCTTTCACTTTCCTTCCCCCACTTCTTTCAAATTTCTGCATTCTGTCACTCCCTATGTGTTTCTTCTACTCACTCACTCTGTCCACCTAAAATTTTACACTCATCAGTATGGACCTTTACTCTCACATTACATTTAATTTTGCCATGGTTGCTGCCATATGTTTGAGGTTAAATCAATCCTATCTGATCCTATGCTTATTCTGACACGTTGGAAGAATGAAAATAAAGCATTAAGTAATATAATCTTCCTTTTGGGCACAGAGAGAGAGACAGCTTGATGAGAAAACGGACACGTTAAACTTCACACACAATGGGCACATGTTCAGTGCACCGTGCTCGATGGAAACAAAATGGCTTCAAATTGCAAGTTGTCATGATTCCTAGTATATAAGCTGTTAGTATATAGTCCTAGTATATAGTCTGGCTGGGATTTCACCTGACCATTGGACTGGACTGTGGCTCAAGGGTTCTCTCCAACTGTGGTTATGTGGCTGTCGCTCTCTGCGTCAGTTCTCTTGCCAATTCCCTCCAACTAATCTCAGCACACCCCACCCTCGGCTCTTAAAGATGTAGGCAGGCTGAAGCAAGTTTGACAGTCAAACAACATTATGCATCCATGTACCCCTCCACTTCCCTCAGGGCCAGGGTGTGATTTTTCCCGGGGCTGTGGTTACTTTAAAAAAAATCCTTGGCACTACACTTGAAATTGGGAGGTGGGTGGGGGGGGGG
>CM068952.1:152599439-152631359 GCA_035128595.1 Eptatretus atami
CCCCCCCCCCACCCTCCCCTCCCATCAAAAGATTTTGTATTGATGGTAATTGAATTGGTGAAATTTTAACGTCTGATATAGAAAAGTGATTAATGTACGCTCATTTCCTTTTTGAGCATGAACTGACTTTAAAAATCTTGTTCTAGCATACCAATGAGGACCAATGAGGTTCCCAAGCATGTACAATGCATTGCTGTCTGCGCTATCGCTGATGATTTGCCAGTAAGCGATGAAACTGGTCCGGTAGCTGAGGGTGTATGTAGCATTGGGATTCTCATGTGTGTACTATGTGTGAATGTCTATAGTTGTTGAGGAACTCTGGGAAGGGATCGAAACAGCATAGCACTTACCTTGTGTAGGTATTCTTGGGTTGCTTTATGCAGCTTATTCAGCTCGAGGAGTGTGGGAGGGGTGAATTGCTTATATAATCCTAGCCAACTGGGTTTAGTTGATTAGGTGAGAGCTAATTGGCTATTCCCTTCATTCACAGGTGAGAGAAGTGGGTGGGTCTTTATATATATGTAATCAGACTTCATATATATATATATATATATGTTATTATCCTGTCAAACTTTGATTAAGTGGGAATAAGTTTTGAATCTGTACATGTAGAGCTTAAATAGTTCCAAGATTATTTCTTCACTTGCGAGGTACCCATGCTGCACAAAGGGAGGGAGCCCAAATGCAAACGGACAATATGGAAACGGCGAATACCCAAACCATGGACCAATAAATTACACATTCCTGTTGCACCTTCAGGCGAACGTCAGGCATGGACAGCCGGTTTGTGAAGGACTTGGGCAAAGACTTACTGCGGCTGACCCTAACAGAAGTAAGGTGGGTAATATTTCAATGACGTCAATGGTGAAACTACAAATGCTGAATCCGTGAATGTCATGGGTGGAAACCCTCACATCAATTCCTGAATCTATTTTAAACTCAATCTCTCTCTATATTTTAATTCCAAACAGCATCATTCCAATCACAAATTAATACTGTACCATTAATATCACAAAATACAATATTACAAACACTCATGAAGTAAACAAAGAGAAACGCCATTCTAATGTTACATCCACATCAGGAGCAGCTTCGTACGGATCGAAAGTCAAAATTATAATCGTAATAAGGGATTTATAAAACCTCCCACCCACCTTAGGACACAAGCTGGGACCCCAAAACGTTCCACAGAAGGTTTGGTAGTGCTAGCCCCAAAACTGAGGGAGTAGTTTGGGGACGGACAGACGCGTCTGCTTTATAATATAGATTACTATATTTTTCGGTGTGAGAAATATATTCGCGATATATTTAGGTTGTTTCTCCGAAATAAGCTCACAGATTGGGTCTGGGTGTTCGTCCATATGTATGTACGTTAACATTTTACGAAAAAACATCTTCTCACAAACTACCCAAGCAATCTGGACCAAATTTGGTGCATGCATGAGGACAGCAAGGTCTCATAGGTTCTTATGCTCCTCATCTGGATCCACCCCTTAGAAGAGGCTGAAAAGGGGGGATTTTCCTCAAATTCAGTTAATTTATTTTTTAATCTTTTTTTTTTTGTATACCTTGTCGAGGCTCGTATGAGAGCTAACACACAACGCACATCAAGGGGGCATGAGACAGGAGGGGAGGGAGTGGGAAGGACAAAATAGTGGGGAATAGAGATATTTGGTGATCTGTGGAAGGGAGAGGGATGGGACGGGGAACATGGGAATAGAAGATGGACATTACAGGGACTTTCAGGAAGGAAAGCAGGGAATTTGAAGGAGGTGGGCTTGGGTGGATTAAGAAATAGAGTGATTAGTTGGGATGGGGACGTTAAGAAAGTGGGAAAGATAGAAATTGAAGATAATGGGGAGAAAAAACAAATAAACACGATCGTACACCGAGGGAACAAAGGGTAGGCCTCAAGCCTCAAGGATAGGCCTCAAGCACCCAGTAAGACAAGTTCGACGAAATCTCACAAAATAGCACGATTTTTGAAACAAAACCGAACTAGGAACACACAGTAACATGTAGGTGAGAAAATAAACAGTTAAAACGGGACAGATAACGACCGAAACTTAACTTTGAGATCGTCAGCAGGGAGCCCCCAAGGAGACCTGCCAATGCTCCAAACCCAGAACCGGAAGTCACCAAAAATCTTCTCAGAAACCAACAGCCAGATGCAGAGCAAACTCTTCATGAAACATAAGCACCATGCCATTAACTTAGGTTGTACTCCCCATTAATTTTATGTCTGCCAATTTTATCCCCCTCACTGGAAATTTTACAAATCGCACCCTGCTCTGGGCCAGTGTTTACCCCAAGGTAACGCAGGATAGCCATTTCAATCAATAAAATGAGAATAAATGGGAGGGAGGAAAGGAGATATGGGATTAATGACACATGTGGCAACCAGACAATAACTGTTATAAATTGGTCCATACACATGCATTCACAAAGTATGTACCCAGATGTGGCAGTATTTACATCCTATCCTACTATATTAAATAAGGCAATTATCTGTATGTGTGCATGTATGTACGTACATCTGAAAATCATAGAAAAAAACAGGGCTGGGCCGATTTCCACCAAATTTTGTGCAAGTAATGGTAGTAAGCAGGGTCAGGTCATGGGCCCCCCAAAAAATCCCATCCCCTGCAAGGGAGGGGTTGGGGAGGGAGATGACTTCCAATTTTCGCCTGTGCACGTGCCACAGTGCAAATGGTTTACTGTCCCCTGCTGCAGACGGGATTATTAGCCATGGCACAAAATCGATTTGCCCCACCTCTCCCACTTTCCACCCCACCCTCCGCCCCAAGCTGTGCCAAAGGGAGCAGAAGTTTCTCGTTAGCGCATGCAAAAGGGTTGTTACGACTCCTTCTCATCCACATTTCAGAGTAATACCTTCAAGCAAAGGAACATAAATCCATTGTTAAGCTTGTGCTTATGTGGTATGTATAGTCACAGACTATGTTGGATATGATGTTTAACTTTAGGTTGAAAAAAAAAGTTTCCAATGTTGTAAGGGCAGTGCAAACGTCACAGCAAATAGTATTGGCACGACGATAGGTCTGATTAACGTCGCCTGTTGTGACAAGAGCTTTTACTACTCCTGAAGATTGCTGAGCTTACCAAATTCACACTGTGTTCAATTAACTGTTCTTTACCATTTACAAAACCCCAAGGATCGTTCAAATCCGAAGCCGAACTTGGTGGCAGAACACACGGGAGGCAAAAATGAGGGAAGACGTTTCTTATAATTGTTGTTGTTTCATATTGTTGTTGTTTTCATAATTCATACAGTGGACATGCTCTGATTGCTGGTTGCATCATTTTCTTGAAGCACAGCTGTGCCACTGATGCCTCTGTTACCAGTAAGCTGGTCCTCATTTTGACAACCTCTGTGTCAACCCACCTGGTGTTATTTCAACATCCCAACAGGGGCTCAAACTCAAGACCCTAAAATCTTTAGCCAGCCACCTTACCTGTTAAGCCAACGACAGGCTATTTGTTATAACAAAAGGCCTTTATTAAAAGTAATGAATATGGGGGAAAGGGGTGACAGGACACTAAAATAGTACGGACCGCATGTGACACAATGCTCTGCATGCAGTGTGACAACAATATATCATTGGAATGAACCCAGGCTATGGACATCCAACTTCCAGGTTTTCTTAGTTTTGTTTCAGGGTCGATGGTTAGTGGAGGAACTGCGATGCAAATCATCCACACATATGCAAACAAATACATGAGGCAATACCGAACTTGACTTTAGGCAAACAAAGCCACTGAGTTTTGGGGAAGTGACTAACATCCCAGGCAACACTGACAGAGATTCCAGGTCAACAAGTCACTTGAGTCACGTCTCAAGTCTCAAGTCACTGGAGTACTAGTTCAACTTGTGCGAAGTCCGACATTTACTTATACACCCTGGAGTGCAAGCTCTCAAGGAATGAAGACACAGAGTTTTGTTTATTGCAAATATTATATATTTGATGACTCCACCCTTTGCCGTGACATCTCTCATCCTTCAGGCAGGCAGATGGGCAGTCTCTTCTCTCTCTTCAGACCATGACAAAATCACAAGATGGTCAAACACTTGAAACGTGTCTTTCAATCATGACAAATCTCACACTCTCACTATCTCTCTCTCTGAAAGGATCTTCTGGCAAACCACTCCATCTACTTTATTAATGATCCTCTTGAGGTTCAGTCATTCAAACTCTTTATACTCCTTTGCCAAATGAAACTTCCTCGACAACACTATGTGCCTCATGGCATGAAAGGAATGGTTAATTTCTGAATGCATTCACTGTGCATATGACCCAAACAACCATCTCAGTAGTCCAATTATGCAACACGTTGCACATCCTATCATATTTGACTAGCACGGACCTGTGAAAATTCCACGTTATGCAAAATGTGACTTGAAGTCCTCAACTCTCCCCACTCCCCCTCACAAACCCCAAGTCCTCAAACTACACCTCACAACTCCAAGTCCTCTCCGTCCCCCTCCCAACCCTAAGGCATCAATGCCCTCCCCACTCCAAGCCTTCAACCCTCCCTCCAACACGGAAAGTTCTCAACCCCCCACCCCCAACCACCAAAGCCTCAACCTCTGCTCCCAACTCTGTCCCATCTTTGCCTTCTCGCCCCCCCCAACCCCCCAACCCCAAGTCCTCACCCTCTTCATCCCAACCCTAAGGCATCAATCTCCTCCCCACTTCAAATCTTCAAACCCCTTCACCACATGCCACAGTCACCTGTCCAACTCACAATCTCACAAGATATGCAGAAAAGATACGTGACAAGAGAGACCCACAACCAATTATCTTCTTACTGATGCATATGTACACATCATTAAAAGTAAACAATTTACCAGTAATAAAGATTGTTACACGTTCACAAAAAACAAACGATTTGAAAACTCTTGGATGAATAAGTTAACAGACCGCTGCCTTGCTCGCTGGGGTCAATTTTCACAAGGCCGTGACACCTATGGGCATCCATTTAGCCCTTGCTTTGGTCATTTTACAATGAAGGAAAAACCTATAGATGGAGTCAGTCAGAAATTGTTGGTGGAGTCAGAGCCTCCGCTAGGTATGTGGGTGGCCCCCTGCAAAACCTCATGTGGGGGGGGGGGGCGCTTTCTATCAGAGGGCCAATAATATGGTAACGTTCAGGCAAAGAATAGATAAAACAACAACAACCTACACGACAAAAAGGAATGAATCCCAGCTTACATTCAGAAAGGTTGTTGGGGGTCAAAATACTCAAAATCGGTTTTATTACAACAACATATTACAACAACATATTACAACAAGAGACCCAATTGTACTTTGACATGAACTACCATGCAAGGATATTGTGAGACATGAAAAATAATGCTATTTCAACCGACGATTCCAGCCTGCACGATGAGTTACTCGCTCAGATGGGGGAAATTAATGGGACAACCCAATGAGAACGTGTTGTCAGGAACATGTTATTTTTCCCACACATTTCAATAACATAAAGGAGGTAGTGCAACTTTTAATGAAATGCAATTTTGATTATATTGCAGGAGGTCACATTGCATTTTGGACAATGTTCATCAGTGAATCAAATCGCTCTCTCGAGCTGAAAGACTTTGTCAATTATTGTACAGGCGTGTGTATAAGGAATAGGCTTTGTCTTACCACTAACATGCATTTGGTGCATCAACAAAAGACAGATTAAAAATTTTAAAATTAAAAAACTCCAGCAACTTTGATCGTGATTTGTACTAAGTAGTTCCCTCGACGACGGCTGCTTCATCGAAACACTTCACTGTAAACAAGGAATGCTGTCATACAAACTTCCCATCTCTACCGTTCACTTAACCGCTCCGCCTGTGTCACCACGTTAAAAGGAAGCATGTTTTAATTTACTCTGCCATGAAACTCTGTCAACATCAGAAAAATTGTCACCACAAACACAGTTAGTTGAGAATCTAGATGTAATTTCGTTATGTCATTTTTTAAAAATTATCTTGGCTGCTTAAGGACATCGTTTCCCCCAAATGTGTGAATAATTAAATGTGATATCAGTTAGCAATACTTCAACACGAAGGCTAAGAAAAAAAGTTCCAATTTTTGATTAGCATTTAACATTTTGTTTAATTTAAATTTTTCATTTGATTTCAATATTTCTACTTTACTTTAAAACACTTACACATGTCTTTGAATGGCTACAGACTCGCAAGTGCAGTCACGTTAATAAATTATATCTTAATAGGAGCTACATTTACAACCAATATCGTGGAGGGAATAACTCTGATTTTTGATGGGGGGAAAAGGTTTTGCCAGCCCCTGGAAATAATGAGGAATAAAAGGAAAGTGTTTCAATCAGACACCAACGTAAAACATCTGTCACAGCACGTGGACCTCACGATGCAGCATATGAGGCGTTGTCACACTGAATACGAAACTCTGCGGCAATAATGGAGATTCTGCAGAAATGTTATCAAACCTCAACTATGTATTAATGTTTTAACAAAACTTATAATCGACGTGAAGTTGTACAACTAAAAAGAAATTCTGACTTTAAGGGGAAGGTCAGCTGAGCGTTTGTGGTTTTGTCATAGTTTCAGATGTTCAGATGCGTGTGGGTGTAGACGTGGTCATGTGTAGTGTCTTGGCACACACACACACACACATCAATTCCGGGCTCGAAATGTATTGCTTCCATAACGCCTACACACAGCTTTTTCTGTTAAGGGTCACCAAATGATTTTTGCAATTTACCACATTTTCAAACATTGAGCTGGCTAACCGCTGCAATCTGTATTCGTAAGTGGATGCTATTGAATTTCTTCACAGGTTAGAAACTGGTCTTGTGGTACAGGCCATGACTGTCACGAAGCATATATAATTGCATGGTTGATTTGGCTTTCTACCTCATTGATGGTTTAATTTTGATTCTTGAGGTTTCCTTTTTTTGCAGTTATTCCGATGGACTGTAACCACTGTATTGTAATTGAAAGAGGTACTCGTAGTTTAACAAACAGAATCTTCAAACCCCAGTACAATGATGTACATCCATTAATTCGTGGGTGGAGAATTGAGCAGATGAAGTCGAGGTGACCGAGGTGTGCACCCAAGAGAGACAGTGGGATGTAGAACAGATCAAATGTGATTAATACTCAAATTCCTAAACCCACAGTACAGGCATTATTCCACAGTGCAATCCTCAGCAGAACCTCCAGTGACCACAGGCTGACGGAGGAATCTCCATTCCGATGGATCTCGGCCCCGCATGCATCTCAGACCGCGCTCCCTCTCCGTCCTGTCATAACAGGCCGGCCACGTGTCTGGCACACTGGCACAGCTGCAGTGGTGTTTCGGTTCCAGCAATGCGCAGAGCATAATCCCACATGGCATGTGTTTATGCGTGTGTCCTTTGGTTTCCTTGGAAACCTTTCATTCTGCGAATCGTCGTCACAAAAGCACAGCAGATGCAATATCACTAACGAGATAAGCTCAGACGATCATGGTTCCCCAGCTGACGACGGCTGGAGTGCTTATTAACTTCTGCCCAAATAATTTACATCCTAATCTAATAAACTAACCATAAAAAAACAAATGAGCAAAGATATAGCGGCGTTGTCTTCTACCCCATTTCAAAATGATGGAATGTCTGGCAATGTCGTATGCTCTCAAGTTTGCATGTTTGTTTTTGGATTCATCCAAGAGTTTTCAAATAATTTGTTTGTTTTTCGTTTCTTTTGTTTGTTTGTTTTTGTGAACGTGAAACACAATCTTTATTACTGGTAAAGTTATTCAAGTATTCATAAACTAGTGCATGTTGATAAAAATATACTAGCCTACTTAATGTTTTATAAAAATGTCTCCAGAACATTTTTCTTCCCAGATGAATAATTATAAAAAGCCTTTTAAAAAATAAAAATTAAACCGATTTGTTTAATGACAGAAAAGTGAACATCACTTGTCTCATTACCTCCACCACCGAAGGTGAAGGAGGTTGTGTTTTCACCCCTCTCTGTCTGTTTGTTTGTTTGTCTGACTGTGTGCAGAATATCTCAAAAAGTTGTGGACGGCTTCGGATGAAATTTTGTGGACGGGTTCGGTGTGTGACAAGGACGAATTGATTAGATTTTGCTGAACATCCGGTTCCGGATCCGACTTCAAGAATTTTTTAAGTGATTCTTCACCGTTGAAACATCGGGCTAAACTAATATGTGGCACGATATCTCACAAAGTTGTGAAAGGATTCAGATGAAACGTAGTGGGCACGGGTATGTGACAAGGACGAATTGATTCAATTTTGCTGAAGATCCGGATTCAGATCTGATAATTTTTTAAGTGATTCTTCACCATTGAGAGATCGGGCTAAACTAATATGTAGCATGATATCTCACAAAGTTGTGGACGGATTCGGATGACACTTGGTGGACTGGTGGGGTGTATGACCACGACGAATTTATTGGTTAAGATCTGAATCTGGATCTAGATACGAGAATTATTTAATTTTTTAAGTGATTCTTCACCATTGAGAGATAGAGCCAAAAACGATATATAGCAAGATATTTCAAAAATTTATTGGACCTGATATATTCTCATGGATCAGGCATTGCATGGCGGAGGTATGCGCTCTACTGAGTGCCCTTCTAATTCATTCTGTTCTACTGAGGCTTTGAGCTGGTATTATTGTACTTACGTACTTGCAAAGGAAAAAGTTCATAAAACCTAATAAGAGCTTTGCCTTTAATTTCCAATAAGTGTTTCTGACAAATCAGCTGTAATTGTTTAACTCTGCAGTATTTCGTTTTTGACACATTAATCGATTTGTTAAAACCAAAAGTGATGGAAAAGTACAAAGTATATATTGTTTCTGTAGTAACATTCAATATTTTGGAAACTTCTTTCAGCGATGACATGGTCATGACGCAAGGATGGAATTTATTAAATAATATACTCAAGCAACAGCCCAACAGAGAGAAAAAGAATGAAAGCAAAGAAACGTCACCAGTTTTGATTTACTTCGTGGCAAATTCAGAATTTGAGCTTCTACGTTCACAACAGTAAATACAGCAACAGTCAGCACAGGGGCTGACAGGATAGCCTCACGGTACACACAATCGCGTACAAGCTATCGGGCCTGGGTTTGAATCCATACCCATCTATAAACTGGCATCACAGTGTTTTACAGGCAGGGTGATTCATCAATGTGTGCCATCCCTTGGATGGATGTTAAACGTGTCTGCCATCCGTCTGCCGATATTAGTTCGTGAATGTTAAATATCCCATGGTGTCCTTTGTGAAGAGGAGATGAGCTATTGCCAGCACCCTGGACAAATTCAAAATTCTTGCCCTAGCTACAGCTGGGAGAGAGATGGCAAACCGCCCAGCATGACCCTTGGCCAAGAAACTGCTTTGGCAGAACCGACACATTTTAACACAGAGTATGGTACATTGGATCAAAATCTGTACAACAGCATTTTCCCAGTCTTTACATTATCTCTCTTTCTCTCTTTCTCTCTCTCTCTCCTCTCTCGAAACTTCTGGAAATGTCTGATCAGGAAATAGTGGCCACTCATTCTTATTGGTTCAGCCTTTGATTAAAAAACCATCCCAGTGGTTGTTGGTGGCACCGTTCAAGTGGAAATGGGCTTCATCACTGAACCAGATCAGATTGATCCAGTTTGGGTACCGCTCCATCCTGTCACTGAGCCAATTGCACATATCAAGTCTCCTTCTCATGTCATCTTGACTCGGTTTATGCCTAATACAGATGATGTATGGGAAAAGCTTCAGTTCCTTAGTGAGGATATGCCAGACTGATGTTGGTTTGTTGCCTAACTCCCGGGACCGCCGGTGGTGGGACTTCTTGGGACTGTCCACTGCAGAATCCTGCACGGTATCGATGTTGGCTTGGCTTTCGGTGACTGATGCTGGACTGCCGCTGTTGCCCTTGCTCTGGTTGTGCACTGTACCCTTGTGCTTAAAATGTTTCACAATACGTTGAATGGCAAAATCGGTGGGTCCATCATGTGTTCTGAGGTCGTTTTCCCAGCAGAACCTCCGGCGGATGTCTACATATGATTTAGTCTCATACCAAAGAGCCACCACTTTTGTCTTCTGCTTCATTGTCAATGGCATATTTGAGCTACAGAGCTAGAAATCCCAGGGAACAAATACCACGATAACACCACCAAACCCTGAAAAAGAAAATGGTATAGCTGAAAAAACAAAGAAATGGCAGGAAGTCAAAGTTGTATCAATCTTTTTGAAACACACTGGTTTGAAACCACTTTGCTATGACACTCCAAATTGAGCTCAGGTGCATCCAATTTCCTTTGATTATCCTTGAGTTGTCTCTACAACTTGATTGGAGTCCGCATGTGGCCAATTCCATTGATTGGACATGATTTAGAAAGAAACACACCTTTCTATATCAGGTCCAATAGTTGACAGTGCATTTCAGAGCAGAAACTCTACCATGAAGTCCAAGGATCTGTCTGCAGAACTCCGAGATAGAATTGTGATGAGGAAGACATCTGAGGAGACGAACATAAAACAATTTATAGAGTGTTGAAAGTTTCCAAGAGCACAGTGAGCTCTATCATTAGGGAATGGAAAGAATAATAAGCCACCCAGACTCTTCCTAGAGCTGTCTGTCGAGAGCTGTCTGTCTGAGCAAAATGGGCAACCAGGCAAGAAGGTGCACAAGAACCCAATGACCACTCTGACATAACTACAGAGTTCCTTGGCTGAGATGGGATAACCTGCCAGAAGGACAACAGTCTCTGCAACACTTCACAAATCTAGGCTTTATGGGAGAGTGGACAGACGGAATCCACTCCTGAGAAAAGGCACATGACAGCACGCCTGGAGTTTGCAAAAAGGCACATGAAAGACTAAGAGCACAAAGCAAAATATTTTGTGATCTGATGAGACGAACATTGAACTCTTGGCCTGAATTCAAAGCAAAATTTCTGGCAGAAACCGAGCAAAGCTCATCACTCATCTAACACCATCCCTACTGCGAAGCATGGTGGTGGCAGCCTCATGCTATGGGGATGCTTTTCAGCGGGAGGGACTGGGAGACTTGTAAGGATAGAGGGAACAATGAATGGAGCTTAATACAGGCAAATCCATGGGGAGAACCTGCTTCAGAGTGCAAAATACCTGAGACTCCAGGAAAGATTTACCTTCCATCAGGACAATGACCCCAAGCATACAGCTAAAGCAACATTGGAATGACTTCGAAACAAGAATGTGAAAGTCCTTGAGAATCTGTGGAAAGACTTGAAGATTGCTGCTCGCCGATGCTCCCCATCTTTGTGCAAAGCCGATACAGACAAACCCAAGAAGACTCGAAACCGTAATCACTGCTAAAGGTGCTTCTGCAATGTATTGACTCAGAGGGTTGAATACTTATTGACACAAGATATTTCAGCTTTTCATTTTTAATTAATTTGTAAAAATTTCTAAAAACATGTTTTCACTTTGTCCTTCTGGGGTATTTTGTGTAGATTGGTGACAAAAAATTTAAATTAAATTCATTTTAAATTCAGGCTGTAACACAACAAAATGTGACAAAAGTCGAGGGGTGTGAATACTTTCTGAAGGCAATGTGAGTTGGTAATAATAACACAGGCTTTTATGGGCATAAAATCCTCCTCCTGCATAAAAGTTCCTTGTAAGTAAACTCATATTCTTATATCTTCATTCACAAGTAGGTTTCCAGAATACCAATTTATTCCAACAATCATGTGGTTTTTCTTTCTGAATTCTATGAAGATAACTTTGTAAAATACAAATGTACACATAACAATGAGACTTCACCATCAAATGTGCCTCATCATATTCTACTGAAGTATGATAAATGGGTTTACAGCAACGGAGAAAAATGCCACTTTAGCCATCATCACTATCATGCGAATGTTCTGCATCCTGTTGCGGCTCTTTGTCATCGTCCTCCATGTTGGAGCAGGTCGGCAGCTTGCAGGTTGCCATCCATTTAAGACTGTTCAAGATGCACTTGCATTTCAATGACCTGCAATCTCAAGCAAACCTACATGACATGCTGATCAAGAATGACTCCACATGCTGAAAAACCTGTCATTCCATTGGATAGTAAGACATCCTTCTTCATTAATTGCCATTCCTTCAGTTGGGTCAAGAATGTTAGGAAATTGTTTGCTTCACCTCCAGAAGGGGACCTCATAGTTTTCTCGGAGAGTGTGCTCTAGAAATAGTGTTTTCAGATGGTGTAGCTGCTCAGACTCGACATACAGATGAAGTCCCAGCAATGCAGTGCACATCAGCTCCCAATGCTGCAACCAATTTTGTAACATCGACATGTCTGGCACGAGTTTTGGTGCTGCACCTGATGCGATTTTCGCAATTGACATCTGTATCATTTGCTACAGAGATCAGAGGTGCATACCTTTCTGCAGCATGTTTCACCTGCAGCAGAAGACATTATCAGCCTCTTCTTGGTTGGATTTGAGAACATTATTCTCTTAGCAACCTTTGTGGGCAAATTTGATGCATTGGTCACCACATGCAATGATGAACATGGCTTTGTCACCAAGATTTTCTCTCCTTCTCTGCTCTTTCCAACTCTCTGCAAGAAACTTTGTGAGATTCTTCCTGAGATTGCCAGTAGCCACCTCCAAATTTTGATTATGTGTGCTGGTTTAATTTGATGAAACGTTGCTTCTCCTTTTTTAGTCCGCCACCAGTTTCACCGGAGGGAACTTCAGGTTTGCTCTCCGTCTGTCCATTTCTCCGTCACACCTGTGGTTTTTCAGACATTTTCCCCATACCCTTTAACATTTTCAACTGAAACGTGGTACATGGCTTTATTATGATAAGTTACAGAACAAGTTCGACTTTCAGGGTGTTTCTTCAATTTTTTTTCACAGTTATGCCCTTTTAAAACTTAGAAAAATTACATATTATACAGGGGTCAGTGTTTAGCTGCCCTGACTCCACCGCACTTCTTTACACCGATTGGCTGGACAGCAGGCCTGACTGCACCCCAATAAAATCATGCACCGCCATTGCATGAAGCAGCACAGATCAGCAGGCCTAAGGCTTTAATCCTGGGTGTTAGTCCATGGCTCAGTGCAATTGGAATGATCCCAGGTATATAACCATGATGTATTATGTACGCACATAAGCCGTATGCATGTTTTTGCTTCATGTATGTACATCGGGTTATTTTTCATATGAAATAGGCAAAGCCTACAAACTAATGAAACATGGTTGTTTAGAAAGGTTCTTCTCCTTCATTTTGGTTTTGTTATCGGCTCGAGCGTGCGTCAAAGAAAACTAATTTTTATGTCCGGTTTGTTATCCTCGTTGTCTTTTTGGTTTATGAGTCAGTAAGTGACCACTATATTCGTTATGGGTGTCTGTCTGTCCCGAGCATAGCTCCGTGGGTTTTGATCCGATCCTGATAAAATTTTGGTGGGAGGTTTATATCATGATCTAGTTGTGTTTTCCGGAGAATGGGCGTGCTGTGCCCATTATGGGCGGAACCACGCCCAAAAAACATGTGTTTTTAGGGGGTAGCCGATTTCAAGTCGCATCTTCTCCGAGGGGGTTTGTCGAATCTGGCAGGGTTTCGGTATTTGGTTAGCCCAATGGCACCTGCAATAGCCCCACGGAGCTCGATTTTTCATTTTCGTCCCAAGGTCAAGGTCACAAGGTCACGAACTTAGAAAATGTCAAAAAAATCAATAAATTGGGCATCGAGCTCCTAGCGTTTTCAACTGTTTCGAATGAAAGTTGGTATGCAAGTAGTGCTCTTCGAGTACTACAACTTTCATCATTTACGTTTTTCCCAGATTCCCGCCAGTTTGCCCGTGGCGTCCCCTCGAAGGTCAAAAAAATAAAAAAGGCGAACCGTGTACATTGCTCGTGAACCATCGCAGTCTCCAGACTTGTTTGGTTTATAGTCTATAAAAGATATCAGGACATGAGAATTGCTTTTCTTTTTATTTTGCCGAGTCGACCGACACAGCGGATTATAGGGTTTCTTCTTCTTCATTTTGGTTCTGGTATCAGCTTGAGTGTGCATTAAACGCAAACAATTTTTTTTTTAATTTCCAAAACATTCATTGGGACCGATAGGGGACATGGATTGAAAAGCAAGTCTTCCTCTTGTTTAACCATGGCTCACACGCTCAGAAGACCTAATGAGTTGGTCTCTATATACATCTAATACGACATTGATTCTATCACTTCCTTCGCCAGCGTTAAGCATGTGCGCAAAAAAACGTGATCAGAGAGCTCATTAAATGTACAATTATCAACACTGAATTTCTGAATGAGTCTTTTGGCATCACTAAGTGTAGCACATTGATGAAGGACCTCTTCTGCAGGTGACACTTTACTCTCCAAGTGCTTTGCTAAAATTGATTTGTTGGTCTTTCTCAAAGTGCTGTCAGTGTTTGCCAGCACCAATGGTAAAGGACCAAAAGGATGACAAAGAACGTCCTGCATGTCCAGCTTTCTCCTTTGAGAAATGACAACCATGCTCCTGAACACCTTTGCTCAGCTTTCAAGAGGAACTCTTTGTTCCATTGACCATTTTCTTCTTCATTTTACTGGAAGTTTTCAGCTTGATCTTCGTGATGGTATTATAACCAGAGTGGTGTTAAAGCCAACCAATTGCTCGCCTGTTTATACATTTATCGTTTTTAAAGACGAGTCTAATAATATTTTTATATAAAGCATTGCAGTGAAGTCTGATCCAAATAATTTTAAAGCAATATATGTATTTGTATATTGTAATCAGTAAAAAATAGTGTGGTAGATAAAAACATTAGAAAGGAAAAACTTGCACCAAAAACTTTAACATTTTCATGCTGACGCTCACGCCGGGGGTATCGCTATAGACCTCTGTTCTTCGAACAGGCGAGCTAAAAACCACATGCATGGTGGAATAGTTGGGGTGGGAGCTGAACTGATGATCAGAAATTAGAGAGTTGTGGAAGAGATAATGCAAAAGCAAAGGTCTACAACAAAGAGAGATTGCATTAGTTTGTTTATAATGGGGAGAAGAATGACTCGACTGCAGTAATGTGGAACAAACTTGGAAAACCTCTTGTGAATAGGGTTGATTGGATTATAAAGGCAGGAGTCTGTCTGAGAAAGACCTGGTTAAGAGTAAGGAAAGAGGAGAGGGCCAAAGCACAGCTCTTGAGGATTACAGTGGGAATGCTGTTATATCCAGTTTTAGAGGTGTCATGATTGACTAGTAACTTCTCAACAATATCAGTAGTGAAGTCTTCATGCTTTGAGTAATCCTGCTATGAGGAAATGGTCCAGAGAAGGGAAAGAAAGGGTCTGCAGAAGGGAAAGGGTCCGGAGAAGGGAAAGATCCGAGACCGTGGCATTTTCAAAAAAGACAGCTGTATTAAGCTCGTCAGCATTTTCCCAAACAGTGTTCAACATTACTCCAACCTTTTGGAGTGTAGGTAAAATGAGGAATGTGTTCCAGAGATAGACTTGACAAGCTGCTACCAGTCTTTGGAGGATGGTAAAAGACTTGAGAGGTTTGACCACAGGTGAGCTTCATGTTGGACTCTGACTTGTTGAAGGACTGAGATACACTGGTTATGAGTTATGTCGAAGGACTTTATGTACCAGGGTCAGAATATTTAATTGGACAGCCAGAGGTGTGAAGGGATGGAACAGTAAAAGAGAGAAAGCAGTCTGTTGAGGGATTTCAGAAACTCTTGACATTAGAATCTGATGAGAAAATGGACCAATCTGTGACAGATCAGACCAATCTGCCTTGCTGATGTTTGAACTTCGATACATGTTGGCACCTTGGTGGCTATCTGAAGATCACCAAGGAGAGAAAAACTTTCACAAAGGCATGACAAAAAGGGCCAAGAAGAGCAGAGGAGGAGTAGGACAAGCTGTAGGGGAATTTTGACAGGACTAAATTAAACGAAGAATGACTGCCATTTGGAGAGATAGAAGTAGGAAAAGATGCGGACTGGATAAGAGCAGAGCATGATGTGAACTGAATCTGTAAAAGTGTCAGAGAAGGTAACCAGGGAGGGGGAGAGAGAGATTATTCATGAACATTCTGTGTGAGAAAGGTTTCTCACAGGCAAATCATGCCACTGGATGATTTGGCATCACGTTTACATTTAGACGTCAATTAAAAAAAAATGTTTTTCACATCTGGGATGGTTCACCGATTATCTTGCTGCGTTGCAATTCGCTCAGTAGCAGTGTAGCATTGTCACGTGACTCAGTCAGCGTGCATGGCGATTTGTGCATGCAGTGCACAGTCAAATCCGAATATTCACGGGTAAACTGGAGTGCATGTCAAGGCACATGCTGGCTGACCATTATGTTGCTGGGGTACATGTCAGTATCGTTTTGTGTAAATTTTTATGGTGCACAGGAACTTTTTTCCATTACTATAGAACAAAATGTTACCTTTCACCATAATTAAGATTTACCAACATGGACAAATCCGATTGTCCTAAATTGGCCAATAGTGAGCAATCAATGATCGAGTATCAACTATTGCATTGCAAAAATACATGACGAAAACACGAAATTGAGTGAAGCCAGAAACGTACCACAAAGTGCTCGATAATCGGGATTCTTGAGAAAAATTAAGTCTGGAGTGTTTTGGAAGATACTGTACTGAGAAACTGAGAGATTTTACCAAAGAACACAGAAAATTGGGAGAACTCCCAGTAAATGAGGAGAGTTGCATCCCATGGGATTCAGATTATTGTTTGGAATGCTGTTAGTCAGCCAAGCACTTGTTGATGAGTAAAATATTGTTTTTTGATGAGAAAGATAGAACTACCATGGTATGACTGTAAGGACAATCATGATCCAAAACAGACAACACTATTAAAAAGAAATGATGAACCCTAGTAATGCAGGTATAAAGGACATTGACCCCAAGTGAATTGGCATAACAGGCAAATAGCAATCTGCACACTCATACAATGTTGAGCACTGATGACCTTGGGAGCTGATATGCCAATAAATATGCAAGAAGTGGACAAAAAAGATGGAAACACCTGGGTAAATCAGGGATGCCAAGCAACGGCTTCCACACAGGTGTGGCCCATGTGCTAATTTAGCAAATAACATCCCCGCATGCATAGGGCCATGTGTAAAAATATTTTACATTTTGTGGAATTTCAAGGTCCTTGCTCGTTCCTAAATAATATTGTTTCAATCATCTATTCACATGTTAATATTTACTAGCAAATTGCCCGTGCCCACACAGGATTCTAAACCGTGTAGGGATGGAGACGGCAAAAATGCAAATGACGTCTACAGGCATTGAGCCGGCCAGCTAGGAGCAACAAATTCGCATTTATTGCCACATCTGATGCAATTTAAATGCTCTAATGGTGGCGAGGTGCTCCATTTGAAACTGTTTTTCGATTATATTTAGCTTTTTTATGCCTAGGGTCCGAAATAAAAATTTGTATTTGTGTCAAAGCCAGTGAACAATTGCAAATTGATCATAGGACGAGAAAGCAGCTGAAAATGCAAAGCTCATCCGTGTCTGCTTTGTATTCGGACTTCTTCTTCTGTATGCTAAACTTGATGGAAACAGCTAAAAAAAATTACAAGATAAATAAACGTGGAAGCGTTAATAAACCAGTGGCTGCACGTCTCATGCTGTGCGTAAACCAAACACGCTTGTTGTCATTGAAACCGTTGACATGTCACCATGGCAAAATCGATCATTCTGGTTTTTGCTAACCAATTCAATGATGCAATATGCAAATTTTGTTCAAATTTCAAGTCAATCGGATGAATATCGACGACTTTATGCAAACCTTGACCTTTTGGTCTGAAAAAAACAACAAAAAACAATTGGCTTTTGCTTTTGATTGGTGAACCAATTCAGTGACCAAAATATACAAATTCTTTAAATTTCAGGTCAATCGGATAAAAATTAACGATTTTATGTGACGTTTACCTTTTGAACAAATTATTAATTTGGCTTCTCCATATTCTCGTAATAAATCTTTGTTGAAAATTTGATGATAAAAGCTCAAATGCCTTTAAAAAAAAAGTTACGGCCCGGCCAGACACAAACATGGCAAAACCCCGTCTCCCACTGTGCAGGAGACGGGCTAATAATGGATTCTGTGGTGTTAGCCACTACTGTGAGGCTGTGATTTTACTGCCTATAGTGGTAGACTCAGGCACATATGATGAAACTATAAGATTGGGACCATTGTCCACTTTGCAGTGATGCCATCGTATTTTCTTCATCATTAGCGGTGCCAGAATAGCTCACTTAGTACTAGGTAGTATGCTTGCTCTTGAGCTATTCAACTGCCTCGTTTGGTTTTATAGAACTTAAGAAGATAGGTATCCAATCTAAGATGAAAGATGTGGATGCTAGAGATCTCATTATTCTTTTGAAAAGAGTTGGTCACTGTGTGTCAGTACCCTGGCCATATTGAAATATGATGGAGCACTGGCATGATGGGTCAAATAAGCTCCTGTTGTGCACCCAAATATGTTTGGATATCTTTCCGGTAACAACCATCAACTGTTCAGGAAGAGCCACATGATTCTTCATATTACAAGTACGAACCATAACCCTCAAATCTCTGCTTGTATGATGTGATCAACTTCTGTTGAAAACTCAGTATCTCGAGTTATTTGGATAAATTATTATCAGCCATAACTGGGATTGGGCTGGCTCCATTAACATGCACATGTAAATGAGACTTTGCTGTGACAAGTCCTAAAAATGGCACTTCTGACTTCCTTATAGCAATACAAGGCCTTCATACACATCGTCATAAAGCCACTGTTCCTACTATGGGCTTGAATCTTGATCTCCAGTCTGCCACTTATTTACAACCTGAAGCTTTGCGGTTTATGCAGAACTTACATATCTCACTTTGACACCAACCCCATATATATATATATATATATATATATATATATATATATATATATATGTACACACACACACACACACACATATATATATATATATATACAGTATATATACATATATATATATGTACACACACACACACACACACACACATATATACACACACACACACATGTATATATATATCGGTCATTAAAATAAAAAACACCCGAAACAAACAAAAATGTTTATTTCGGCCTTAGTTGTTTTTCAGGCATTGTCCTATTACGTTGCAACCTGTCCAAGTCTGATGAATTTATTTGGGTAAGTGATTAGTCTGATCTGTAAAGGATCCAACCATTTGGACACTGAGCCTGTGTGCCAGTTGGTGCATTCCTGTATCCGTGTGGCCTTCCCATGCCCCTTGATGAACAGCTCTGGTGCCATGATGCTGACTCAAGCTGCCCTGACCATGGAGTTGAAAAATGCTTTGACTTGACTGGCCAAGTTCCAGTTTGGATGGAGACAGGAAATGTCCCAAAGCAAGTAATGGACAAAGGATTTGTTGAACAGAAGGAATAGAATCTGGGGGCTGACGGCGGGAGTTGGTGGGAATATTTTAAGTGGGATATTTTCGAGCAGTTGACACAATAAAGCAAATCAAAAGACAAAAAATTGTGATGTCATAAATTTCTGACATTTATAATTTTGACTTCTTTTGACATGACAATACGAAGGGCTTTCAAAATGTTATTGGAACAATTTACTCACAAATAGTCCAAGAAACGCCAAAGATTTGTAATTTTCCATTCTATAAATATATATAATTCAGAAAGATTTATTTTCTTCCTAACAATGTTTCCATACCAACAGAAGGATTGAATGGCACTTCAATTGTTCATGAACTAGGTAATCAGAATGATCACAAAGCCTGATGTTGGCTTAGTCGTTAGGGTGGCTGGTTTGGGATCTTAGGGTCCTGAGTTAAAACTATGTTTACCCATTGAATTAACACCAGGTGGGGTTTGACTCAGCCTGTCATCTTCCAAGGTAGGTGAAATGAGTACCAATGTACTGCTATAGGGGCACAGCATCATTGACATAGCTGTGCCCCCAACAAAATGATAGCTACCTGGCAGCCAAGCTGCCATACAGAAGAAGAAGAATGATCCATATTGGATGGAATTTGAAAACTTCACCAAAGGTGGACGGTGGTTATGTTTCCACCGCTGTCTGTTTGTCTTTCTGTCTGTGAGCAGGATATCTCAAAAAAGTTCTGGACGGATTTGGACGAATTTTGGTGGAGAGGTTTTATGTATCAAGCTGTTTATGGATCGGATAATTTTTTGAAGTGATTCTTCATCATTGAGAGATATGGCCAAATGTGATATATTTTATGATGTTTCAAAAAGTTGTGGATGGATTATAACAAAATTTGGTGGATGAGTTGGGTAGGTCACAAGAACAAGCAGATTAGATTTTCAGATCCAGCCTATCAGTGGGACACAAAACGTAAACAGATCAGCCTGGCGGAGGTATGCGCTCTACCGAATGCCGTTATAGTTTTCACCTTACGTCTCGTTTCCCAGCTTTATGTAGATTTCAATTTAATACTGTTTCCTAATCATCTCATCTGCATAAGCTTTGTACTATTTTAAAAGTATGGGTCTTTTCATTCATATCTTTCTTTCCATTCTTCCGGTTTTTTTTTCTCTTTTTCTAAATTTACCTGGACAATCACATTGTCTTGGCCTCGATGGCCTGTTGCTTTCTGTCCTATAACGCTGCACCATTGCATTACATTGTTCCAGGATTTATGTGCTCTGTTTTTTATTGGTCATACAGGCACTTGAGTCCAAAAGAGATATTTACCACTGATTGTTTATGAAAGTTTCAGTGATGACATCTTAGTGCTATTTCATTAAATTTATACCTTGTCAACTATGGACATCCTTGTGCTCATCCTTATAGCTTTCCTAATTTTCCAATTTGAACATGTCAATTATTTTATGTTTCAAGGCCAAGGCTCGTGGAAGATTTAGAACAAATAAAAGAACAGAACGAGCACTGTGAAGAGGCAACAGCAGGGTGGAAGGACACAAGAGAGAGACACTTGGAAGAACTATGGCCAAGGGGAATAGTAAGAGTAAGATTAGGGAGAGTGGAGGATGCAGCTTGTGAAAAGCTAAACACAAGCTCAATCACACAATTCGTGTCTGAAAGAACAGGAAAGTAAATTCTAGGATGAATCAGCAGTGGAATAAAAATTGTGATCAGTGCGACTTGATTTTGGGAGTTTCACCAGAAATGGGTTACTGGCAGACGATGTGTGCTCTGGAGAAACCTAAGGTGGGGGAAATGGATCACAGGAAAGATAGAGGGTGCAACTTAGGTCAGGTAGGTCAGGAATAGAGCAGCACGTCACTGCGTCCACTTGCCGTCGGTACTCCAGGGGCCTCCGTCTGGCCATCCCCCAGGCAGATGTTTGGCCCATCCCCATCTCCTTGAGATGCTGATCGACCTGCAGCAACCACAACGCATGTGGTCAGCCAGTTGGCCTCCTCCACTCAGGAGGCTCCGTTGCTGAGAGAATCTGTGAGCAGGATCAGAGTCAGAAAAATTAGCCACATGTCCATACAGCTGCAGCTGATACTCACGGACTATGCTGGTAACAAATCTCATTTGAGTCTCTCTCAGCAACCGCTCATTGGATACAAAGTCTGACCAGTGATAGCTAAGGATTCTCTGAAGAGACCTGGTACTGAAGGAGTTAAGTCTTCATCTAAGATCTTTTGTCAGAGTCTAAGTCTCACATTCATAGAGAAACACTGGAAGCAACAAGGACCTGAAGACTTGGGCTTTTGTCCTCCTGCACTGGTACTGACAGTGCCACACCCCATGATCCAGTGAATCCATGACTCCACAGGCCCGAACCAGACTTCGATTGCCCTCTAGCTCCACAGCCAGCAGAGAAATGAATATCTACAGCCAGCAGAAAAATGAAAATAATAGACGTCTACAGGCTTCAGAGAAATGAATATCACTGCCAAGGGAAGTGAATCCCTCCAGGACCTCAACATACTCACCACAAACAGGGACAGACAAAATAGCAGCATTCAAGATGTCGTTGAAAGTCTGGATCTTAGGTTTGACCCGGGAAACCCGTAATCCCAGCGGCTCCGACTCCTCATTCAGTATCCCGAGAGCCCCCAAAAGGATATCCAGAGTTTCCGCAAAGATGACTGCATCATCAGTGAAGTCAAGGTCAGAGATCTTGACATTCCCAAACGATGCACCGCAGCTTGATCTATCCGACATCCTCCCCAGAATCCAGTCCATATAAGCGCTGAAAAGTGTGGCAGCCAATACACACCCCTGACAAACTCCAGTAACAACTGTAAATAAGTCAGAGATGGAACCACCACATCTCACAGCACTCAGTACCAGAGTATAGTTGACATAAGATTGATCAGATTTGGTTCCAACCCATGAAGACTGAGAATCCTACTGAGGGCATCCCATTTTACTGAATCGAATGCTTTGTTGAGATCAACATAGGCTGCAAGCAGCTCCTTCTGAAACTGTCATCTGCATTCAGTGAGGATCCGAAGAGCAAGGATACGGTCAATCGTTGACCTCTTTGGTGTACAGCCTGATTGCTCTGGGTGCTGGAGCTCAAGCAGATGGTGGCGAAACCGATCAAGAATTATCCAAGCAAAGACCTTGCCCGGCACTGAGAGCAGCATCACCCCTCGGTAGTTGTTGCAGTCCTGGCGATCACCCTTCCCTTTCCAGAGAGGAACAACAAGGCCCCTCCTCCAGTCAGTTGGGATGATTCCTGTGCTCCAGACAGAGCACAGAACTGCATGCAATGACACTAGTACAGTATTTCCACCAGCCTTGAGAAATTCAGCATGGATGCCACAGATCGCAGGAGTTTTACTCCATTTCAACGAGTTCACCACAGCATGTGTTTCCACAAACGAATGTGGATCACAGTTGATTGGAGGGTCAGAAATAGGAATAATAACACCCCTGACATCCAACTCAACAGCTGGTGAGTCAACCTGGTACAGCTGCTCAAAGTAACCGGCCCAGCGGGCCTTTACTTCGGACTCCTCTGCCAAGAGCACACCACCCTCTGCTCCAAGTGCAGTACACCGAGGGACAGGTTTGGAGGAATGTCATACACAAATTACCCTGCAGGCAGGATGAGAATCACTTGTCCACAGGTGATGCTCTCCCCCCTCACAGATTCCTTGCACATAGGCCTTCTTGTCCACCCTCAGCGCATGTCCAGTTTTACACCTCAACTCCCTGAACAGCTCAGCTCTGCCATTCAGCCTTGCCCTGCGACTCTGGTCAATGCTATCCAGTGACCCGTGAGAGACAAAATTCTTCTTCGCCCTCCAGTGAGTTCCAAGACATCCAACGGCAGCATTAAGGATGGTAGCAACTTCAGAGTTGCTACAACAAGCCTGTGGTGAGTATTGAGGAATTGAGCACTCCTGTAGACCCTGAAGTTCTGGATCATCCTCTAGCAACCATCAATGAGCACATGGTCAGTCTCCTTTGCCACATCACCAGCGTTGGAATACGAAGTCCAGCAATGAGCCTGTGAACACTGAAACCATGAACCAGCCACCCTGTCCATGACTTCTTGCAAAGTCACGGAACTTAGTATTGTTTTAGTTCACAGTTCTAGACCCATGGGGACTGACACATTTCTCGTAGCCATCCCTATCAGATCCAGTCGATGCATTGAAATCCCCCAAGACTAGAGTATCTCGCCTGGGGCACTGATCAACCACAGACTCGAGCGTGGCATAGAATGCATCCTTCATGATGAGATCACTCACCTCAGATGAATCATATACAAAGACTATGGGAAAGACACCCAAGGAGTGATGAATCCTTAGTCTCATAATATGCTCATTGACCAGTGTTAACTCAATTATCATTAGAGTCCCTTTATTGGACACAGCTACAGCAACTCCTTGGGCAAGGTAACCCTCAGAGTGACCAGACTATTAGTAGGTGTAACAATCCGCCATGATCTTGCCACTAACAGGTTTCCGAACCTCAGAGAGTGCTGCAATACCAATGTCCAAACGCTTGAGCTCAGATGATAACAGAGACAGGTGATCATCCTCTCTTAGGGATACTCCATTCCAGGCACCCACCCAAAGGGACTGCCTCATGTTAAACAAGGAGACCACCATCTGCTGGATATACACCTCAGCACCACTCTGCCACATACCAACGCAATCTGACCCAGGAAGTTTATCCTGTGCTTTTCCTCCTATCAAAGAATGGGGGTCCCGTAGGCTTTGCCCCAATCTTGTCATCCGTTGAGCTGCCCTGTGAAGGGCAGCAGTACAGTAGGTACTCCCACAGAGTGGGTTTTCAATTTTCTTTGCGTTTATGGGTTTTACCGAATGGAGTGTTTTACGGTGGCCAGAGTGCAAATCCTGCCACTAACCTCCTAAAAAAAGTAACCCAACTGCAGGAGGACGTCCACAGACACAGTTGGGCACTGGATATGGATGGCCGTTGGCTCACAAGGAGCTCCTCCGTCCTTTGACTGGTTTTATTTTTAATCCTGTTGGATGTCCATATCCACACACCCTCCTCACCAGGAAACCTGGTGGGGAAGACGGTTTAGTCACCGACAACCCGACCATGAAACAGGTTAGTACAAGTTTACGTGGTACCTGTAGCAAGTCACAGATCTAATCTGTGATGGGAGAGCAGTACTGCATTGAGCTGAGGAGGAAGGCCTTGTATGTTGTTTGAAGTTCTGATTTGCCAAGGAAAGAATTTGGATAACAGAGTCAGCTATTGCGGCTGGCTTCGAGGGGAAGTGCTCAGCATTTTTTTTATGTAGATGATAGGAAGGTTTGCCAGGATGGTAGAGAGAGATGAGAGAGAGAGAGAAGAGAGGAGAGAGAGGAGAGAGAGAGAGAGAGATTTGTCTGGCTTGAAAGTTGAGGAAAAAAAGGGAGAGGTGAGTGGAAATAATAAATAACTTTGGGACTAAATGGCTTATGGAATGGGCTGAGAATGAGTGATAATAAGGAGAATAAGGATGGAGAGAGATGATGGGAGGAAAGAACTACAAATGGGTGTGTGAATCAGGGGTTCAATGGATAATCCTTACCAGCCAAAGGAAATGCATGAAATCAAAATAACCAAACAGGTATTCCAAAGACACAGCAATGAGCATGAGATACAAACGACAATTGACACAACAAAAGTGGACAATGACAGCGACAGACAAATTCAGAACAGGATATTCACTTTGGAAGCAGATCACACAGAGAAGAGAAGAAAAGCTGCCACTGCCAGAAACCAGAAACCGGAAAGTGGAACTTTCAAAACTGTCAGCATAACGTGGAATTTTGGATTCTAATAATAAATATTACTCTCCTTACCACTCTGTCAGGAACAATCAAATGGAAGACCAAGAAGGAACCTGAAGACGTAAAGAGCAAAGATGGAGTCATTCCTCAAAATTACTTCCTTACTTCCTTAATTACTGCATCCCATTCATTTTTCTTCTTCATCAAAATTGCTTCCTCTACTTTTCACAAGGATTATTTCCCAAAACCTTTTCACTCCTAAACGCTGAGTTAATTCAGCCTCCTCTCGGACCAACAGCCCCATTTTCCTCCATGCCTTCAACGGACATTTTTACCACCTCATCCATGAAGTCTGTTGCTGTATTTATTATCCAGTTTGGGAATCCTGTGAAGTCCATTTTACAGAGGTTATGTGCACACGACAATCAATTCCCCTTCATGTCCATTCATATGTCAAACACCTCCATGTCAGTACCTTCCCCCGACCATCTGCTTTCCCCTCATCCCACCCTTCTCTGTTTCCCTTTGTCCCACCCCTCCCAGCTTCCCCCTTGAGCTACCTCCTTTTGGCTTCCCCCACCCCGCCATGGTTTCTCTCCACCTCTACCCCTCTCAGTTCTCTCCTGCTCCCTCCTGCCCCGCACCCCCCAAGCTTCACCCCCACTCTGCAACCTCCCAACTTTGCCCCTGCCCCTGCACCATGAACAGCTTCATCCCAGCCCAGCACCCACCCCCCCAGCTTCACCCAAGTCCTGCATCCTCCCAGCTTCACCACAGCCCTGTACCCCCAGCTCTGCACCCTCCCAGCGTCAGCCAGCCCGCAGACCCACAGCTTCAACCCATCTCTCTCTCTCTCTCTCTCTCTCTCTCTCTCTCTCTCTCTCTCTCTCTCTCTCTCTCCTCTTCTCTCTCCTTGCTCCTTTCCCATTCTGCAACGCTACCAGCAGCAGCTTGATTGACTTGAAACCCATCCTGACACACTATACATCAAGAACTCCGTTTTTCACTCTTCATGTACTGTTCTTACACCTCCCAAATTCCAGGAGTACCTCTAGCTGTGATGTCCTCTCCACTCCAATCTCATGTTTGTCTGTATGTTGCACGTTCCTCCAAATAGTGATGACTCCGTCTTCATCTCTCTCTTTCTCTCTCTGACAACATGGACCAACTTTTAACCACTCATCCCAACTCTCTCTTCCTCTTCTGGAGCGATTTCAATTGTCACCATGCTCATTGGCTGGGTGTTAGTACCTCTCTCACCAGCCATGGCCTTTCAGCAAAGGACTCCTGTGACTCCATGGGACTGACTCAATCTACGAACCTTCTCACCCGGACTTCTGTCAAAGGCAAATTCTCCCTTCTGGATTTGGTCATGACTAACCTCCCCACTAAGTCTCGTGTGCTTCCCCTGCTCAATTGCTTCATCTGATCATGTACTTGTGAAGCTCAACATCTCTCTAGCCATTTTCAGAGAACAGCCTCAGTGCTGGTGAGTCTGGCAGTTCACTCAGGCAAACAATCAGGGACTACAAGCAGCCATCACACTTCAGGATTGGTCTCCTATATTTACCACCCCTGACATTAACTCAGCCTGGGAATTCTTCCACAAAAAGCTGCTCTCCCTTATGCAGAAATTAATTCCATCTTGTCTTCAGTTATCATCCCCATACTGAATCTTGTGGTGTGGCAGTTGCTTTGAAACAACTTACATTCTCCTCTTGGAAGGTAAATCCGACGGAAGGCAACCTCAGATCATTCCACAAAGCCCGCTACAAGTATGTCTCTACTCTCAGGAGAGACAGAAAACATCTGTCCAATCTCAACAATGAGCTTTCAAACTTGTCTCCCTCCTCTCAAACCCTCTCCATCCCTTCCCTCACTTCAAATAACACCACAGCTGACTCCGCCCATGAGAAGGCTGAATGCCTATGTTTGCTTCCAAATCTTGTGTCCCAACCCCTCGCCGTCTGTACCAATCCGACCAAGTCACACCCAACTGCTCCTGGAATCTGCGTCTTTTGCACCTGAGAATGGGGAGAAGTTTCTGGTAACCCTCAATTTTTATTCTGCCACTGGACTGGGCATGGCCAAGGAATTGGTCCATATATACTGATCCACTTGTCTGGGAAGACATCATTCAAGAACCGTTTCACATTCAAAGCATAATGGCAGGGAGCCTCGTGTTGCTGGTACAAGGTGGTGAAATGTGAAAGATTTAATCGTCGTATTGTGGGGACAAAGAAATCCGACAACATTGCAAAGTAATGTTCATCATTGACTGTTGCTTTTTCCAAAAACATATAAAAGACTAATGATGCATGACTCCCTGATAGAACACCAGCCATTGATTTTTGGTGAGTTTCTTTAATGTTTTTAGACTTCCTGAGGTTTTTCTGTCCCACAAATGTGATAATTGTGGTGGTTGACTTTACCACTGATGTACAAGTTGATTCATCAGAAAATGTCAACTCGTAAAGAAACCAAGGGGGAAGTGTGGATTTAACAACAGCAATATCAACATTAATAGCAATCATAAAATTTGTTGAATTATACTTTGATATGCCATTTACAGTTTGTTTCTATCATGTGTATATAAAAAGTTATGAGTACAAAGTTGCACAAGGACTATATGGACACACGATGTGACTTAATCGCGAAAAGTCTCTAAAAATGAGTGTTTACTGGGGCACAGAGAAATTGTTCGACATGGTTGAAACTGAATATGGAAAATTTTTTAAACCTTGTTCTTTAGGCAACCTGAAAATTAAAAAGTGGATCACATTGGTAAAACTAGAACGGCATTGTGGAGAGCGCATGCCTCTGCCAGGCTGAACAATTGACGTTTTTAGCTCACCTGTTCGAAGAACAGAGAGCTATAGCGATACCCCCGGCGTGAGCGTGAAAATGTTAAAGTTTTTGGTGCAAGTTATTTCCTTTCTAATGTTTTTATCTACCACACTATTTTTTACTGATTACAATATACAAATACATATATTGCTTTAAAATTATTTGGATCAGACTTCACTGCAATTCTTTATAAAAAATATTAATTATTAGACGAGTCTTTTAAAAACGATAAATGTATAAACAGGCGAGCATTGCGTGGCTTTGACACCAACTCTCTGGTTAATCCCACTGATAGGCCGGATCTGCATCTGGACCATAATCAAAATCGAATCGACTTATTCTTGTCATGCAACTTACTCATCCACCAAGTTTTGTCATAATCCATCCACAACTTTTTGAAATATCATGCTTTATATCGTTTTTTTTTGCCACATCTCTCAATGGTGAAGAATCACTTTAAAAATTTTAAAATTCTCGTATCCGGATCTGTAGCTTCACCAAAATCGAATCAATTCTTCCTTGTCATACACCCAACCTGTCCACGAAGTTTCATCCGAATCTATCCATAACCTTGTTGAGATATTGTGCTATATATCGTTTTTGGCCCTATCTCTCAATGGTGAAGAATCACATAAAAAATTATCAGATCCGGATCTGGATTCAGACCTCCACCAAAATTAAGCGTTGCTGTCCTTGACGAGTCACCTACATATACAAAAAAATTTCAGAACGATTGCTTGAAAACTGTGGCCAAAAATCGTGTGACAGACAGACAGACGGACAAATGCTATAAACCAACATACTTGACAAAAATTGTTTTTTCATCAAGTAACAAACAAATAGTCAAACAGAGAGATAGATAGATATAAAGACAGGGGTGAAAACAATCTCTGGAGGTAATTATGACAGCTGTTGGAAATGTTGCACATAATTTTGTACCACCCTTAATAAATACTGTTAAGGCAGTTGGCTTGGGATATTAAGGTCCTGAGTTCAAGCCCAAGCCATGCCAAAATTACACCAGGTGGGAAGACTCAGCCTGTCACCCTTCTGAGGTTGGCAAAATGAATACTAGCTTGCTTTGGGTAAGCCAGTCGACTCGTAACTTGTGTGAGTGGCAACCCATCAAGGATTGTACCCCCTTGCCGATGAAACTGCTTCGGCAATCTTACGTGCCCGATGTTGGTGTAAATGTTTCTGCACACGATCAAACATAGCATGAAGGTTCTGACGTTTTTCCTTTCTACAAGCTATTCAATTCCAATTAGATTCACTAAATTCTTCCTTTAGTCCCTGAAAAATTGTCTTACTGACTGATGCATTGTGAGTAGTTGAGATACTTGGTGACTGTTGCATTTGTGAGTCGTAAAGATACTTGGTGAGATTAATTTGGCCATTGAACAATGTCGAATGAGAAACGTAGGACACAATTCCCAACAAACAATGGCAAGACAGAGATTGTTTAATTTGTTTTTGTGACCAAGGGCAACAGGAAGCATTGGTGTCATTTGACTCACCATAACTCCGGGAACTCAGTAAACAATCAGCTTACAGTCAAAGATAATTTTGGATGGAGGTTGGCACTTTGTTATCATGGCGGTTTTTTTCCTAACCAATGTGAACAATGCTTTCCGGGCTTCATTCCAAATACAGGCAAGAATACCCATGATGGATAAAGAAACGGATGTGATTGATCAAAAAAAAACATTTCATGCACACTGCATTTTTAGGTCCTCGTGGAGGATCTCTAAGTCTTACTCACGTTGTTGTTCTTGTGGACTTTTTTGTTTCACAGCCTACAGTTTTCATCGAAACTTCCTGAAACTTGACATATATATGTAAAAATTCCCTGCGCAGACAGTAACCATCTCCGATTTTGAAAATTCCTCTAGAAAAAATGTTATGACGTCAAAATATCTCCGGTAATGGAAATCGCCTAAAAATTATCTCCGAAACTAGGCAAGCTTTTTGAATTCTGTTTGCCGGAATCGAACAGGGCATTAGCAGAGATGAACTACCGCACATATGATACATCACTATGACGTCATATCAATTTTTATGACGTCATTCCTATTTTTTGACAATTTTTGTTTCACAACCCAGAGTTTTTATCGGATCTTCGTGAAACTTGCCATGTATATGCAGAAAGCCACGCGCAGGCAGTAACCATCTCCGATTTTGGAAATTCTTCCTAGAAAAAAAGTTGACGTCATAATATCGCCGGTAATGGAAATCGCCTGTACCATTATCTCCGAAACTATGCAAGCTGTTTGAATTTTGTTTGCGGGAATCAAGCCGGGCATTAGCACAGATAATTTATCGCAAACCTGATACATCACAATGACGTCATATTCGTTTTTATGACGTCATCATTAAGAGGACGAGGATCTTACCTCATTTGAGCTCATTTTGTTTGTATACATAGTCGAGGCTCGTGGAAGACATAGTTGTAGTACACTGAACAGATAAGGAGGACACAACAGGACAAAAGGAACAGCAAAGAGAGGGGGAAAACTCCAACAGCAGAGTTGAAGTCCAAGATAGAGGCAGACTTGGACAAATAATGGGTGTGGGGAGGAATGGGGGGCAGGAGAGGATGCATGGGGCAGGCAATAAGGATACAGAAGGAAACTCTCAGGAGGAAAAATTGGAAATTTGGAAGGAGAAAGGATTGGGGTTGGGAGGGGTGGGGGGTACTTAACGAGGGCAGAAAAGATCATGATTTTTGATTGGGGATGATCTGAGATGGTGGTGAACAGCCGACTTGAAGATGTGGAGGGAAGAATGACATTGGAGGGAATACAGAAGTTGGTTTCACTGGTGGGGAAAAAAGGAGGACTAAATGAGTGGAGGTGAGTAGTGTTCCTTGATTTAGGTCGTTTCACCAGAAAGGGGTTGATGGTGAACCATATGTGCTCTGCAGAAACCTTGGAGGAGGGACAAAGCACTGAAAGAGCAGAGGGTGAAAGACTAGAAAGGAGGCAGTAAAAGACAGGGAGACCTGTCTCCGATGGCGAAGTGGGGGTAGTGTTACGGAAAGGCATTTGAATGAGGCATTTGAATGCCTCAAAAGACCCATAGACTCAGCTTTATCGCGGGAGATTCCAATAATGTTGTTGGCCTTGGTTTCCATGGAATCAAGCTGAGCAATGTGTGAGGCAGGGAAGCCAGCCCATAGGGGAGAGCAGTGCTCCATCAAGCTGTGGATGAAGGCCTTGTCGGTGGATAAGAGGTGTGCCAAGGAATGACTTCGTACGACGGAGGATACCCATTCAGCGACTGGCATTGGAGGCGAACTTCGAAGTGCGGCTTGCCAAATAAGACCATGGCTGGTGGTGAGAACCAGGAGTTTGAATGACTAAACTCTTTCTCAAGAGATTGTTAAGAAAATAAATGGGGTGGGGGTTGGGGGGTGCCAAGCAGTCCTTTCAGAGAGAGGTTGTGAGTCCAAGGACATCTCCACTCATGGCTCACAGACTTCCTCTCCTGTCGCAGCCAACGTGTGGCCCTAAATGGAGTTCTCTCATCCCCTCTTCCTGTCCAGGCTGGAGTTCCTCAAGGCAGTGTTCTGGCCCTATCCTTTCTGGTTTTCATCAATGATCTCTCGACTGTCTGGAAAATCCTCTTTATCTTTTTGTTGATGACTCCGCCCTCTGCCGTACCATCTATCATCCCCCAGACCAGCAAGCAGCAGCTTCTTCACTCTCTGCAGATGTGGATAAAATCACAAACTGGTCCAACACGTCTTTCACTCCTGACAAATCTCACACTCTCACTATGTCTCTCCGAAAGGACCGTTTGGAACGCCCCCCACCCCCACCCCCCCATGTAC
>CM068952.1:152631384-152651029 GCA_035128595.1 Eptatretus atami
CAGCAATTGGAATGATCCCAGGTAATATTAAACTATGATGATTATGTTACGCACATAAGCCGTATGCATGTTTTTGCTTCATGTATAGTACATCGGTGTTATTTTCATATGAACAATAGGCAAAGCCTAACCAAACGTAATGAAACATTGGTTAGTTTTAGAAAGTTTCTTCTCTCATTTTGGTTTTGTTTATCGGCTCGAGCGGTGCGTCAAAGCAAACTAATTTTTATGTCCGGTTGTTATCCTCGTCTTTTGGTTTATGAAGTCAGTAATTGACCCACTATATTCGTATGGTGTCTGTTCTGTCCGAGCATAGCTCCGTGGGTTCTTGATTCCGATCCTGATAAAATTTTGGTGGAGTTATATCATGATCTAGTGGTGTTTTCCGGAGAATGGGCGTGCTGTGCCCATTATGGCGGAACCGCCCAAAAACATGTGTTTTTAGGCCGGGTAGACATTTCAAGTCCATCTTCTCCGAGGGGTTTGTCGGAATCTGGGCAGGGTTTCGGATTGTTAGCCCAATGGCACCTGCATAGCCCCACGGAGCCCGATTTTTCATTTTCGTTCCCAAGGTCAAGGTCACAAAGGTCACGAACTTAGAAAATGTCAAAAAAAATCAATAAATTGGGCATCGAGCTCCTAGCGTTTCAACGTTTACGAATGAAAGTTTGGTATGAAGTAGTTGCTCTTCGAGTACTTACAAACTTTCATTTCATTTACGTTTTTCCCAGATTCCGCCAGTTTGCCCGTGGCGTCCCTCGAAGGTCAAAAAAAATAAAAAAGGCGGGAACCGTGTACATTGCTCGCTGAACCATCGCATTTCTCCAGACTTGTTTGCGTTTATAGTCTATAAAAAGAATATCAGGACATGAGAATTGCTTTTCTTTTTATTTTGGCGAGTCGACCGACACAGCGGATTATAGGGTTCTCTTACTTTCATTTTGGTTCTGGTATCAGCTTGCAGCTGTGCATTAAACGCAAACAATTTTTTTTTAATTTTCCAAAACATTCATTGGACCGATAGGGGACAGTGGATGAAAAGCAAGTCTTCCTCTTGTTAAACCATGGCTCACACGCCCTCAGAACCTAATGAGTTGGTCTCTATATACATCTAATACGACATTGATTCTATCACTTCTTCGCCAGCGTTAACCATAGTGCCGCAAAAAAACGTGATTCAGAGAGCCTCATTAATGGTTACAATATCAACCACTGAATTATCTGAATGAGTCTTTTGCCATCACTAAGTGTAGCACTGATGATGAAGGACCTCTTCTGCAGGGTGACACTTATCTCCAAGTGCTTTGGCTAAAATTGATTTTGTTTAGGTCTTTTCTTCAAAGTGCTGTCAGTGTTGCAGCACAATGTAAAGGACCAAAAGGATGGACATAAGAAACGTCCTGCATGTCCAGCTTTCTCCTTTGAAAATGACAACTATGCGCCTTGAACAACCTTTTGCTCAGCTTTCAAGAGGAACTCTTGTTCCATTGACCATTTCTCTTCATTTACTGGAAGTTTTCAGCTTGATCTTTCGTGATGGTATTATAACCAGAGCGGTTGTTAAAGCCAACCATGCTTCGCCTGTTGATACATTTTTATCGGTTTTTAAAAGACGAGTCTAATAATATTTTTTATAAAGCAATTGCAGTGAAGTCTGATCCAAATAATTTTAAAGCAAATATATGTATTTGTTATATTGAATCAGTAAAAAAATAGTGTGTAGATAAAAACATTAGAAAAGAATAAAACTTGCACCAAAAACTTAACATTTTTCATGCTGACGCTCACGCGGGGTATCGCTATAACCTCTGTTCTTCGAACAGGCGAGCGGAAAAAACCACATGCATGGTGAATAGTTGGGGTGGAGCTGAAACCTGATGATCAGAAAATTAGGAAGAGTGTGGAAAGAGATTAATGCAAAAGGCAAAGGTCTACAACAAAGAGAGATGCATTAGTTTGCTTTTATAAATGGGGCAAGAAGAATTGACTACGACTGCAGTAATGTGCGCAACAAAACTTGGAAAAAACCTCTTGGTGAATAGGTTGTTGGATTATAAAGGCAGGATCTGTCTGAGAAAAGACCTGCGTTAAGAGTAAGGAAAGAGGAGAGGCGCCAAAGCACAGCTCTTGAGGATTAACAGTGGAATTGCTGTTATATCCAGTTTAGAGGTGTCATGATTGACTAGTAAAACTTCCTCAACAATATCAGTAGTGAATCTTCATGCTTTGATAATCCTGCTATGAGGAAATGGTCCAGAGAAGGGAAAGAAAGGGTCTGCAGAAGGGAAAGGTCCGAGAAGGGAAAAGATCCGAGACCGTGCAAATTTTCAAAAAAGACAGCTGTATTAGCTCGTCAGCATTTTCCAAAACAGTTGTTCAAACATTACTCCAAACCTTGGAGTCTAGTAAAATGAGGAATGTGTTCCCAGAGATAGACTTTTGGACAAAAAAAAGGGCTTTGGGGGCTACCAGCTTTGGAGGATTAAAGTACTTGAGAGGGTTTGACCACAAGGTGAGCTTCATGTTGGACTCTGACTTGTTGAAGGACGAGTACAGCTGGTTATGCAGTTATTGTCGAGGACTTTACTGTACCAGGGGTCAGAATAATTAATTGGACAGCCAGAGGTGATGAAGGGATGGAACAGTAAAAGAGAGAAAGCAGTCTGTTGAGCGGGATTTACAGAAACTTCTTGACATTAGAATCTGATGAGAAAATGGACCAATCTAGTGACAGATAACAAGACCAATCTGCCTTGCTGACTGTTTGAACTTCGATACATGGTTGGCACCCTTGGTGGCTATCTGAAAGAATCACCAAGGAGAGAAAAACTTTCACAAAGGCATGACAAAAAGGGCCAAGTAAGAGGCAGAGGAGGAGTAGGACAAGCTGTAGGGGAATTCTTGACAGGACTAAATTAAACGAAAGAATGACTAGCCCATTTGGAGAGATAGGAAGAGGAAAAGGATGCGGACTTGGATAAGAGCAGAGCATGATGTGAACTGATCTGCTAAAAAGTGTCAGAGAGGTAACCAGAGGGGAGAGAGAGATTATTCATGAACATTCTGTGTGAGAAGGGTTCTCACAGGCAAATCATTGCCACTGGATGATTGGCATCACGTTTACATTTAGACGTCAATTTTTAAAAAAAAATTGTTTTCACATCTGGGAATGGATCACCGATTATCTTGCTAGCGTTTGCAATTCGCTCCAGTAGCAGTGTACGATTGTCACGTGGACTCAGTCAGCGTGCATGGCGATTGTTGCATGCAGTGCACCAGTCAAATCCGCAATATTCACGGGTAAAACTGGATGCATGTCAAGGCACATGCTGGCTGACCATTATGTTGGCCTGGGGACATGTTTCAAGTATCGTTTTGTGTAAATTTTATGGTGCCACAGAACTTTTTTCCATTACTGATAGAAAAAAATGTTACCTTTCACCATAATTTAGAGATTTACCAACATGGGACAAATCTCGATTGTCCTTAAAATTGGGCCAATAGTGAGCAATCCAATGATCGAGTATCAACTATTGCATGCAAAAATAATATGACGAAAAAACACGAAATTGAGTGAAGCCAGAAACGGTACCCACAAGTGCTCCGATAATGCGAGATTCTTTGAGAAAAATTAAGTCTGGAGTGTTTTGGCAAGATTACTCTGTATGAGAACTGGAGATTTTACAAGACACAGAAATTAGGAGAACTCCCAGTAAATGAGGAGAGTTGCTCCCCTGGGATTCAGATTATTGTTTGGAATGCTGTTAGTCGCCAGCACTTGTTGATGCAGTAAATATTGTTTTTGATGAGAAGTTGAACTTACCATGGGTATGACTGTAAGGACATCTGATCCAAAAAGGACAACACATATTTAAAAAGAACATGATGACCTTGTAATGAGCCGTATTAAGGACATGACCCCAGTGAATTGGCAATACCAGCAATAGCAATCTGCACAACTCATAACAATGTCGACACTGCTGACTTGGAGTGATATGCCAATAAATATGCAAGAAGTGGACAAAAGTGGAAACACTGGTAGAAATGGGATGCCAAGCAAAGGGCTTCCACCACAGGCTTGTGGCCATGTGTAATTTAGCAAATACATCCCGCGCATGCATTAGGGCCATGTGTAAAAATATTTTACATTTTGTGGAATTTCAAGGTCCTTAGCTCGCTTCCTAATAATATTGTTTCAATCATCTTTCTAACATGCTTAATATGTTACTAGCAAATTGGGCCCGTGCCCACACAGGATCTCTAAACCGTGTAGGGATGGACGGCAAAAAATGCACAAATGACGTCTACAGGCATTTGAGCCGGCCAGCATAGGAGCAACAATTTCGCATTTTTGCACATCTGATGCAAATTTAAATGCTCTATGGTGGCGGTGCTCCATTTGAAAACTGTTTTTCGATTATATAGCTTTTTTTATGCCTAGGGTCGAAATAAAAATTTGTATTTGTGTTTCAAAAGCCAGTGAAACAACAATTCAAATTGATCATAGGACAGAAACGCAGCTGAAATGCAAGCTTCCATGTCTGCTTTGTATTTCGGACTTCTTCTTCTGTATGCTAAAGCTTGATGAAACAGCTAAAAAAAATTAACAGAAAATATAACGTGGAAGCGTTAATAACCAGTGGCTGCACGGTCTCATGCTGTGCGTTAACCAAACGCTTGTTGTCATTGAAACCGTTGACATGTCACCATGGCCAAATCGATCATTCTGGTGTTTGCCTAACCATTCAATGATGCAATATGCAAATTTTGTTCAAATTTCAAGTCAATCGGTGAATATCGACGACTTTATGCAAACTTGCCTTTTGGTCTTAAAAAACAACAAAAAAACAATTGGCTTTTGCTTTTGATTGGGACAATTCGTGACCAAATATACAAATTCTTATATTTCAGGTCAATCGGATAAAATATAACGTTTTATGTGACGGTTACCTTTAAAAATTAAATTTGGCTTCTCCATATCTCTCGTAATATACTTTGTTGAAATTGCATTGATAAAAGCTTCAATATGGCCTTTAAAAAAGTTACGGCCGGGCCGACCCACAAATGGCCAAACCCCTGTTCCCACTGTGGCGGAGACGGCAGCTAATAATGGATTCTGTGCGTGTTAGCCACTCTTGTGAGCTGCTAATTTACTTGCTATAGTGGTAGACTCAGGCACATTGATGAAAACTTAAAGACTTGGCCATTGTCCAACTGCAGTGATGTCCTCGTATTTTCTTCTTCATTACTGCTGCCAAATAGCTCACTTGTACTCAGGAGTATGCTTGCTCGTTGAGCTATTCAAACTGCCTTCGTTTGGATTTTTAGAACTTAGAAAGATAGGTATCCATATCTAATATGAAAGATGTGGATGCTAGGCATGCTCATTATTCTTTGAAGAGTTGGTCACTGTGTTCAGTACCCTGGCCTATTGAAAATTGATGGGAGCACTGCCATGATGGCGTCAATTAAGCTCCTGTTGTGCACCCATATGTTTGGATTTTTCCGTGTAACAACATCAACTGTCAGGGAGAGCCACTGTTCTTCTATTACAAGTACGAAACCATAACCCCAATCTCATGCTGTATGATGTGATCAACTTCGTTGAAAACATCAGTATCTCGAGTTATTGTGGTAATTAAAATAAAATTCTATAGATATCAGCATAATGGGTTGGGCTGGCTCATTAACATGCACATGTTAAATGGACTTTGCTGCTGACAGTCCTAAACAATGGCACTTCTGACTTCCTTATTGCAATACAAGGCCTTCATAACCATCGTGCATAAAGCTACTGTTCCTACTTGGGCTTGAATCTTGATCTCAGTCTGCACTTATTTACAACCATGAAGCTTCTGCGGTTTATGCAGATATACTATCTCACTTTGACCCAACCCCAATATATATATATATATATAATATTTATATATATATTTATATATATATATATATATATATGTAAACACACAACAATATTATATATACTGTAATATATATATATATATAATTATTATATATATATATATATTATATATGTCCACCACACACACCACAACTTATATATCATATTATATACAGTAATATATACATATATTATATGTACACACACACACACACACACATATATACACACACACACATGATATATAAATTAATATTATTATATATTATTATATATTATATTATTTATATATATATTATATATAGTATATCGGTATTAAAATAACAAAAACACCGAAACAAACAAAAATGTTTATTTCGGCCTTAGTTGTTTTTCAGGCATTGTCCTATTAGTTGCAACCTGTCCAAGTCTGTGAATTTATTTGGGTAAGTGTATTTAGTCGATCTGGTTAAAGGATCCAACCATTTGGCACACTGAGCCTGTGTGCCAGTTGTGCTTCCTGTATTCCGTGTGGCCTTCCCATCCCCTCTGATTGAACAGCCTGGTGCCACTGATGCTGACTCAAGCTGCCTGCACCTGGAGTTGAAAAATGCTTTGCTTGACTGGCCAAGTTCAGTTTTGGATGGAGCAGGAAATGTCACCAAGCAAGTTAATGGACAAAGGATATAAAAAGAAACTTGTTGAACAGAAGGTAATAGAATCTGCGGCTGACGCGGGAGGTGGTGGAATATTTCTAAGTGGGATATTTTCGAGCAGTTGACACAATTAAGCAAAATCAAGACAAAAAATTGTGATGTCATTAAATTTCTGACTTTATATTTTGATTCTTTTGACATGGACATACGAGGGGCTTTCAATAGCTTATGGAACAATTTACTCACAAATAGTCACAAGAAACCGCCAAAAGTTTGTTATTTTCCATTCTATAAATATATATATTCGAGAAAGATTTATTTTCTTCCTAACAATGTTCATACCAATGAGGATTGATGGCACTTCATATGGTTCATGAAACTAGGTAATCAAGAATGATCACAAGAAGGCCTGTGTTGGCTAGTCGTTAGTGGTGGCTGGCTTGGGATCTTTAGGGTCCTGGTAAACAACTATGTTTACCAGTGAAATTAAACACGGTGGGTTGTCGCCTTCATCTTCAAGGTAGGTGAATGAGTACCAATGTACTGCTTAGGGCCAGTCTCATTGACATAGCTGTGCCCCCAACAAAATGTGAGCTACTGGCGCCAGCTGCCATCAGAGAAGAAGATGATCCTATTGGAATGGAATTTGAAAAACCTCACCAAAGGTGGACGGTGGTGTATTTTTCCACCGCTGTCTTTTGTCTTTCTGTCTGTGGCAGGATATCTCAAACAGTTCTGGACGGATTTGACGAATTTTTGGCTGTGAGAAGGTTGTTATGTATCAAGCTGTTTTGGATCGGATAATTTTTTGAGTGATCTTTCATCTTGAGAGATATGGCCAATGTGTATATTTTTATGATGTTCAAAAGTTGTGGATGGATTTACAACAAATTTGTGGCATGAGTTGGGGTAGTCACAAGAACAAGCAGATTAGATTTTTCAGATCCCGCTATCAGTGGGACCAAAACTTAAAACAGATCAGCCTGGGGAGGTATGCGCCTACCGAATTGCCGTTATAGTTTCTCACCTTACGTCTCGTTTCCAGCTTTATGTAGATTTCAATTTAATTACTGTTATTCCCTAATCACTCATTCTGCTAAGCTTTGTACTATTTTAAAGTATGGGTCTTTTCATCATACTCTTCTTTCCATCTTTCCGGTTTTTTTTTCTCTATTTTTCTAAATTACCTGGACATCACATTGTCTTGGCCTCGATGCGCCTGTTGCTTTCTGTCCTATAAACGCTCACCATTTGCTATTAACATTGTTCCAGGATTTATGTGCCTGTTTTTTATTGGTCATACAGGCACTTGAGTCCAAAAGAGATATTATACCCTGATTTTTATGAAAGTTCAGTGTGACATCTAGTTGCTATTTCATTAAATTTTACCTTGTCAACATGGACATCCTTGTGCTCAATCCTTATAGCTTTCCTAATTTTCCAATTTGAACATGTCAATTATTTTATGTTTTTCAAAGGCCAAGGCTCGTGGAAGATTTAGAAACAATAAAGAACAGATACGAGCACTGTGAAGAGGCAACAGCAGGTGGAAGTGACACAAGAGAGAGACACTTGAGACTATGGCCAAAGGGAATAGTATAGGAGTTAAGATTAGGAGAGTGAGGTGCAGCTTTGTGAAAGCTAACACAAGCTCAATCACACAATTTCGTGTCGAAGAACAGGAAGTTAAATTCTAGGATGATCAGCAGTGGAATTTAAAAATTGTGTCGTGCGACTTTGTTTGGGTTTCACAGAAATGGTGTTACTGGCGACACGATGTGTGCTCTGCGAGAAACTAGGTGGGGGAAATGGATCAAGGAAGATAGAGCGTGCAACTTTAGGTCAGATAGTGGTCAGGAATAGAGCAGCACGTCACTGCGTCACTTGCGTCGGTACTCCAGGGCCTCCGCTGGCATCCCCAGGCAGATGTTTGGCCCATCCCCACTCCTGAGATTGCTGTCGACCTGCCAGCAACCACACGATGTGCGTGCCCAGTGGCCTCCCCACTCAGGGAGCTCCGTTGGAGAGGAATCTGTGAGCGGTCAGAGTTCAGAAAAATTAGCCACATGTCCATTACAGCTGCAGCTTGATACTACGGACTAATCTGGTAACAAATCTCATTTGAGTCCTCTCTCGCCCGCTCATTGATAACAAAGTTTGACCAGTGCATAGCTAAGGATTCTCTTGAAGGACCTGGTACTGAGGAGTTAGTTTCATCTAGATCTTTTTGTCAGCAGTCTAAGGTTTACAATTTAGAGAAACACTGGAAGCAAAAGACCTGAAGCTGGCTTTGTCCTCCTGCACTGGTACTGACAGTGCCACACCCCATGATCCAGTGAATCCATGACTCCACAGGCACCGAACAGACTTCGATTGCCCTCTAGCTCCACAGCAGCAGACATGATATCTACAGCCAGCAGAAAATTGAAAATAATAGACGCTACAGGCTTCAGGCAAATGAATACTCACTGCCAGGGAAGTGAACCTTCCAGACCTCAACATACTCACCACAAACAGGGACAGACAAAGATAGCAGCTATTTCAAGATGTGTTGAAAGTCTGGATCTTAGGTTTGACGAGGAACCCGTTAATTCCAGCGGCTCCGACTCCTCATCAGTATCCCGGAGCCCGCCAAACAGGATATCCAGAGTTTCCGCAAAGATGACTGCATCATCCGGAAGTCAAGGTCAGAGATCTTGACATTCCCAAACGAATGCACCGCAGCTTGATCTATCCGACATCCTCCCCCAGAATCCAGTCCATATAAGCGCTGAAAAGTTGGCAGCAATACAACCCCTGACAACTCCAGTAACAACTGTAAATAAGTCAGAGATGGAACCACCACATCTCACAGCACTCAGTACCAGAGTATAGTTGACATAAGATTGATCAGATTTGGTTCCAACCCATGAAGACTGAGAATCCTACTGAGGGCATCCCATTTTACTGATCGAATGCTTGTTAGATCAACATAGGCTGCAAGCAGCTCCTTCTGAAACTGTTCATCTGCATTCAGTGAGGATCCGAAGAGCAAGGATACGGTCAATCGTTGACCTCTTTGGTGTACAGCCTGATTGCTCTGGTGCTGGAGCTCAAGCAGATGGTGGCGAAACCGATCAAGAATTATCCAAGCAAAGACCTTGCCCGGCACTGAGAGCAGCATTCACCCCTCGGTAGTTGTTGCAGTCCTGGCGTATCACCCTTCCCTTTCCAGAGAGGAACAACAAGGCCCTCCTCCAGTCAGTTGGGATGATTCCTGTGCTCCAGACAGAGCACAACTGCATGCAATGACACTAGTACAGTATTTCCACCAGCCTTGAGAAATTCAGCATGGATGCCACAGATCGCAAGGAGTTTTACTCCATTTCAACGAGTATCACCACAGCATGGTGTTCCACAACGAATGTGGATCACAGTTGATATGGAGGTCAGAAATAGGAATAATAAACCCTCGACATCCAACTCAACAGCTGGTGAGTCAACTGGTACAGCTCTCAAAGTAACCGCCCAGCGGGCCTTTACTTCGACTCCTCTGCCAGAGCACACCACCCTCTGCTCCAGTGCAGTACACCGAGGGACAGGTTTGGAGGGAATGTCATACACAAATTACCCTGCAGGCAGGATGAGAATCACTTGTCCACAGGTGATGCTCTCCCCCCTCACAGATTCCTTGCACATAGGCCTTCTTGTCCACCCTCAGCGCATGTCCAGTTTCACCTCAACTCCCTGAACGCCAGCTCTGCCATTCAGCCTTGCCCTGCACTCTGGTCAATGGTATCCAGTGTCCCTTGAGAGACAAAATTCTTCTTCACCCAACAGTGAGTTCCAAGGACATCCAACGGCAGCATTAAGGATGTAGCAACTTCAGAGTTGCGTACAAACAAGCCTGTGGTGGTATTGAGGAATTGAGCACTCCTGTAGACCCTGAAGTTCTGGATCATCCTCTAGCAACCATCAATGAGCACATGGTCAGTCTCCTTTGCCACATCACCAGCGTTGGAATACGAAGTCCAGCAATGAGCCTGTGAACACTGAAAACCAGAACAGCACCCTGTCCATGACTTTCTGCAAAGTCACGGAACTTAGTATTGTTTTAGTTCACAGTTCTAGACCCATGGGGACTGACACATTTCTCGTAGCCATCCTATCAGATCCAGTCGATGCATTGAAATCCCCCAAGACTAGAGTATCTCGCCTGGGGCACTGATCAACCACAGACTCGAGCGTGGCATAGAATGCATCCTTCATGATGAGATCACTCACCTCAGATGAATCATATACAAAGACTATGGGAAAGACACCCAAGGAGTGATGAATCCTTTAGTCTCATAATATGCTCATGACCAGTGTTAACTCAATATCATTAGAGTCCCTTTATTGGACACAGCTACAGCAACTCCTTGGGCAAGGTAACCCTCCAGATGACCAGACTATTAGTAGGTGTAACAATCCGCCATGATCTTGCCACTACAGGTTTCCGAACCTCAGAGAGTGCTGCAATACCAATGTCAAACGCTTGAGCTCAGATGATACAGAGACAGGTGATCATCCTCTCTTAGGGATACTCCATTTCCAGGCACCCACCCAAAAGGACTGCCTCATGTTAAACAAGGAGACCACCATCTGCTGGATATACACCTCAGCACCACTCTGCCACATACCAACGCAATCTGACCCAGGAAGTTTATCCTGTGCTTTTCTCTCCTATCAAAGAATGGGGTCCCGTAGGCTTTGCCCAATCTTGTTCATCCGTTGAGCTGCCCTTGTGAAGGGCAGCAGTACAGTAGGTACTCCCACAGAGTGGGTTTTCAATTTTCTTTGCGTTTATGGGTTTACCGAATGGAGTGTTTTACGGTGGCCAGAGTGCAAATCCTGCCACTAACCTCCTAAAAAAAGTAACCCAACTGCAGGAGGACGTCCACAGACACAGTTGGGCACTGGATATGGATGGCCGTTGGCTCACAAGGAGCTCCTCCGTCCTTGACTGGTTTTATTTTTAATCCTGTTGGATGTCCATATCCACACACCCTCCTCACCAGGAAACCTGGTGGGGAAGACGGTTTAGTCACCGACAACCCGACATGAAACAGGTTAGTACAAGTTTACGTGTACCTGTAGCAAGTCACAGATCTAATCTGTGATGGGAGAGCAGTACTGCATTGAGCTGAGAGGAAGGCCTTGTATGTTGTTTGAAGTTCTGATTTGCCAAGGAAGAATTGGATAACAGAGTCAGCTATTGCGGCTGGCTTCGAGGGGAAGCTGCTGGCTTAAGCATTTTTTAATGTAGTATGAAGAGAGAGAGAAGATGAGAAAGAGAGAGAGAGAAGAGAGAGAGAGAGAGAGAGAGAGAGAGAGAGAGAGAGAGAGAGAGAGAGAGAGAGAGAGAGAGAGAGAGAGAGAGAGAGGAGAGAGAGAGAGAGAGAGAGAGATTTGTCTGGCTTGAAAGTGAGGAAAAAAAGGGAGAGGTGAGTGAAATAATAAATAACTTTGGGACTAAATGGCTTATGGAATGGGCTGAGAATGAGTGATATAAGGAGAATAAGGATGGAGAGAGATGATGGGAGGAAAGAACTACAAATGGTGTGTGAATCAGGGGTTCAATGGATAATCCTTACCAGGCAAAGGAAATGCATGAAAATCAAAATAACCCAAACAGGTATTCCAAAGACACAGCAATGAGCATGAGATACAAACGACAATTGACACAACCAAAAGTGGACAATACAGCGACAGGACAAATTCAGAACAGGATATTCACTTTGGAAGCAGATCACACAGAGAAGAGAAGAAAAGCTGCCACTGCCAGAACCAGAAACCGGAAAGTGGAACTTTCAAAACTGTCAGCATAACGTGGAATTTTGGATTCTAATAATAAATATTACTCTCCTTACCACTCTGTCAGGAACAACAAATGGAAGACCAAGAAGGAACCTGAAGACGTAAAGAGCAAAGATGGAGTCATTCCTCAAAATTACTTCCTTACTTCCTTAATTACTGCATCCCATTCATTTTTCTTCTTCATCAAAATTGCTTCCTCTACTTTTCACAAGGATTATTTCCCAAAACCTTTTCACTCCTAAACGCTGAGTTAATTCAGCCTCCTCTCGGACCAACAGCCCCATTTTCCTCCATGCCTTCAACGGACATTTTTACCACCTCATCCATGAAGTCTGTTGCTGTATTTATTATTCCAGTTTGGGAATCTGTGAAGTCCATTTACAGAGGTATGTGCACACGACAATCAATTCCCCTTCATGTCCATTCATATGTCAAGCACCTCCATGTCAGTACTTCCCCCGACCATCTGCTTTCCCCTCATCCCACCCCTTCTCTGTTTCCCCTTGTCCCACCCCCTCCCAGCTTCCCCCTTGAGCTACCTCCTTTTGGCTTCCCCCACCCCCGCCCATGGTTTCTCTCCACCTCTACCCCTCTCAGTTTCTCCCTGCTCCCTCCTGCCCCGCACCCCCAAGCTTCACCCCCACTCTGCAACCTCCCACTTTGCCCCTGCCCCTGCACCATGAACAGCTTCATCCCAGCCCAGCACCCACCCCCCCAGCTTCACCCAAGTCCTGCATCCTCCAGCTTCACCACAGCCTGTACCCCCCAGCTCTGCACCCTCCCAGCGTCAGCCAGCCCCGCAGACCCACAGCTTCAACCCATCTCTATCTATCTCTCTCTCTCTTCTCTCTCTCTCTCTCTCTCTCTCTCTCTCTCTCTCTCTCTCTCCTTGCTCCTTTCCACTTTCTGCACCCTACCAGCAGCAGCTTGATTGACTTGAAACCCATCCTGACACCACTAACATCAAGAACTCGTTTTTCCACTCTTCATGTACTGTTCTTACACCTCCCAAATTTCAGGAGTACCTCTAGCTGTGATGTTCTCTCCACTCCAATCTTCATGTTGTCTGTATGTTGCACGTTCCTCCAAATAGTGATGACTCCGTCTTCATCTCTCTCTTTCTCTTCTCTGACAACATGGACCAACTTTTAACCACTCATCCCAACTCTCTCTTCCTCTTCTGGAGCGATTTCAATTGTCACCATGCTCATTGGCTGGGTGTTAGTACCTCTTCTCACCAGCCATGGCCTTTCAGCAAAGGACTCCTTGACTCCTATGGGACTGACTCAATCTACGAACCTTCTCACCCGGACTTCTGTCAAAGGCAAATTCTCCTTCTGGATTTGGTCATGACTAACCTCCCACTAAGTCTCGTGTGCTTCCCCTGCTCAATTGCTTCATCTGATCATGTACTGTGAAGCTCAACATCTCTCTAGCCATTTTCAGAGAACAGCCTCAGTGCTGTGAGTCTGGCAGTTCACTCAGGCAAACAATCAGGGACTACAAGCAGCCATCACACTTCAGGATTGGTCTCCTATATTTACCACCCCTGACATTAACTCAGCCTGGGAATTCTTCCACAAAAAGCTGCTCTCCCTTATGCAGAAATTAATTCCATCTTGTCTTCAGTTATCATCCCCATACTGAATCTTGTGGTGTGGCAGTTGCTTTGAAACAACTTACATTCTCCTCTTGGAAGGTAAATCCGACGGAAGGCAACCTCAGATCATTCCACAAAGCCCGCTACAAGTATGTCTCTACTCTCAGGAGAGACAGAAAACATCTGTCCAATCTCAACAATGAGCTTTCAAACTTGTCTCCCTCCTCTCAAACCCTCTCCATCCCTTCCCTCACTTCAAATAACACCACAGCTGACTCCGCCCATGAGAAGGCTGAATGCCTATGTTTGCTTCCAAATCTTGTGTCCCAACCCCTCGCCGTCTGTACCCATCCGACCAAGTCACACCCAACTGCTCCTGGAATCTGCGCTTTTGCACCTGAGAATGGGGAGAAGTTCTGGTAACCCTCAATTTTATTCTGCCACTGGACTGGGCATGGCCAAGGAATTGGTCCATATATACTGATCCACTGTCTGGGAAGACATCATTCAAGAACCGTTTCACATTCAAAGCATAATGGCAGGGAGCCTCGTGTTGCTGGTACAAGGTGGTGAAATGTGAAAGAATTTAATCGTCGTATTTGTGGGGACAAAGAAATCCGACAACATTGCAAAGTAATGTTCATCATTGACTGTTGCTTTTCCAAAAACATATAAAAGACTAATGATGCATGACTCCCTGATAGAACACCAGCCATTGATTTTTGGTGAGTTTCTTTAATTTTTTAGACTTCCTGAGGTTTTTCTGTCCCACAAATGTGATAATTGTGGTGGTTGACTTTACCACTGATGTACAAGTTGATTCATCAGAAATGTCAACTCGTAAAGAAACCAAGGGGGAAGTGTGGATTTAACAACAGCATATCAACATTAATAGCAATCATAAAAATTTGTTGAATTATACTTTGATATGCCATTTACAGTTTGTTCTATCATGTGTATATAAAAAGTTATGAGTACAAAGTTGCACAAGGACTATGATGGACACACGATGTGACTTAATCGCGAAAAGTCTCTTAAAAATGAGTGTTTACTGGGGCACAGAGAAATTGTTCGACATGGTTGAAACTGAATATGGAAAATTTTTTAAACCTTGTTCTTTAGGCAACCTGAAAATTAAAAAGTGGATCACATTGGTAAAACTAGAACGGCATTGTGGGAGAGCGCATGCCTCTGCCAGGCTGAACAATTGACGTTTTTAGCTCACCTGTTCGAAGAACAGAGAGCTATAGCGATACCCCCGGCGTGAGCGTGAAAATGTTAAAGTTTTTGGTGCAAGTTATTTCCTTTCTAATGTTTTTTATCTACCACACTATTTTTACTGATTACAATATACAAATACATATATTGCTTTAAAATTATTTGGATCAGACTTCACTGCAATTCTTTATAAAAAATATTAATTATTAGACGAGTCTTTTTAAAAACGATAAATGTATAAACAGGCGAGGCATTGCGTTGGCTTGACACCAACTCTCTGGTTAATCCACTGATAGGCCGGATCTGCATCTGGACCATAATCAAAATCGAATCGACTTATTCTTGTCATGCAACTTACTCATCCACCAAGTTTTGTCATAATCCATCCACAACTTTTTGAAATATCATGCTTTATATCGTTTTTTTTTGCCACATCTCTCAATGGTGAAGAATCACTTTAAAATTTTTAAAATTCTCGTATCCGGATCTGTAGCTTCACCAAAATCGAATCAATTCTTCCTTGTCATACACCCAACCTGTCCACGAAGTTTCATCCGAATCTATCCATAACCTTGTTGAGATATTGTGCTTATATCGTTTTTGCCCTATCTCTCAATGGTGAAGAATCACATAAAAAATTATCAGATCCGATCTGGATTCAGACCTCCACCAAAATTAAACGTTGCTGTCCTTGACGAGTCACCTACATATACAAAAAAAATTTCAGAACGATTGCTTGAAAACTGTGGCCAAAAATCGTGTGACAGACAGACAGACGGACAATGCTATAAACCAACATACTTGACAAAAATTGTTTTTCATCAAGTAACAAACAAATAGTCAAACAGAGAGATAGATAGATATAAAGACAGGGGTGAAAACAATCTCTGGAGGTAATTATGACAGCTGTTGGAAATGTTGCACATAATTTGTACCACCCTTAATAAATACTGTTAAGGCAGTTGGCTTGGGATATTAAGGTCCTGAGTTCAAGCCCAAGCCATGCCAAAATTACACCAGGTGGGAAGACTCAGCCTGTCACCCTTCTGAGGTTGGCAAAATGAATACTAGCTTGCTTTGGGTAAGCCAGTCGACTCGTAACTTGTGTGAGTGGCAACCCATCAAGGATTGTACCCCCTTGCCGATGAAACTGCTTCGGCAATCTTACGTGCCCGATGTTGGTTGTAAATGTTTCTGCACACGATCAAACATAGCATGAAGGTTCTGACGTTTTTCCTTTCTACAAGCTATTCAATTCCAATTAGATTCACTAAATTCTTCCTTTAGTCCCTGAAAAATTGTCTTACTGACTGATGCATTGTGAGTAGTTGAGATACTTGGTGACTGTTGCATTTGTGAGTCGTAAAGATACTTGGTGAGATTAATTTGGCCATTGAACAATGTCGAATGAGAAACGTAGGACACAATTCCCAACAAACAATGGCAAGACAGAGATTGTTTAATTTGTTTTTGTGACCAAGGGCAACAGGAAGCATTGGTGTCATTTGACTCACCATAACTCCGGGAACTCAGTAAACAATCAGCTTACAGTCAAAGATAATTTTGGATGGAGGTTGGCACTTTGTTATCATGGCGGTTTTTTCCTAACCAATGTGAACAATGCTTTCGGGCTTCATTCCAAATACAGGCAAGAATACCCATGATGGATAAAGAAACGGATGTGATTGATCAAAAAAAACATTTCATGCACACTGCATTTTTAGGTCCTCGTGGAGGATCTCTAAGTCTTACTCACGTTGTTGTTCTTGTGGACTTTTTTGTTTCACAGCCTACAGTTTTCATCGAAACTTCCTGAAACTTGACATATATATGTAAAAAATCCCTGCGCAGACAGTAACCATCTCCGTTTTGAAAATTCCTCCTAGAAAAAATGTTATGACGTCAAAATATCTCCGGTAATGGAAATCGCCTAAAATTATCTCCGAAACTAGGCAAGCTTTTTGAATTCTGTTTGCGGGAATCGAACAGGGCATTAGCAGAGATGAACTACCGCACATATGATACATCACTATGACGTCATATCAATTTTTATGACGTCATTCCTATTTTTTGACAATTTTTGTTTCACAACCAGAGTTTTCATCGGATCTTCGTGAAACTTGCCATGTATATGCAGAAAGCCCACGCGCAGGCAGTAACCATCTCCGATTTTGGAAATTCTTCCTAGAAAAAAAGTTGACGTTCATAATATCCGCGGTAATGGAAATCGCCTGTACCATTATCTCCGAAACTATGCAAGCTGTTTGAATTTTGTTTGCGGGAATCAAGCCGGGCATTAGCACAGATAATTTATCGCAAACCTGATACATCACAATGACGTCATATTCGTTTTTATGACGTCATCATTAAGAGGACGAGGATCTTACCTCATTTGAGCTCATTTTGTTTGTATACATAGTCGAGGCTCGTGGAAGACATAGTTGTAGTACACTGAACAGATAAGGAGGACACAACAGGACAAAAGGAACAGCAAAGAGAGGGGAAAACTCCAACAGCAGAGTTGAAGTCCAAGATAGAGGCAGACTTGGACAAATAATGGGTGTGGGGAGGAATGGGGGGCAGGAGAGGATGCATGGGGCAGGCAATAAGGATACAGAAGGAAACTCTCAGGAGGAAAAACTGGAAATTGGAAGGAGAAAGGATTGGGGTTGGGAGGGGTGGGGGTACTTAACGAGGGCAGAAAAGATCATGATTTTTGATTGGGGATGATCTGAGATGGTGGTGAACAGCCGACTTGAGATGTGGAGGAAGAATGACATTGGAGGGAATACAGAAGTTGGTTTCACTGGTGGGGAAAAAAGGAGGACTAAATGAGTGGAGGGAGTAGTGTTCCTTGATTTAGGTCGTTTCACCAGAAAGGGGTTGATGGTGAACCATATGTGCTCTGCAGAAACCTTGGAGGAGGGACAAAGCACTGAAAGAGCAGAGGGTGAAAGACTAGAAAGGAGGCAGTAAAAGACAGGGAGACCTGTCTCGATGGCGAAGTGGGGGTAGTGTTACGGAAAGGCATTTGAATGAGGCATTTGAATGCCTCAAAGACCCATAGACTCAGCTTTATCGCGGGAGATTCCAATAATGTTGTTGGCCTTGTTTCCATGGAATCAAGCTGAGCAATGTGTGAGGCAGGGAAGCCAGCCCATAGGGGAGAGCAGTGCTCCATCAAGCTTGTGGATGAAGGCCTTGTCGGTGGATAAGAGGTGTGCCAAGGAATGACTTCGTACGACGGAGGATACCCATTCAGCGACTGGCATTGGAGCGAACTTCGAAGTGCGGCTTGCAAATAAGACCATGGCTGGTGTGGAGAAACCAGGAGTTTGAATGACTAAACTTTCTCAAGAGATTGTTAAGAAAATAAATGGGGTGGGGGTGGGGGGTTGCCAAGCAGTCCTTTCAGAGAGAGGTTGTGAGTCCAAGGACTCTCCACTCATGGCTCACAGACTTCCTCTCTGTCGCAGCCAACGTGTGGCCCTAATGGAGTTCTCTCATCCCCTCTTCCTGTCCAGGCTGGAGTTCCTCAAGGCAGTGTTCTGGGCCCTATTCCTTTTCTGGTTTTCATCAATGATCTCTCCGACTGTCTGGAAAATCCTCTTTATCTTTTTGTTGATGACTCCGCCCTCTGCCGTACCATCTATCATCCCCCAGACCAGCAAGCAGCAGCTTCTTCACTCTCTGCAGATGTGGATAAAATCACAAACTGGTCCAACACGTCTTTCACTCCTGACAAATCTCACACTCTCACTATGTCTCTCCGAAAGGACCGTTTGGAACGCCCCCCACCCCCACCCCCCCCCCCATCTACTCTCTCAACAATTCTCTGGAAGAAGTCCATTCATTCAAGCTTCTGGGGCTCACTATCTGCCATGATCTTTCCTGGGAAAGCCACATATCCAACCTGGCCTCCAAAGCCAGTCGCCGTGGAATCCTCCGCGTGCAAAGTCTTCCTTGGCCCACCTGAGCTCCTGACTACATACAAAGCTTTCTCCACAGCTTGATGGAGTACTGCTCTCCGCTCAGGGCGTGTGCTCCTGCCTCTCACCTTTCTCGGTTCACGCTGTGGAAACCAAGCATTTAGGATAATTGGTATCTCCGCGGTGAGGTGAGTCTTTTTGGCCCTCATTCTCTCATGCAGGCAGGTCGGTGGTCTTCTGTTCTTCTACCATCTCCTCTCTGGTCTGCCCCCCTCCCCACTCTGTGCGATATGTCCCATTTGGAAACCCCTCCCATCTACTTTGGAAACCCCTATTTTCGCAGGGGCTCAAAGTCCGGCCAGCAACCCCTTCTGGTATGGTAAAACTACCAAAATCACTGCTCACCTTCACTCTTTCATTCCTCTTTTTCCCCACCTTTGGAATAAAATCCCACATTCTCTTCAACCCCATTCTTTCCTCCAGGTGTTCAAAACAGCTGTTCACCACCACCTCTTATCTTCCC
>CM068952.1:152651256-152671882 GCA_035128595.1 Eptatretus atami
CAGCAATTGGAATGATCCCAGGTAATATTAAACTATGATGATTATGTTACGCACATAAGCCGTATGCATGTTTTTGCTTCATGTATAGTACATCGGTGTTATTTTCATATGAACAATAGGCAAAGCCTAACCAAACGTAATGAAACATTGGTTAGTTTTAGAAAGTTTCTTCTCTCATTTTGGTTTTGTTTATCGGCTCGAGCGGTGCGTCAAAGCAAACTAATTTTTATGTCCGGTTGTTATCCTCGTCTTTTGGTTTATGAAGTCAGTAATTGACCCACTATATTCGTATGGTGTCTGTTCTGTCCGAGCATAGCTCCGTGGGTTCTTGATTCCGATCCTGATAAAATTTTGGTGGAGTTATATCATGATCTAGTGGTGTTTTCCGGAGAATGGGCGTGCTGTGCCCATTATGGCGGAACCGCCCAAAAACATGTGTTTTTAGGCCGGGTAGACATTTCAAGTCCATCTTCTCCGAGGGGTTTGTCGGAATCTGGGCAGGGTTTCGGATTGTTAGCCCAATGGCACCTGCATAGCCCCACGGAGCCCGATTTTTCATTTTCGTTCCCAAGGTCAAGGTCACAAAGGTCACGAACTTAGAAAATGTCAAAAAAAATCAATAAATTGGGCATCGAGCTCCTAGCGTTTCAACGTTTACGAATGAAAGTTTGGTATGAAGTAGTTGCTCTTCGAGTACTTACAAACTTTCATTTCATTTACGTTTTTCCCAGATTCCGCCAGTTTGCCCGTGGCGTCCCTCGAAGGTCAAAAAAAATAAAAAAGGCGGGAACCGTGTACATTGCTCGCTGAACCATCGCATTTCTCCAGACTTGTTTGCGTTTATAGTCTATAAAAAGAATATCAGGACATGAGAATTGCTTTTCTTTTTATTTTGGCGAGTCGACCGACACAGCGGATTATAGGGTTCTCTTACTTTCATTTTGGTTCTGGTATCAGCTTGCAGCTGTGCATTAAACGCAAACAATTTTTTTTTAATTTTCCAAAACATTCATTGGACCGATAGGGGACAGTGGATGAAAAGCAAGTCTTCCTCTTGTTAAACCATGGCTCACACGCCCTCAGAACCTAATGAGTTGGTCTCTATATACATCTAATACGACATTGATTCTATCACTTCTTCGCCAGCGTTAACCATAGTGCCGCAAAAAAACGTGATTCAGAGAGCCTCATTAATGGTTACAATATCAACCACTGAATTATCTGAATGAGTCTTTTGCCATCACTAAGTGTAGCACTGATGATGAAGGACCTCTTCTGCAGGGTGACACTTATCTCCAAGTGCTTTGGCTAAAATTGATTTTGTTTAGGTCTTTTCTTCAAAGTGCTGTCAGTGTTGCAGCACAATGTAAAGGACCAAAAGGATGGACATAAGAAACGTCCTGCATGTCCAGCTTTCTCCTTTGAAAATGACAACTATGCGCCTTGAACAACCTTTTGCTCAGCTTTCAAGAGGAACTCTTGTTCCATTGACCATTTCTCTTCATTTACTGGAAGTTTTCAGCTTGATCTTTCGTGATGGTATTATAACCAGAGCGGTTGTTAAAGCCAACCATGCTTCGCCTGTTGATACATTTTTATCGGTTTTTAAAAGACGAGTCTAATAATATTTTTTATAAAGCAATTGCAGTGAAGTCTGATCCAAATAATTTTAAAGCAAATATATGTATTTGTTATATTGAATCAGTAAAAAAATAGTGTGTAGATAAAAACATTAGAAAAGAATAAAACTTGCACCAAAAACTTAACATTTTTCATGCTGACGCTCACGCGGGGTATCGCTATAACCTCTGTTCTTCGAACAGGCGAGCGGAAAAAACCACATGCATGGTGAATAGTTGGGGTGGAGCTGAAACCTGATGATCAGAAAATTAGGAAGAGTGTGGAAAGAGATTAATGCAAAAGGCAAAGGTCTACAACAAAGAGAGATGCATTAGTTTGCTTTTATAAATGGGGCAAGAAGAATTGACTACGACTGCAGTAATGTGCGCAACAAAACTTGGAAAAAACCTCTTGGTGAATAGGTTGTTGGATTATAAAGGCAGGATCTGTCTGAGAAAAGACCTGCGTTAAGAGTAAGGAAAGAGGAGAGGCGCCAAAGCACAGCTCTTGAGGATTAACAGTGGAATTGCTGTTATATCCAGTTTAGAGGTGTCATGATTGACTAGTAAAACTTCCTCAACAATATCAGTAGTGAATCTTCATGCTTTGATAATCCTGCTATGAGGAAATGGTCCAGAGAAGGGAAAGAAAGGGTCTGCAGAAGGGAAAGGTCCGAGAAGGGAAAAGATCCGAGACCGTGCAAATTTTCAAAAAAGACAGCTGTATTAGCTCGTCAGCATTTTCCAAAACAGTTGTTCAAACATTACTCCAAACCTTGGAGTCTAGTAAAATGAGGAATGTGTTCCCAGAGATAGACTTTTGGACAAAAAAAAGGGCTTTGGGGGCTACCAGCTTTGGAGGATTAAAGTACTTGAGAGGGTTTGACCACAAGGTGAGCTTCATGTTGGACTCTGACTTGTTGAAGGACGAGTACAGCTGGTTATGCAGTTATTGTCGAGGACTTTACTGTACCAGGGGTCAGAATAATTAATTGGACAGCCAGAGGTGATGAAGGGATGGAACAGTAAAAGAGAGAAAGCAGTCTGTTGAGCGGGATTTACAGAAACTTCTTGACATTAGAATCTGATGAGAAAATGGACCAATCTAGTGACAGATAACAAGACCAATCTGCCTTGCTGACTGTTTGAACTTCGATACATGGTTGGCACCCTTGGTGGCTATCTGAAAGAATCACCAAGGAGAGAAAAACTTTCACAAAGGCATGACAAAAAGGGCCAAGTAAGAGGCAGAGGAGGAGTAGGACAAGCTGTAGGGGAATTCTTGACAGGACTAAATTAAACGAAAGAATGACTAGCCCATTTGGAGAGATAGGAAGAGGAAAAGGATGCGGACTTGGATAAGAGCAGAGCATGATGTGAACTGATCTGCTAAAAAGTGTCAGAGAGGTAACCAGAGGGGAGAGAGAGATTATTCATGAACATTCTGTGTGAGAAGGGTTCTCACAGGCAAATCATTGCCACTGGATGATTGGCATCACGTTTACATTTAGACGTCAATTTTTAAAAAAAAATTGTTTTCACATCTGGGAATGGATCACCGATTATCTTGCTAGCGTTTGCAATTCGCTCCAGTAGCAGTGTACGATTGTCACGTGGACTCAGTCAGCGTGCATGGCGATTGTTGCATGCAGTGCACCAGTCAAATCCGCAATATTCACGGGTAAAACTGGATGCATGTCAAGGCACATGCTGGCTGACCATTATGTTGGCCTGGGGACATGTTTCAAGTATCGTTTTGTGTAAATTTTATGGTGCCACAGAACTTTTTTCCATTACTGATAGAAAAAAATGTTACCTTTCACCATAATTTTAAGATTTACCAACATGGACAAATCCGATTGTCCTTAAAATTGGGCCAATAGTGAGCAATCCAATGACGAGTATCAACTTATGCATGCAAAATAACATGACGAAAAACACGAAATTGAGTGAAGCCAGAAACGTACCCCACCAAACGTGCTCCGATAATCGGGATTCTGAGAAAAATTAAGTCTGGAGTGTTTTGGAAGATACCTGTACTGAAAACTGAGAGAATTTTACAAAGAACACAGAAAATTGGAGAACTCCCAGTAAATGAGGAGAGTTGCATCCCCATGGGATTCAGATTATTGTTTGCGAGATGCTGTTAGTCAGCCAGCACTTGTTGATGCAGTAAAAATATTTGTTTTTGATGAGAAGTATAGAACTTACCATGCGGTATGACTGTAAGGACAATCATGATCCCAAAACAGGACAACACATATTTAAAAAGAAATGGATGACCCTAGTAATGCAGCCGTATAAAGGACATGACCCCAAGTGAATTGGCCTATAACCAGGCAAATAGCAATCTGCACAACTCATAACAATGTGACACTGATGACCTTGGGAGTGATATGCCAATAAAATATGAAGAAGTGGACAAAAAAGATGGAAACACCTGGTAAAATCAGGATGCCAAGCAAACGGGCTTCCACCACAGGTTGGGCCCATGTGCTAATTTAGCAAAATAACATCCCCGCATGCATTAGGGCCATGTGTAAAAATATTTTACATTTTGTTGATTTCAAGGTCCTTGCTCCTTCCTAAATAATATTGTTTCAATCATCTATTCACATGCTTAATATGTTACTAGCAAATTGCCCGTGCCCACACAGGATTCTCTAAAACGTGTAGGGATGGACGGCAAAAAATGCAAATGACGTCTACCAGGCATTTGAGCCGGCCAGCATAGGAGCAACAAATTTCGCATTTATTGCACATCTGATGCAATTTAAATGCTCTAAATGGTGGCGAGTGCTCCATTTGAAAACTGTTTTTCGATTATATTTAGCTTTTTTATGCCTAGGGTCGAAATAAAAATTTGTATTTGTGTTTCAAAAGCCAGTGAAACAAAACTTGCAAATTGATCAATAGGACGAGAAAGCCAGCTGAAAATGCAAAGCTCATCCATGTCTGCTTTGTATTTCGGACTTCTTCTTCTGTATTGCTAAAAGCTTGATGGAACAGCTAAAAAAAATTACAGAAAAATAAAACGTGAAGCCGTTAATAACCAGTGGCGCACGGTCTTCATGCTGCTGCGTAAACCAAACACGCTTGTTTGTCATTGAAACCCTGACATGTCACCATGGCCCAAATCGATCATTCTGGTGTTTGCCCTAAACCAATTCAATGATGCCAATATGCAAATTTTGTTCAAATTTCAAGTCAATCGGATGAATATCGACGACTTTATGCAAACCTTGACCTTCTTTGGTCTTGAAAAAAACAACAAAAAAAACAATTGGCTGTTGCTTTTGATTGGGAACCAATTCAGTGACCAAAATATACAAATTCTTTAATATTTCAGGTCAATCGGATAAAAATAACGATTTATGTTGACGTTTACCTTTAACAAATTAAATTTGGCTTCTCCATATTCTCGTAAATAAACTTTGTTGAAAATTTGATTGATAAAAGCTTCAAATGCCTTTAAAAAAAAAGTTACGGCCCGGGCCAGACACCACAACATGCAAACCCCGTTCTCCCCATGTGGCAGGAGACGGGCTAATAATGGATTCTGTTGGTGTTAGCCACTTACTTGTGAGCTGTAAATTTTACTTGCCTATAGTGGTAGACTCAGGCACATTGATGAAAACTTATAAGATTGGACCATTGTCCACTGCAGTGATGCCATCGTATTTTCTTCATTCATTACGGTGCCAAATAGCTCACTTAGTACTAGGTAGTATGCTTGCTCGTTGAGCTATTCAACTGCCTTCGTTTGGTTTTATAGAACTTAAGAAGATAGGTATCCAATCTAATATGAAAGATGTGGATGCTAGAGCATGCTCATTATTCTTTTGAAAAGAGTTGGTCACTGTGTTCAGTAACCCTGGCCATATGAAAATGATGAGCACTGCATGATGGCGTCAAATTAAGCTCCTGTTGTGCACCAAATATGTTTGGATTTCTTTCCGTGTAACAACATCAACTGTTCAGGAAGAGCCACATATTCTTCATATTACAAGCTACGAACCAATAACCCCAAAATCTCATGCTGTATTGATCGTGATCAACTTCGTTGAAAAATCAGTATCTCGAGTTATGTGGATAAAATTATTATCAGCCATAACTGGGATTGGGCTGGCTCCATTAACATGCACATGTAAAGAGACTTTGTGTGGACAAAGTCCTAAAAATGGCACTTCTGACTTCCTTATTAGCAATACAAGCCTTCATAACACATCGTGCATAATAGCTACTGTTCCTACTAGGGCTTGAATCTTGATCTTCAGTCTGCCACTTATTTACAAACCATGAAGGGCTTTGCGGTTTATTGCAGAACTACATATCTCACTTGACACAACCCCATGAATATATATATATATATATAATATATATATATATATATATTATATAATATATATATATATATGTACACACCACACAAACATATATATATATATACTGTAATATATATATATATATAATATATTATATATATAGTATATATTTATATATGTACCACCACACACACCACACACATATATATATATATATATTACAGTAATATATACATATATATATATGCTACACACACACACACACACACATATATACACACACACACATATATATATATAATATAATATATATACATATACTATTATATAATATATATATATATATATAATATAGTATATCGGTCATAAAATAAAAAACACACCGAAAACAAACATAAAATGTTTATTTCGCCTTAGTTGTTTTTCAAGGCATTGTCCTATTACGTTGCAACCTGTCCAAGTCTGGATGAATTTATTTGGGAAGTGATTTAGTCGATCTGTTAAAAGGATCCAACCATTTGGCACACTGAGCCTGTGTGCCAGTTGGTGCAATTCCTGTATCCGTGTGGCCTTCCCCATGCCCCTCTGATGAACAGCCTGGTGCCAGGATGCTGACTTCAAGCTGCCTGCACCATGGAGTTTGAAAAAATGCTTTGACTTGACTGGCCAAGTTCCATTGGATGGAGCAGGAAATGTCCCAAAGCAAGTAATGGACAAAGGGATAATAAGAAAAAAAAGAAACTTGTTGAAACAGAAGGAATAGAATCGCGGCTGACGGCGGAGTGGTGGAATATTTTAAGTGGGATATTTTCGAGCAGTTGACACAATAAAAGCAAAATCAAAGACAAAAAATTGTGATGTCATTTAAATTTCTGACAATTTATAATTTTGACTTCTTTTTGACATGGACAATACGAAGGCTTTCAAAAGTATGGAACAATTTACTACACAAATAGTCACAAGAAACGCCAAAAGATTTGTAAATTATTCCATTCTATAAATATATTATATTCAGAAAGGATTTATTTCTTCCTAACAATGTTCCATACCAACTGAAGGATGAATGGCACTTCAATGGGGTTCATGAAACTAGGTAATCAAGAATGATCACAAAAGGCCTGATGTTGGCTAGTCGTTAGGTGGTGGCTGGTCTTGGGATCTTTAGGGTCCTGAGTAAAAACTATGTTTTACCCAGTGAAAATTAAACACCAGGTGGGTTTGACTCAGCCTTCATCTTCAAGGTAGGTGAAATGAGTACCAATGTACTATTGCTATAGGGGCACAGCATCATTGACATAGCTGTGCCCCCAACAAAATGTAGCTGACCTGGCAGCCAAGCCTGCCATACAGAAGAAGAAGAATGATCCATATTGGAATGGAATTTGAAAAACCTTCCAAGGTGGACGGTGGTTTATTTTTCCACCGCTGTCTTTTTGTCTTTCTTGTCTGTGAGCAGGATATCTCAAAAAAGTTCTGACGGATTTGACGAATTTTGGTGTAGAAGGTTTTATGTATCAAGCCTGTTTTATGGATCGGATAATTTTTGAGTGATTCTTTCATCATGAGAAATATGGCCAAATGGATATATTTTTATGTATGTTCAAAAAGTTGTGGATGGATTATAAACAAAATTTGTGGATGAGTTGGGGTAGTCACAAGAACAAGCAGATTAGATTTTCAGATCCAGCTATCAGTGGACACAAAACTTAAAACAGATCAGCCTGGCGGAGGTATGCGCTCTACCGAATTGCCGTTATAGGTTTTCACCTTACGTCTCGTTTCCCAGCTTTATGTAGATTTCAATTAATTACTGTTTCCCTAATCATCTCATTCTGCATAAGCTTTGTACTATTTAAAGTATGGGTCTTTTCATTCATATCTTCTTTCCATCTTCCGGTTTTTTTTTCTCTTTTTTCTACAATTTACCTGGACAATCACATTGTCTTGGCCTCGATGCGCCTGTTGCTTTCTGTCCTATAACGCTCACCATTGCATTAACATTTTCCAGGATTTATGTGCCTGTTTTTTATTGGTCATACAGGCACTTGAGTCCAAAGAGATATTTACCACTGATTTTTATGAAAGTTCAGTGATGACATCTAGTTGCTATTTCATTAAATTTATACCTTGTCAACGATGGACATCCTTGTGCTCAATCCTTATAGCTTTCCTAATTTTCCAATTTTGAACATGTCAATTATTTCATGTTTTTCAAGGCCAAGGCCGTGAAGATTTAGAACAAATAAAAGAACAGAACGAGCACTGGTGAAGAGGCAACAGCAGGTGGAAGACACAAGAGAGAGACAACTTGAAGAACTATGGCCAAGGGGAATAGTAAGAGTTAAGATTAGGGAGAGTGGAGGATGCAGCTGTGAAAGCTAACACAAGCTCAATCACACAATTTCGTGTCGAAGAACAGGAAGTAAATTCTAGGATATTCGAGCAGTGGAATAAAAAATTGTGATCAGTGCGACTTGATTTGGAGTTCACCAGAAAGGGTTACTGGCAACGATGTGTGCTCTGCCGAGAAACCTAAGGTGGGGAAAATGGATCACAGGAAAGATAGAGCGTGCAACTTTAGGTCAGGTGGTCAGGAATAGAGCAGCACGTCACTGCGTCCACTTGCCGCGGTTACTCCAGGGGCCTCGTCTGGCCATCCCCAGGCAGATGTTTGGCCCATCCCCACTCCTTGAGATTAGCTGATCGACCTGCCAGCAACCACAACGCATGTGCGTCAGCCCAGTGGCCTCCCCACTCAGGAGCCTCCGTTGCTGAGAGAAAATCTGTGAGCAGGATCAGAGTTCAGAAAAATTAGCCACATGTCCATACAGCTGCAGCTTGCATACTCACGGACTAATGCTGGTAACAAATCTCATTTGAGTCTCTCTCAGCAACCGCTCATTGGATACAAAGTCTGACCAGTGCATAGCTAAGGATTCTCTTGAAGAGACCTGGTTACTGAAGGAGTTAAGTCTTCATCTAGATCTTTTTGGTCAGAGTCTAAGTCTTCAATTCATAGAGAAACACTGGAAGCAAAAAGCACCTGAAGACTTGGGCTTTTGTCCTCCTGCACTGGTACTGACAGTGCCACACCCCATATCCAGTGAATCCATGACTCCACAGGCCCGAACAGACTTCGATTGCCCTCTAGCTCCACAGCCAGCAGAAAATGAATATCTACAGCCAGCCAGAAAATTGAAAATAATAGACGCTACAGGCTTCAGAGAAATGAATATCACTGCCAAGGGAAGTGAACCTCCAGACTCAACATACCTCACCACAAACAGGGACAGACAAAATAGCAGCATTCAAGATGTCGTTGAAAGTCTGGATCTTAGGTTTGACCAGGAAACCCGTAATCCAGCGGCTCCGACTCCTCATTCAGTAATCCCGAGAGCCCGCCAAAAGGATATCCAGAGTTTCCGCAAAAGATGACTGCATCATCCAGGAAGTCAAGGTCAGAGATCTTGACATTCCAAACGAATGCACCGCAGCTTGATCTATCCGACATCCTCCCCAGAAATCCATCCATATAAGCGCTGAAAAGTGGCAGCCAAATACACCCCTGACAAACTCCAGTAACAACTGTAAATAAGTCAGAGATGGAACCACCACATCTCACAGCACTCAGTACCAGAGTATAGTTGACATAAGATTGATCAGATTTGGTTCCAACCCATGAAGACTGAGAATCCTACTGAGGGCATCCCATTTTACTGATCGAATGCTTGTTAGATCAACATAGGCTGCAAGCAGCTCCTTCTGAAACTGTTCATCTGCATTCAGTGAGGATCCGAAGAGCAAGGATACGGTCAATCGTTGACCTCTTTGGTGTACAGCCTGATTGCTCTGGTGCTGGAGCTCAAGCAGATGGTGGCGAAACCGATCAAGAATTATCCAAGCAAAGACCTTGCCGGCACTGAGAGCAGCATCACCCCTCGTAGTTGTTGCAGTCCTGGCGATCACCCTTCCCTTTCCAGAGAGGAACAACAAGGCCCCTCCTCCAGTCAGTTGGGATGATTCCTGTGCTCCAGACAGAGCACAACTGCATGCAATGACACTAGTACAGTATTTCCACCAGCCTTGAGAAATTCAGCATGGATGCCACAGATCGCAGGAGTTTTACTCCATTTCAACGGATCACCACAGCATGGTGTTCCACAACGAATGTGGATCACAGTTGATCTGGAGGGTCAGAAATAGGAATAATAAACCCCGACATCCAACTCAACAGCTGGTGAGTCAACCTGGTACAGCTCTCAAAGTAACCGCGCCAGCGGGCCTTTACTTCGACTCCTCTGCCAAAGCACACCACCCTCTGCTCCAAGTGCAGTACACCGAGGGACAGGTTTGGAGGAATGTCATACACAAAATTACCCTGCAGGCAGGATGAGAATCATTGTCCACAGGTGATGCTCTCCCCCCTCACAGATTCCTTGCACATAGGCCTCTTGTCCACCCTCAGCGCATGTCCAGTTTCACCTCAACTCCCTGAACAGCCAGCTCTGCCATTCAGCCTTGCCCTGCACTCTGGTCAATGGTATCCAGTGTCTTGAGAGACAAAATTCTTCTTCACCCAAACAGTGATTCCAAGACATCCAACGGCAGCATTAAGGATGTAGCAACTTCAGAGTTGCGTACAACAAGCCTGTGGTGAGTATTGAGGAATTGAGCACCCTGTAGACCCTGAAGTTCTGGATCATCCTCTAGCAACCATCAATGAGCACATGGTCAGTCTCCTTTGCCACATCACCAGCGTTGGAATACGAAGTCCAGCAATGAGCCTGTGAACACTGAAACCATGAAACCAGCACCCTGTCCATGACTTTCTGCAAAGTCACGGAAACTTAGTATTGTTTTAGTTCACAGTTCTAGACCCATGGGGACTGACACATTTCTCGTAGCCATCCTATCAGATCCAGTCGATGCATTGAAATCCCCCAAGACTAGAGTATCTCGCCTGGGGCACTGATCAACCACAGACTCGAGCGTGGCATAGAATGCATCCTTCATGATGAGATCACTCACCTCAGATGAATCATATACAAAGACTATGGGAAAGACACCCAAGGAGTGATGAAATCCTTAGTCTCATAATATGCTCATGACCAGTGTTAACTCAATATCATTAGAGTCCCTTTATTGGACACAGCTACAGCAACTTCCTTGGGCAAGTAACCCTCAGAGTGACCAGACTATTAGTAGGTGTAACAATCCGCCATGATCTTGCCACTAACAGGTTTCCGAACCTCAGAGAGTGCTGCAATACCAATGTCAAAACGCTTGAGCTCAGATGATACAGAGACAGGTGATCATCCTCTCTTAGGGATACTCCCATTCCAGGCACCCACCCAAAAGGACTGCCTCATGTTAAAACAAGGAGACCACCATCTGCTGGATATTACACCTCAGGCACCACTCTGCCACATACCAACGCAATCTGACCCAGGAAGTTTATCCTGTGCTTTTCCTCCTATCAAAGAATGGGGTCCCGTAGCTTTGCCCAATCTTTTCATCCGTTGAGCTGCCCTGTGAAGGGCAGCAGTACAGTAGGTACTCCCACAGAGTGGGTTTTCAATTTTCTTTGCGTTTATGGGTTTACCGAATGGAGTGTTTTACGGTGGCCAGAGTGCAAATCCTGCCACTAACCTCCTAAAAAAAGTAACCCAACTGCAGGAGGACGTCCACAGACACAGTTGGGCACTGGATATGGATGGCCGTTGGCTCACAAGGAGCTCCTCCGTCTCTTGACTGGTTTTATTTTTAATCCTGTTGGATGTCCATATCCACACACCCTTCCTCACCCAGGAAACCTGGTGGGGAAGACGGTTTAGTCACCGACAACCCGACCATGAAACAGGTTAGTACAAGTTTACGTGTACCTGTAGCAAGTCACAGATCTAATCTGTGATGGGAGAGCAGTACTGCATTGAGCTGAGGAGGAAGGGCCTTGTATGTTGTTTGAAGTTCTGATTTGCAAGGAAGAATTGGATAACAGAGTCAGCTATTGCGGCTGGGCTTCGAGGGGAAGCTGCTGGCTTAAGCATTTTTAATGTAGTATGAAGGAGAGAGAGAAGATGAGAAAGAGAAGAGAGAGAAGAGAAGAGAGAGGAGAGAGAGAGAGGAGAGAGAGAGAGAGAGAGAGAGAGAGATGAGAGAGAGAGAGAGAGAGAGAGAGAGAGAGAGAAGAGAGAGAGAGAGAGATTTGTCTGGCTTGAAAGTGAGGAAAAAAAGGGAGAGGTGAGTGAAATAATAAATAAACTTTGGGACTAAATGGCTATGGAATGGGCTCTGAGAATGATGATATAAGGAGAATAAGGATGGAGAGAGATGGATGGGAGGAAAGAACTACAAATGGTGTGTGAATCAGGGGTCAATGGATAATCCTTACCAGGCAAAGGAAATGCATGAAAATCAAAATAACCAAACAGGTATTCCAAAGACACAGCAATGAGCATGAGATACAAACGACAATTGACACAACAAAAGTGGACAATACAGCGACAGACAAATTCAGAACAGGATATTCACTTTGGAAGCAGATCACACAGAGAAGAGAAGAAAAGCTGCCACTGCCAGAACCAGAAACCGGAAAGTGGAACTTTCAAAACTGTCAGCATAACGTGGAATTTTGGATTCTAATAATAAATATACCTCTCCTTACCACTCTGTCAGGAACAACAAATGGAAGACCAAGAAGGAACCTGAAGACGTAAAGAGCAAAGATGGAGTCATTCCTCAAAATTACTTCCTTACTTCCTTAATTACTGCATCCCATTCATTTTTCTTCTTCATCAAAATTGCTTCCTCTACTTTTCACAAGGATTATTTCCCAAAACCTTTTCACTCCTAAACGCTGAGTTAATTCAGCCTCCTCTCGGACCAACAGCCCCATTTTTCCTCCATGCCTTCAACGGACATTTTTACCACCTCATCCATGAAGTCTGTTTGCTGTATTTATTATCCAGTTTGGGAATCTGTGAAGTCCATTTACAGAGGTATGTGCACACGACAATCAATTCCCCTTCATGTCCATTCATATGTCAAGCACCTCCATGTCAGTACCTTCCCCCGACCATCTGCTTTCCCCTCATCCCACCCCTTCTCTGTTTCCCTCTTGTCCCACCCCCTCCCAGCTTCCCCCTTGAGCTACCTCCTTTTGGCTTCCCCCACCCCGCCCATGGTTTCTCTCCACCGTCTACCCCTCTCAGTTCTCCCTGCTCCCTCCTGCCCCGCACCCCCAAGCTTCACCCCCACTCTGCAACCTCCCACTTTGCCCCTGCCCCTGCACCATGAACAGCTTCATCCCAGCCCCAGCACCCACCCCCCCAGCTTCACCCAAGTCCTGCCATCCTCCCAGCTTCACCACAGCCCTTGTACCCCCCAGCTCTGCACCCTCCCAGCGGTCAGCCAGCCCCGCAGACCCACAGCTTCAACCCATCTCTATCTATCTCTCTCTCTCTCTCTCTCTCTCTCTCTCTCTCTCTCTCTCTCTCTCTCTCTCTCTCCTTGCTCCTTTCCACTTTCTGCACCCTACCAGCAGCAGCTTGATTGACTGAAACCCATCCTGACACACTATACATCAAGAACTCGTTTTTCCACTCTTCATGTACTGTTCTTACACCTCCCAAATTCAGGAGTACCTCTAGCTGTGATGTTCTCTCCACTCCAATCTCATGTTTGTCTGTATGTTGCACGTTCCTCCAAATAGTGATGACTCCGTCTTCAATCTCTCTCTTTCTCTCTCTGACAACATGGACCAACTTTTAACCACTCATCCAACTCTCTCTTCCTTCTTCTGGAGCGATTCAATTGTCACCATGCTCATTGGCTGGGTGTTAGTACCTCTCCACCAGCCATGGCTTTCAGCAAAGGACTCCATTGACTCCTATGGGACTGACTCAATCTACGAACCTTCTCACCCGGACTTCTGTCAAAGGCAAATTCTCCTTCTGGATTTGGTCATGACTAACCTCCCCACTAAGTCTCGTGTGCTTCCCCTGCTCATTGCTTCATCTGATCATGTACTGTGAAGCTCAACAATCTCTCTAGCCATTTTCAGAGAACAGCCTCAGTGGCTGTGAGTCTGGCAGTTCACTCAGGCCAAACAATCAGGGACTACAAGCAGCCATCACACTTCAGGATTGGTCTCCTATATTTACCACCCCTGACATTAACTCAGCCTGGGAATTCTTCCACCAAAAAGCTGCTCTCCCTTATGCAGAAATTAATTCCATCTTGTCTTCAGTTATCATCCCCATACTGAATCTTGTGGTGTGGCAGTTGCTTTGAAACAACTTACATTCTCCTCTTGGAAGGTAAATCCGACGGAAGGCAACCTCAGATCATTCCACAAAGCCCGCTACAAGTATGTCTCTACTCTCAGGAGAGACAGAAAACATCTGTCCAATCTCAACAATGAGCTTTCAAACTTGTCTCCCTCCTCTCAAACCCTCTCCATCCCTTCCCTCACTTCAAATAACACCACAGCTGACTCCGCCCATGAGAAGGCTGAATGCCTATGTTTGCTTCCAAATCTTGTGTCCCAACCCCTCGCCGTCTGTACCAATCCGACCAAGTCACACCCAACTGCTCCTGGAATCTGCGCTTTTGCACCTGAGAATGGGGAGAAGTTCTGGTAACCCTCAATTTTATTCTGCCACTGGACTGGCATGGCCAAGGAATTGGTCCATATATACTGATCCACTGTCTGGGAAGACATCATTCAAGAACCGTTTCACATTCAAAGCATAATGGCAGGGAGCCTCGTGTTGCTGGTACAAGGTGGTGAAATGTGAAAGAATTTAATCGTCGTATTTGTGGGGACAAAGAAATCCGACAACATTGCAAAGTAATGTTCATCATTGACTGTTGCTTTTCCAAAAACATATAAAAGACTAATGATGCATGACTCCCTGATAGAACACCAGCCATTGATTTTTGGTGAGTTTCTTTAATTTTTTAGACTTCCTGAGTTTTTCTGTCCCACAAATGTGATAATTGTGGTGGTTGACTTTACCACTGATGTACAAGTTGATTCATCAGAAATGTCAACTCGTAAAGAAACCAAGGGGGAAGTGTGGATTTAACAACAGCATATCAACATTAATAGCAATCATAAAAATTTGTTGAATTATACTTTGATATGCCATTTACAGTTTGTTCTATCATGTGTATATAAAAAGTTATGAGTACAAAGTTGCACAAGGACTATATGGACACACGATGTGACTTTAATCGCCGAAAAGTCTCTTAAAAATGAGTGTTTACTGGGGCACAGAGAAATTGTTCGACATGGTTGAAACTGAATATGGAAAATTTTTTAAACCTTGTTCTTTAGGCAACCTGAAAATTAAAAAGTGGATCACATTGGTAAAACTAGAACGGCATTGTGGGAGAGCGCATGCCTCTGCCAGGCTGAACAATTGACGTTTTTAGCTCACCTGTTCGAAGAACAGAGAGCTATAGCGATACCCCCGGCGTGAGCGTGAAAATGTTAAAGTTTTTGGTGCAAGTTATTTCCTTTCTAATGTTTTTTATCTACCACACTATTTTTACTGATTACAATATACAAATACATATATTGCTTTAAAAATTATTTGGATCAGACTTCACTGCAATTCTTTTATAAAAAATATTAATTATTAGACGAGTCTTTTAAAAACGATAAATGTATAAACAGGCGAGGCATTGCGTTGCTTGACACCAACTCTCTGGTTAATCCACTGATAGCCGGATCTGCATCTGGACCATAATCAAAATCGAATCGACTTATTCTTGTCATGCAACTTACTCATCCACCAAGTTTTGTCATAATCCATCCACAACTTTTTGAAATATCATGCTTTATATCGTTTTTTTTTTGCCACATCTCTCAATGGTGAAGAATCACTTTAAAATTTTTTAAAATTCTCGTATCCGGATCTGTAGCTTCACCAAAATCGAATCAATTCTTCCTTGTCATACACCCAACCTGTCCACGAAGTTTCATCCGAATCTATCCATAACCTTGTTGAGATATTGTGCTTATATCGTTTTTGCCCTATCTCTCAATGGTGAAGAATCACATAAAAAATTATCAGATCCGATCTGGATTCAGACCTCCACCAAAATTAAACGTTGCTGTCCTTGACGAGTCACCTACATATACAAAAAAATTTCAGAACGATTGCTTGAAAACTGTGGCCAAAAATCGTGTGACAGACAGACAGACGGACAATGCTATAAACCAACATACTTGACAAAAATTGTTTTTCATCAAGTAACAAACAAATAGTCAAACAGAGAGATAGATAGATATAAAGACAGGGGTGAAAACAATCTCTGGAGGTAATTATGACAGCTGTTGGAAATGTTGCACATAATTTGTACCACCCTTAATAAATACTGTTAAGGCAGTTGGCTTGGGATATTAAGGTCCTGAGTTCAAGCCCAAAGCCATGCCAAAATTACACCAGGTGGGAAGACTCAGCCTGTCACCCTTCTGAGGTTGGCAAAATGAATACTAGCTTGCTTTGGGTAAGCCAGTCGACTCGTAACTTGTGTGAGTGGCAACCCATCAAGGATTGTACCCCCTCCGATGAAACTGCTTCGGCAATCTTACGTGCCCGATGTTGGTGTAAATGTTTCTGCACACGATCAAACATAGCATGAAGGTTCTGACGTTTTTCCTTTCTACAAGCTATTCAATTCCATTAGATTCACTAAATTCTTCCTTTAGTCCCTGAAAAATTGTCTTACTGACTGATGCATTGTGAGTAGTTTGAGATACTTGGTGACTGTTGCATTTGTGAGTCGTAAAGATACTTGGTGAGATTAATTTGGCCATTGAACAATGTCGAATGAGAAACGTAGGACACAATTCCCAACAAACAATGGCAAGACAGAGATTGTTTAATTTGTTTTTGTGACCAAGGGCAACAGGAAGCATTGGTGTCATTTGACTCACCATAACTCCGGGAACTCAGTAAACAATCAGCTTACAGTCAAAGATAATTTTGGATGGAGGTTGGCACTTTGTTATCATGGCGGTTTTTTCCTTAACCAATGTGAACAATGCTTTCGGGCTTCATTCCAAATACAGGCAAGAATACCCATGATGGATAAAGAAACGGATGTGATTGATCAAAAAAAACATTTCATGCACACTGCATTTTTAGGTCCTCGTGGAGAGATCTCTAAGTCTTACTCACGTTGTTGTCTTGTGGACTTTTTGTTCACAGCCTACAGTTTTCATCGAAACTTCCTGAAACTTGACATATATATGTAAAAAATCCCTGCGCAGACAGTAACCATCTCCGAATTTGAAAATTCCTCCTAGAAAAAATTATGACGTCAAAATATCTCCGTAATGGAAATCCTAAAAATTATCTCCGAAACTAGGCAAGCTTTTTGAATTCTGTTTGCGGGAATCGAACAGGGCATTAGCAGAGATAACTACCGCACATATGATACATCACTATGACGTCATATCAATTTTTATGACGTCATTCCTATTTTTTGACAATTTTTGTTTCACAACCCAGAGTTTCATCGGATCTTCGTGAAACTTGCCATGTATATGCAGAAAGCCCACGCGCAGGCAGTAACCATTCTCCGATTTTGAAATTCTTCCTAGAAAAAAAGTTGACGTCATAATATGGCCGCGTAATGGAAATCGCCTGTACCATTATCTCCGAAACTATTGCAAGCTGTTTGAATTTTGTTTGCGGGAATCAAGCCGGGCATTAGCACAGATAATTTATCGCAAACCTGATACATCACAATGACGTCATATTCGTTTATGACGTCATCATTAAGAGGACGAGGATCTTACCTCATTTGAGCTCATTTTGTTTGTATACATAGTCGAGGCTCGTGGAAGACATAGTTGTATACACTGAACAGATTAAGGAGACACAACAGGACAAAAGGAACAGCAAAGAGAGGGGAAAACTCCAACAGCAGAGTTGAAGTCAAGATAGAGGCAGACTTGGACAAATAATGGGTGTGGGGAGGAATGGGGGGCAGGAGAGGATGCATGGGGCAGGCAATAAGGATACAGAAGGAAACTCTCAGAGGAAAAACTGGAAATTGGGAAGGAGAAAGGATTGGGGTTGGGAGGGGTGGGGGTACTTAACGAGGGCAGAAAAGATCATGATTTTTGATTGGGGATGATCTGAGGATGGTGGTGAACAGCCACTTGAGATGTGGAGGAAGAATGACATTGGAGGGAATACAGAAGTTGGTTTCACTGGTGGGGAAAAAAGGAGGACTAATGAGTGGAGGGGAGTAGTGTTCCTTGATTTAGGTCGTTTCACCAGAAAGGGGTTGATGGTGAACCATATGTGCTCTGCAGAAACCTTGGAGGAGGACAAAGCACTGAAAGAGCAGAGGGTGAAAGACTAGAAAGGAGGCAGTAAAAGACAGGGAGACCTGTCTCGATGGCGAAGTGGGGGTAGTGTTACGGAAAGGCATTTGAATGAGGCATTTGAATGCCTCAAAGAACCCATAGACTCAGCTTTATCGCGGGAGATTCCAATAATGTTGTTGGCCTTGTTCCATGGAATCAAGCTGAGCAATGTGTGAGGCAGGGAAGCAGCCCATAGGGGAGAGCAGTGCTCCATCAAGCTTGTGGATGAAGGCCTTGTCGTGGATAAGAGGTGTGCCAAGGAATGACTTCGTACGACGGAGGATACCCATTCAGCGACTGGCATTGGAGCGAACTTCGAAGTGCGGCTTGCAAATAAGACCATGGCTGGTGTGGAGAAACCAGGAGTTTGAATGACTAAACTTTCTCAAGAGATTGTTAAGAAAATAAATGGGGTGGGGGTGGGGGGGTTGCCAAGCAGTCCTTTCAGAGAGAGGTTGTGAGTCCAAGGACTCTCCACTCATGGCTCACAGACTTCCTCTCTGTCGCAGCCAACGTGTGGCCCTTAATGGAGTTCTCTCATCCCCTCTTCCTGTCCAGGCTGGAGTTCTCAAGGCAGTGTTCTGGGCCCTATTCCTTTTCTGGTTTTCATCAATGATCTCTCCGACTGTCTGGAAAATCCTCTTTATCTTTTTGTTGATGACTCCGCCCTCTGCCGTACCATCTATCATCCCCAGACCAGCAAGCAGCAGCTTCTTCACTCTCTGCAGATGTGGATAAAATCACAACTGGTCCAACACGTCTTTCACTCCTGACAAATCTCACACTCCACTATGTCTCTCCGAAAGGACCGTTTTGGAACGCCCCCACCCCCCACCCCCCCCCCCATCTACTCTCTCAACAATTCTCTGGAAGAAGTCCATTCATTCAAGCTTCTGGGCTCACTATCTGCCATGATCTTTCCTGGGAAAGCCACATATCCAACCTGGCCTCCAAAGCCAGTCGCCGCTGGAATCCTCCGCGTGCAAAGTCTTCCTTGGCCCACCTGAGCTCCTGACTACATACAAAGCTTTCTCCACAGCTTGATGGAGTACTGCTCTCCGCTCAGGGCGTGTGCTCCTGCCTCTCACCTTTCTCGGTTCACGCTGTGGAAACCAAGGCATTTAGGATAATTGGTATCTCCGCGGTGAGGTTGAGTCTTTTGGCCTCTCATTCTCTCACTGCAGGCAGGTCGGTGGTCTTTCTGTCTTCTACCATCTCCTCTCTGGTCTGCCCCCCCTCCCACTCTGTGCGATATGTCCCCATTTGGAAACCCCTCCCATCTACTTTGGAAAACCCCATATTTCTGCAGGGCGCTCAAAGTCGCCAGCAACCCCCTTCTGGTAAAACTACCAAAATCACTGCTCACCTTCACTCTTTCATTCCTCTTTTCCCCACCTTTGGAATAAAATCCCACATTCTCTTCAACCCATTCTTTCCTCAGGTGTTCAAACAGCTGTTCACCACCACCTCTTATCTTCCCCCATTCAAAACCACGATCTTTTCTACCCCCGTTAATCCACCCCAAACTCACCTCCTTCAAATTCCCTGCCTCCTTCTCGAAAGTTCTCTGTCGTGGAAGGTCCTGAAAGTCCCTGTGGTGTCCATCTTCTGTACCCATGTTCTCCGCCCCATCCCTCTCCCTTCCACAGATCTCCTAATGTCTCTGTTCCCACTGTTTTGTCCTTCCCTCTCCTGCCCCCCTTGTTTGTGCATTGTGTTCGCTCGCATACGAGCCTTGACAATGTATACCAAAAAAGTTTTCTGTTTTCAAAGTTGTGCTGAGGGCTATCTTCAGGTTTGACGCTGAGCCCTGGACAGCTTCCAACTGTAGTTCCTTTGTTGTAATATTCCCAGGGATGGTTTTTTAGCTCACCTGTAAAGTCATTCTGGGGAGCTTATTGGGAGGCACGTCGTCCGTCCATCCGTCCATCTGTCCACAAATACTGGCAACTTATTCTCAGAAACTACACGTACCATTTCAATGAAATTTGACCACAACCTTCATCACCCATGATGGCATAAAAAAACGGGGTCTGAACGGGTCTACAGAGGGAGTTTACATGGGGAGGGGGGGCTGGGGGGGAGTAGGTTGCCTCCCCAAAGAGGTATTTGCTTTCTTCTCAAACGATACACACAATTCGGATGAAACCTCATGACAACCTTCATCACCCAAGATGTACCAAAATTTGTTCATGACATTATTAAAATCTGGCTCGAAGGGGATTTCATGGGGGATTAATCCCGAAGGGATTTTTGCACATCCACACCAAGCATTCTGGGATGGATTGCGT
>CM068952.1:152680012-152690638 GCA_035128595.1 Eptatretus atami
ATTCCCACCCCTCACCTCACATTGGCTCCGATGCTGGTGCGTCACTTCTGTGGCCCAAAGACGGGCAGAGCTTAGACTGCTCTTGCACGTTCGAAGGTTGATGCTCTGTCAAGAATCAAACCAAATGCATTTAAATCTTTATTTTCTGTGTGCAGAATACAAATTAATATACAGAGTCCACATTCTCCGCAAAACTAAACTGAGTCTGATGAGTGATTGCACAATCCTGCATGACCTCAAACAAGGAAATGACACCATTTGACCCATCAGTGCCGTGTTGCACTCCGAAGTTACTTTTTGCTACAGGTGTAAAATGTCCATTTCTGGCTCAGACGATTTTTTCTCAATGTTTCTTTACTTCATTGCCAATTCTTCTTCCAAATTTCCCCTCTGGTGTGTCCCTCTACCCTGCTGTTGGTCTGTTTCCCTCTTTTCTAATGTGTTCATCTATTTATGACTTTGCTTATTCATGACTTAGTTTTAGCTAATAATAATGTTATTGGTGGTTTGTTAAAGTCTAAGTAGCCCGAATTTGATCAGGTGACCCAACTTGTTACAAATAATGCTTGTTCGGATCATGCGAAGAAAAATAGCCAGATCAAGAATGCACACCAATACTGTGCTTACAACTACGTATGTGCTACTTGAGACTTAAAGGGGAAGGACAACTCACACCTCGTTACTAAAATTGAGGGAACTACATACTGTATGACAGTATCCCCAGAGGAAGATTGTTCCACCACAACTTGAGCTGTGCAGTGAACACAAAAGCATGAGCCAAATGTGTTCAGGTATATGTCACTCGCTGCTTTCCTCCAGCTGTTGCCTTCACAGATGATACTCTGACAGCTCGTTCCAGACTCGATTAAACCTGGGTTGTGTGAAAACGAGCCCCTTTTACTTGTTTCTCAGCTTTGGTTACCAACAGTTTATGTGGCTTGCATCTGGTGGTGTGTTGCTGTATTCATTTTGTTTCACAACATATATGTCTAAATTATGATTGCTACAACCAGTACTCTTAAATTATGCTTACCCAATGAAGATCAACAACATTCAAACCTAAACAATTCAACAACACTACATCAACACGATTGTCATTCATATACAGCACGAGTAATCCACCTGTGCAGGAGTATTGTATAGAAACACAAAAATCCCCATCTTCAGAACAATATATCCCAGAAGAGCACATAGTTTGCTGCAGTTAATTCTACAATATTTTAAGACAAAACTGTATTACTAAAGCATGCAAAAACAAACGAATTCAACAAAGGCTGTGGTTTAAGGGTGCCACATTTTGAGTCAGTCCTCTTCGCAGGCAGGGCGTTGGATCAATGACTACGCCATCCTTTTGGAGGACGTTGCGCCGGTTGTCCATCTGCTGGCGTTCACTGGTGGACGTTTACGGTCCCACGGTACATTTTGAGAGAGTAGGCTATTATATATCGGTACTCCAGTCAAATTTTAAATTACTGCTGTGATCTACAGGGGGAATGCATCGGCGGCAATCTGACCCCACTAATGATGCAACCGGCAGGCATTTGATAGCCATGAACGTTCATGCCTCTCGACTGCATAACTCGTTTCATCAATTTGTAGTATACATCCATCACATAAAAATGCAAACTGCAACTTCTATGCTTTTTCAAGAAATGTCCTTTTTTTGTGGTATCTTGCTTGCTGTATGGCATGTTTGAATTCTGACGTTGTCCAGAAAAGAGAATCGATGAACCAGCAGCAGAGTTTTAAGGTTTTCTACTGACAACTAGAGAGTGGCATAACCACGGTAATGGGTGTATCATAGCTGGTATGATGCTGCACATCTTCACAAGCTTGTCCTTGTTCATTGAAGAAATTTGTTTATGGACAATAAGGGCTTTTCAAAATGACGTACGAATGCTAACGACTAAGGAGACCCTTTCACGCATGCGCTGGGTGTGCGTTTTCAACGGCTCGCTTCGACTAGAGCGGACGCTTTCGACCTGCTGTTGCGAGCACGGAATCTGTATTTCAAATAGTCTTTCAAACATAGTGTGCAGCATTTAAACGGAAGAGTGGCAATTAAGGAATGGTTAACCATAATTGTCTTCATGGATGCAAGTCAGATTCACGGAAATATAGGAAATAAAAGAAATATCAGTGGATCAGAGGTGTCCAGTTCCTACCATTTCCTGTCAATACAAGTGAGCAGCAACAGTGGATAACACACACATACACAGACACACACACAAACACACACACACTTCTTCTTTTAGCAACAGATACAAAAATGCAGTGTTGTTTCTCTTGTGGCCCCAGAACCAAACAAACACGATATTTATAACAGTCCTCACACCTCCAAACCTCCCCCACCCCCAACACGATAAATAGTAAAATCATCATTTTAAACTTACCCTGTGATTACCCTCTTCACAAACTTTTTGAGATATTGTGATGTATATCGTTTTCGGCCTATCACTCGATGATGAAGAATCACTTAAAATATTCTCATATCCGGATCCGAATCCGGATCTTCACCAAAATGGATTAATTTGTCATTGTCACACACCCAACCTGTCCACAAAATTTCGGCCAAATCTGTCTCCACTTTTTGAGATATCCTGGTCACAGACAAACAAACAGACAGACAGGAGTAAAAACATAACCTCTGCCCATCCGCCTACCTTCGGTGGCGGAGGTAATGAGTGTACCACCCTTCAGAGAGATGCAGAGCCAGGTGCCACATCTGTTGGTGGGCATTAAACATCCCATGATACCTGGAGAAAAAGTGAGGGCATTGTGTGTGGCAGCACAACCACATTCCTAATTGCTAAATCCTGATTAGCCGACTGCTGGGAAGAGCAATGGCAAGCCACCCAATGTATTCTCTGCCTTTTAAACTGATTTTATTTTGCCATCTGGAAAGAGCATGACATGACCATGAAAGTAATGGATAGTGGATATAGCGTGGAAATTTATCCTTATCTATTTGCACACCTTTATAAATATGAGAGACCTCACGTATGTCGAGCAGCATGGTGGCTTTGATGGCCAACTGATCTAACACCATTCCTCCACACTGATTACTGATTCAAATTGCACGATCAGTTAATTACAAGCTCTCATCAGGGAGTCGTCACTGTAATAAAAATGTAGGCCGTGTGTGGTGTGTGCTTCATTCCCTGACCACACTAAGTTTCATGTTGGATTAGGAGATTATCTACATTTTACAGACCAAAAAGGTGGCATTTCGAAGTTCCCCAGCACTCCCAAACTCCCCCTTTCTCTATCTCCCTTAACTCTAATCTCCTCGCAAGCTTCTCTACTTTTTCTTCTCCTTTCTCCTCAATTGCCATACCTGTATTTCTTCCCTATTTTCTACATTCTCCTTTTCACTAACTCATCTTCTTTTATATTATAATCTGGGTACCCGGCATTGACGGGTGCTGTTCTAATCCTGTTGACATTTTGAAGAAATCAAATTTTGTTTTTCTTTTTCCCCTTTTTTTGTGGGTGCCGAAGAAAAGTCCAAAAAAAATCCATTTTTTTTCAAAAATGCCAAAAAGTTTTTTTTTTCTTCCATAAAACACTCCCCAAAACTCACTAATGAACCTCTGAAAGTTTGATGGTAACCCGTTCGGCCATCTCTGACAAAATCGGTGACACACAGACAAATGTTTTTGTTTCTTGTCGTACAGACAAACAAGGGGAAAAGTCAAGCATGCCTACAAAACAATACTGTCAACGAAAAAAATATTGAATCAGATTCAAATTTTCTTTCAAACATCAATGAAACCTTAGCTTCGTGCACAGGCTGTTTTCCATTTATCAGTAGACCAAGGCAATTTTGCACACCCAACATATACAGCACAGGAGGGGTATCAGCTTGAAAAAGCACTTTCCCCATGGTCAAGGTTTACAGAAGGTAACGAGATTGTGGCATACTTCCATTGGTGAACTATGCTACTATGGCCCATATAAGACTTCATGTAGTCAGTCATCTAGTTCCATCAAGTCGTGGCCGACTTCTGATGGCATTCATGATCAGACTTCTCCAAACATTGTGATCTCCACTGCTTCCCAAAGCTCTGGCAGAGACAGCTTGGTTGCAGCCTTTATCCCATCCAGCACATGCAAGGTCATGGTTGACTTCTCCAGACTTGCGTTTTGTGCACGCATGATGTGTCCAACCAAAGTACGACCGTTTCTGGTTTAGCATCAGTGTTTCTAATATACATGGTGGTCTAATTTATTCAAGCACCGATTTGTTTGTTCTTACTGCAGTCCATGGAATTTTTCACATTCATCTTGAACACCACATTTTAAAAATGTCAAACTTCTTTCTTTCTTTTCACTGTCCATGACTCACATCCATACGTAGCAACTGGAAATACCACAACATTCATCAGCCTCCTCTTGGTTCGTATTGTCACATCTTTATCTTTCCAGATTCTTGTCAATACTGACATTGCTGTTCTGCCCAACGCTACCATCAATCAATTTCTCCTTCACATTCTCCACTCACTTCAATCTTAGAACCCACGAAGATGAAATTTTCCATTATTTTTCTGTATGATCATCTCCCAATCTGAACTCATCGTCTTCTCAGTTGACAAGATTTTAGTCTTTTTAAGTTTAAATATTAAATACCAGCCTTTTCACTTTCCTTTGTACAAGACTCAGTGAAGCCCAAAGATGGTAACCTTGTGGGATGAACAATTCTGGGATGTCTTACAGTGACATTGGATGTCAACTTGGCTTCCATCAGACTATCAATAGAGTGGTCCATAAACATAAACAAACCACAAACATCATTGCAAAAACCGATCCTCTTCCATACAGACCTATCAGCTTACTTCCAATCATCAGCAAGGTCATTAAATATATCATTGTAGTTGACATCAAATCCTTCCTTTTCTCCAACAGCCTCCTCCGAGATCATCAATTCTGATTCAGACCAGGATATCATGCTGCTGCTGCCCTCCCAACAATGAATGGAGACCTTCAATATCAGAAACAAGATCAGGGCCATCTCTCTAGATACATCTCGAGCATTTGACACAGTCTGGCATTCCACCTTGCCCTCGAAACTCTCTGCCTATGGTATCCAATGCATCTCCACACGTGGCTTCCTGACTTACTCTACTCTCGTAGTCAATGTGTGGAACTCAATGGAATCCTTTCATCTCCTCTCCCGGTGAAGGCTGGAGTGGCCCAAGGCAGTATTCTGGGCCCAGACCTATTCCTGATCTTCAACAATCTCTCTGACTCACTGGAAAATCGTAGTTATCTTTTTCCTCATGCATCCACTCAATGCCATGACATCCCTCATCCTGCAGATAGGTGGGCAGCACCCTCTTCCCTCTCTGCAGACCTCCATGGAATCATATGCTGGTCAAACACTTGGAATATGTCTTTCGATCTTGACAAATATCTCTCTCTCTCTCTCTCTCTCTCTCTCTCTCTGTGAAAGGACCATCCAGAAAACCCTCCCATCTACTTTCTAAACAATCCACTTGAAGAAATTCAGTCACTCAAACTTTTAAGTCTCACCATCCACGATGATCTTTCTTGGACAAACCACATTTCAAAGTTGGCCTCCAAAGCCAATCACCGACTGGATGTCTTCCGTCGTGCAGTCTTTCCTTGGTACACCTGCACTCCTATCCACCTACAAGGCCTTCATCCGCAGCTTGATAGAGTACTGCTCTCCCCTCTTAGTTGGTAACCCTGCCTCACACCTTGCTTAGCTTGATGCCATGGAAACCAAGTCCTTCAAGGTTATTGGAATCTCCCTCTGAAGTTGAATATCTTGGCCTATCACTTTCACATCACAGACAGGTCGGTGGTCTTTCTGTCTTCTACCACCTCCTTTCTGGTCTTGCACTCTCTGCTCTTTCTGTGTGTGCTCTGTCTCCATAAGTCTGTGTCTGCTTTCTGCATGGTGCACATGATCTTCCAGTCATCCCCTTCTGGTGAAACTCCTAAAATCCAAGATCACTGCTCACCTCCCATCATTTGTTCCTCTTTTTCCCACCTATGGAACCAACTTCCTCAGTCAACCAACCAGGTATTCAAGACAGCTGTTCACCACCAACTCAGAACATCCCCCATCCAAAACTTAATCGTTTGTACACCTGTTAACCTCCCCAAGCCCACCTCTTTCCAAGTTTCCAGTTTTTCCTTCCACTTCTGTGAGAGAGTTTGCTTCTGTATCCATCTTGTTCACCCCCTGTGTCTTCTCCAAGTCCTCATTCCTCCCCTCATCCCTTATTTCTCCAAGATCCCTCTATTTTGCCCTTCACCCTGCTGTTGGTGTGCCCTCCCTCTCTTTCTACTGTTCCTATCTGGACAATGCAGAGTGACCTCAAATAGAGAGGATGCAGTTCTCATCAGGCAAGTCAGATGTATTCCTTTTGCCGCAAGCACAGCTCAGCGTGATGAATGAAATCTTCCTCCTAAGTTATCCACGAGAACCGTTTGGAACTGGCTTCATGCTGCAGGTTATAAAGCCAGTAGACTGATTAGCTATCGTGTGCAGCGTGTGGCTGCTGGTTGCACCATTCTCTTGGTTTGTGGCTGTGCCACTGATGCAATGCCCTCTATTACCAGTACACTGGTACTCATATCGCCGACCTCGGAAGGATGACAGGCTGAGTCATTCCCACCCGGTGTTAATTCAATGAGAGACAGGGGGTCAAACTCAACACCCTAAGATCTTAAGCCAGCCACCTTAACCGTTAAGCCAACACCAGGCTTAGTGGACTGATAAGACACCCTCTTATCAGGCTGGAACACAAAGCAGCCCACTTGGCATGGTGACAGGCATGCCAACACTGGAATTTTGCATCCTGGAGGAGAGTCCATTTTTCTGATGAGAGACAAATTATCCTGCACATGATGATGGTCAAATTCGGATTTGGTGACACCCCAACAGCTGATACACCCAAGAACATTGTGGGGTCCATCCCATTTGCTTGCGGATTCGTTCATGATACTGGGCTGCTTGTTATGATTGTAAAATTGACCGAGTGTAACTGTACAGGCTAATCTGGCAGAAGAAAAGTACCGTCGAGACACTTTAGATTATGTTGTTCCATATTTGGACAACCATCAACTTCTCACAAGACTTGCATTCATGGAGACAATGCCAGAGCCCACCGTTCTCGTGCAGCTACCGACTTCTTGCAAAGCAATGCCATCACAGCTTCGCACTGGCCACCAATGAGTCCTGATTTAAATTCAATCGAACACCTTTGGGACATTTTTGGGCATATATTTAAGAAAATTGACCCTCCTGTGCTGACCCTGACAGACTCAGAGGTTGCTTTGCACTCTGAATGGCAGCAACTCCCTTTAGATTATCTGTGACTGCTTCTTCAGGGGGATAAGGAGGCTTGCAGCAGTCATTAATTCTGATGGTGCGTTACACACATCATTGATCTTTTGAGACATTCATTCCATTGTGACGTCATTGGATCTTGTTATTCGCTGGTAGTAAGCCCTACCTCACAGGATGTGTTTCCAGCAGTCCCATTCTGAAAGTGAGCATGTTTTTAGATCCTCGTGGAGGATCTCCAAGTCTTACTCACGTTGTTGTTCTTGTGGACTTTTTTGTTTGACAGCCTACAGTTTTCATCGAAACTTCCTGAAACTTGGCATATATATGTAGAAATACCCTGCGCAGACAGTAACCATCTCCGATTTTGAAAATTCCTCCTAGAAAAAAAAGTTATGACGTCAAAATATCTCCGCTATGGAAATCACCTAAAAATTATCTCCGAAACTAGGCAAGCTTTTTGAATTCTGTTTGCGGGAATCGAACAGGGCATTAGCAGAGATGAATTACCGCACATATGATACATCACTATGATGTCATATCAATTTTTATGACGTCATTCCTGTTTTTTGACATTTTTTTGTTTCACAACCCAGAGTTTTCATCGGATCTTGGTGAAACTTGCCATGTATATGCAGAAAGCCCACGTGCAGGCAGTAACCATCTCCGATTTTGGAAATTCTTCCTAGAAAAAAAGTTGATGTCATAATATCGCCGCTAATGGAAATCGCCGACACCATTATCTCCGAAACTAGGCAAGCTGTTTGAATTTTGTTTGCGGGAATCAAGCCGGGCATGAGCACAGATAATTCATCGCAAACCTGATACATCACAATGACGTCATATTCGTTTTTATGACGTCATCATTAAGAGGACGAGGATCTTAGCTCATTCGAGCTTGTTGGTGTAAAGCAGTGCCATTACAGACATCTTCGTTTTGTGTTTTTTTTTTTTTAATCAGCAAAACCTCTGAATAGTGATTTTATCGAGCATGCAGACTTTACCATTAATGTATATAATTATATTTTTTGGATACATTATGGTTTCTGATTGACTTTATCGGCAAATGCCGTGGTCCTTGAAAACGCAACCCGTGCTTAATTTGTTTTTTTCTATGTGTATTGTGTATATTTAAAAACGTAGACCTGGCAGGATAGCTTAGAGGTGCCCACCCTCATCTCTGAGCTGTCTAGCCTTGGTTAGAATCTCGACTCTGTTCTAAACTGTCATTCTATTGTTTCAGAAGCAGGGCAGCACATCATTTAGTGTGTGCGTTTTCCCTTGGCTTGACCGGACAGGACGGCCCCGTCTGCCGACATCAGTTGGTGAATGTTGAACATCCCACGGTGTCATTCCCGAAGAGTGAGCGAGCTATCGTCGGCACTGAAGAAATTCCAAATTTCAATCACCTTCGGTTGAACATCAGGCCTGGCCAGCTCGCTTGTGAAAGACTTTGGCCCAAAACGTTTTTCCATCTGACCCCACAAGAAAGCAACTGTGGCTGTTAAAGAAGAATTATAATTATTGCTTCCTATGCAGCTTGTGGCTGCTGGTTGCATCATTGCTGGGAACACAGTTGTGCCGTTGATGCAGTTGCCCCCTGTTTCCAGTGAGCTGGTACTCATTTTGCTGACCTCAGAAGGATGACAGGCTGAGTCAACCCACCTGGTGTTATTTCAACATAACAACAGGGGCTCAAACTCAAGAGCCTAAAAATCTGAAGACAGCCACCTTAACCATTAAGCCAGGCTGTTAATAAAGAAGAATAAGAAGTAGTCGTAGGTAGTTGTAGTAGTAGCAGCATTCGTCGTAGTGAACTCCACCTCCACGTCAGTTGCGTACGTATTCAAGATTCAAGAAAATTTATTGTGCTGACATCCCCATAAAAATGCTGCCAAACCGCTGGAAGTAGAAAGGAAGTAAGAGCGACATCAATGAGGTGAAGTCAGGATTCGTTACCAGCAAGAGATTCCTCACCAACAAGGTGTGGAGTCATATCGCTCTGAAAACGCTCAGTTTTCCTTCGATTTAGCTTGGCGTTTGCAAGCACCGAGATGACGTCAGCGTTCACCTGTACGTCACAAACCATGTGATGAAACAATGCACAGATTTTACAGAGTTGGGGAAACGCGAACAATTCCATGCAAATTGTACGGCACCCATGGAGAGAGAGAGAGAGAGTACTTCATGTGTGAAATAACGATGGTGACGTACAAGTGTGTGTATTGTGGTCGTTATGCAAATACAAAAGAGTGACTCACATCCTGTTTGTACAAGTAAAAACTGTGCATGTCGGTGCTCGTGTAGGATACAAGAACTTTCGTTCAGCTAACCACGTAAGGGACTACTGCCAAGAAGTGTTGCCTGGCGTGAGCGTTCGTCTTGCCCAGCCATGATGGCTCTTCTCGCCGACCAATACAATATTCACGTTTAGTAACTGGCAAACACCATTTTTTCATTGTAGAGGGTGATTAAAATTTGGGATGTTACGGCAGGTTTTTGCTTCATCTATTGATTACCAGGATATAGCCACAAAACTTGACACGTCCGGTCATTTTACATTTTGTAATGATGGGATTTAGTCATGCATAGCCAACTGTAGAAGTATTGTTTTGGCAAACACATATTGCACCTTCTTCTTCTACTTCCACAATAATTCCCACTTGTGGGGCTGGCTGGGGAAAGCTTGGCCCAAATCTTTCACGAACCGGTTGGCCCGGCCTGATGTTTGACCAAGTAGTTGGGGCAGGAATTGAGAATTTGTCCTCAGTGCCGGCAATAGCTCGCCTACTCTTCGCGAGGGACACCGTGACATCTTTAACATCCACCAACCATTCAATGCAGGTAGATGGGATGCCCAGTTTAACGTCCATCCGAGGGTTGCATTACCCTGCCTGTGAAACACTGGGATGACCGTATATATCTGGGTCGGGATTCAAACCCAGGCTGGACAGCTTTAGAGGTGAGTGTGTGTACCTCTAGGTTACCCTGTTAAGCCATGTTAAATGCATTGCACCAATGTTACCAAAATGATTTCACATCAAATGTCGATCCCAGTGCTGATGATGACTATGAGGGAGGGATGGGGCCTGGGGGGTGGGTGTAAGATATCATGGGTATAGAAATCCCAACACTATTGATGTCATTTGCATTGAATAGTCCTGGAAAGAAACAAAAAGAAACATTTTTGTTTGTAGTTGTCAAAGTTGCTTCAGTGAAAACGATTTTACACTGGAATAGCGTACAATTTACATGCAGGACTTGTGACAGGCACTATAGCGGTGTTAATTATCTTCACGCAAGACTTA
>CM068952.1:152690959-152695959 GCA_035128595.1 Eptatretus atami
CCTCCATTGCTACCTGCAATATTTTCTACCCCCATTAACGTTACCCAACAAAACCTTCTGATACCTGCAAGTATCCTCCTTTCCTTTATAGTCATCCCTTTGTTTGGTGTCCAAAATCTGTTGCCCTATTGTCAGTAGGTTGTCCCACTCTGTCTCTTGACTCTTCGGTGAGCTTAGGTTTTTGGGGATATAAAAGGTGATGAAATATGACTGGTGGCTAAACGATTCTCACATGTTTGACAAGATTGTGCAGAGGTAAAGTACACTTATCTTTGAGTTGTCTTTTGTCATGCTTTGATATCGGACCCAAATAATAATCTATCAGAATGGTGTTTAGCGGCAGGACATTACATCACTGTACATGCTGTTTCTGGGATAGACGCTAAGCTACGTTAAAGATCCCACGGTGTCTTTTGTGGAGAGTAGACAAATTATCGCTGGCAGCCTGACCAAATTACTAATTCCTGCCCAAATCACCTTCAGTCGGGCCAGGCTAGCCAGCTCGTGAAAAGCTTGGGCCAAGCACGCACACCTTACATGAGCGCGACTCACCCCACAAGAAGTTGGGATTGATTTGGGCCCCCAAATGTAGTGGCGGCAGCAAAAAGGCTCCCTTGCCTTATGGTGTATGCATTTGAAGAACTCTCGTGGACTTTGTCTCATGGTTTCACAACACTTATGTACCAGGGCCGAAAAGAACAATTGCCGGCAATATTCGCCACGAGCCAGAAAAAAAGAAATGTCTTTTTTGCGCCGTAACTTCAATATTTACCGAAGTCGGTCAGGGCCAGCGGGCGCATTACCTGAAGACAGGGAGATAAGGCGCAGACAATGGTCTCTGCTAGGGAACAAAGTGTGACGCTCAGTAGATTGGTTGGCTGTCGCCAGCAGGAAATACGAACGGGAAACTGACGGCACTTCCCCTCTTTTTCTCTTTGAAACAATGCCGAGGGGCGGCGAGCAACTTGTTGCGTGGCCGGTTAAAAATACTCCGCCTTTATAAGCACTGCTCAGAGCTCTGCTCGGCACAGGCGGCCGGCAGACCGTCTGTGAGGATTTTGTGGGGTGCAGTTTGGGAGCTCAGGGGAGATGAGTATGTAATGCTTATGTTATAGGAATTTTGGGGGTCAAGAAATTAGGAGGAATAATGAAGTGTTATTGGGGTTTGGAGTTGGAGGGGGGAGACAGAGAGAGAGACAGAGAGAGAGAGAGACATAGAGAGAGAGACACAGAGAGAGAGAGAGAGAGAGAGAGAGAGAGAGAGAGAGAGAGAGAGAGAGAGAGAGAGAGAGAGAGAGAGAGAGAGAGAGAGATAAAAAATAAAGTGTAAACAATATGTATGTATATATATATATATATATATATATATGTACCAGAGATTCTTTGGACATTCAAGAAGGGCAAAGGATGAGGTCAAGTTGGGATCAAAAGGACACATACTTGCAAGGATAAAGAGAAGAAAAAAAAAAGCATTATCAAGAAAAAGACGAATATGGAGAAACAAAGCCAAAACGGTAAAATGAGAAGAAAATAAGAAAGGAAGAAGGTGGAGAGTTAACAATAAAATGGAAGAAAGGCGAGAGGTATTTAAATCATGTAAAGACACACTAAATGCCAAAAACAAGCTACAAGGGAAAAGTAAGATATTAATAAATCAAGAATAAAACTAGAAAGAGCAATGAGAGATTGCGGAACGCCAAGACCTGTTTTGTGTTGTGTTTGTGTGGTGTTACTGTGGTGTTTGTGTGCTGGTGCATTTGTGTGTGCTGTGTTTATGCTTGTGTGGTGTGTAGACAATGCATTGAGGATGTAGGTTTATGTTCATGCAGAGGACACACAGACCTTTTTGGTTTTTTTGCCTAGATTCACGTTGCAATCGTATGTATTTTAAAGACATACTCGCATTCAAATACAACACGCTTCATGGACGGACTCGCTTTGTAATTGCACAGTGGCCTGCAGAAGTATTCACCCCCCTCCGAAGGTTTAACATTTTGATGCCGCCTGAGCTTATTACCCCCACCGAAGGAGAGGGTATTGCATTTGGGTCCGTTTGTCTGTCTGTTTGTTTGTTTGTCCACACAGAAGTTTTGTGTTTTTCTCCGCAACGGCTTGACGGATTGAGAAGAAATTTCACCAGAGGAGCGACGATTGATGTAGAATGTTTTATTGATAATTATGACATCATAGATCGCGTGGTGTGGCAGCCATATTGGAAAATATGGAAAAACTTTGGACCTCTTTATATCTGAAACCACACCAAGGAAAAAATTGAGAGGCATCTAAAAGCTCATATATGGAGTTTATGAAAAAGTATCTTAATGATACTACAGGCATGTTAAGAAAAGTTTTTTGGTCAGACGAGACAAAAATTGAAATATTTGGTCTAAATTCAAAGCTTTACATACGGCACAAGTCTAACACTGCACATTACCCAGTCAGCACCATCCCTACTGTCAAGCATGGTGGTGGCAGAATGATGGTATGGGGCTGATTTTCATCAGCAGGGACTGGCTAGCCTGTCAGGATAGAAGAGACAATGGACGGTACAAAGTACAGGAGAATCCTTGATGAAAACCTGCTGCCATCTGCAAGAAAACTAAAACTGGGTAGGAGATTCACATTTCAGGAGGACAATGACCCGAAGCACAAAGCTAAAGCCACACCTGGAGAGGCTAAATAATAAGAAAATGAATGTTCTTGAGTGGTCCAGTCAAAGTCCTGACCTGAACCCAAATTAACATTTCTGGCGAGACTTGAAGATTGCAGTCTATCGACGATCCCATCACACTTGGCAGAAATTGAACAATTTTCACGTGAAGAATGGGCAAAGATTTCACCATCTCACTGTGAAAAGCTGGTAAAGACCTACCCAAAAAACACTCATAAGTCATTTCTGCAAAAGGTGCTTCCACCAAGTACTGACCTAAGGGGCTGAATACTTTTACAATCAGTGAATTTTGATTTGTACATGTTACTTGCAGGTATTTCTGACATGTAACCTCCTTCAACTATAACAGTGTTTAGTTTGATCTCTTCAGGAAAAATTGTTTCTACATAATTCGTAATCCATCTAAATGTGGCATTATTGGTCGGGGGTGAATACTTTTGCAGGCCACTGCACATACGTTATAGAGGTACTTGGTTGAAAAAAGATAACATGTACTACTAGCTACAACCAAGTGTCATTTGTGACTTCTGTTAGAATATGTGCGGAGAGACAGACAGACAAACAAGCAATCTAACTAGAATGTCACTCGGTAGAAAGCGTATCTATGCCAGGCAGAACAGTTTACTTTTTGTATCCCACTGATAGCCCAGATCTGCATCCAAACCTGAACAAAAATCTAATCAGCTTGTCCTTGTAACCGACCCAACTCATCCACTAAGTTTTGTCATAATCCGTCCAAAACTTTTTGAAATATGCTATACTTTATATCGTTTTTGGCCCTATTTCTCAATTGTGAAGAAACGCTTGAAAATTTTTAAAATTCTCGCGTCCGGATCCGGATCCAGATCTTCACCAAAATCTGATCAGTTCGTCCTTGTCACACACCCAATCTGTCCACAAAATTTCGTCCGAATCCATGTACAACTTTTTGAGATATCCTGCACACAGACAGACAAACAACCAGCCAGACAAATAGACAGGAGTAAAAACATAACCTCCTTCCACCTTCGGTTGCGGAGGTAACAAAAGGACTCAAACAGTAATACCCTCTCGTCGAGAGTAACACAAACACATCTTAAAATGAAATGTCCACCCGCATCCGCTTTGTACTCAAACAAAACTTGACGAAACCAACAGCTAAAACCAACAGAAAACGTAAAATGTATTAATTAGTGTTCTCCATATGCTGACAATATGGATTTGTTGAAAATTTAATGACAAAAGCCCAATTGATAAAAAGGTTATGGCCTGGACAGACACACCAAAGTTCAATAGTAAATAAATATTAGAAAAAACGGAAGTGATTACCAAACCAGCCGTCTCGCGCTGAGTGGTGGACGGCGAAGAAGGGCTATTTGTACTTAGTATGACTTTACCCTTCAACATTTTGACCCAATTATGAATTCGTCTTTTCCATACACAAATTCTCATCATCAGGGTTTGTTCAAAATTTGATGACAAAGGCTCAAATGGTAAAAAAAAATGATGCCCTGGACACACACACACACACACACACACACACACACACACACACACACACACACACACACACACACACACACACACACACACACTAGAGTGGAGTGGAGGTGGATACTCTGAGACATGGTAGGTTTCTCTTGTAGCTCCTGAAACCCACCATGTGAAGTGTGTAGTTAGCAGCCACAACAGCAACTTACGCGCACACATATGTACACACATGCACGCGCACACACTCGTGTGTGTGTGTGTAATAATAATATATATATATATATATATATATATATATATTATATATATATATATAACATACATACATACATACATACACAAGCCGGTAGGCGACATGGGTGGTCGCTATATAATTGCATACTAGTCATACAGTTTTTGACGGATCGGGCTGAAATTTTTTGACAAAGAGGTTGATAATAGTGCGCATAAAAGCGCGGAAGCCGATTTTTGATTTTCGAATTTTTTATTTATTTTGGATTTTTCAAAAATTTCAAAGTCACGTCCATAGCAACGGTGCTCAAAAGCATACAACTAGATCCTGGTATGAACCTACCAGTCAAGTTTCATCAAAATCGGTTGACTTCTCTGGCCTCCAGAGCTGTCCATTACATACAAACAGACAGACGGAAAACCTGAGAATAACGGTAGTCTAGCGACCACCCAATATATATATATAATATATATATATATATATATATATATATATGCACACGTGGAGGTGGATTCTTTAAGATCTGGGAGGGCTCAATCCCACCTCCTGAAACCCGCATATGGAGATAACAACGAATGACACACAAACGCAGAAGCATTTTCCAAACCCCCTCTCCCTCAATGCGGG
>CM068952.1:152700959-152702088 GCA_035128595.1 Eptatretus atami
CACACACACACACACACATTATATATATATATTATATATATGCATTTTAATATATGTTTATTTATTATATTATTTTATATAATCAATAATATTATATATATATATATTATATATATATAATATATATTATATTATATATTGTTAGGCTGTGGAAATCGAAACCCATTCAGGTCCCGTAGGTGCAGTTTTTTTAGTACATGTATAGTTAGCCCAAACCTTGTTTAGAGGGAATTATGTGTGATTCATTCGGGCTGCGACACTTTGATTAGTCGTTTTTCTGTTCTTTCATTATTTTCGAACCAACACACTTCAACCTCAACACGCCACCATTCAACAACGCCAGCACCACCACCCTCACAACACCACACCATCTCACCACTACCCCCGCTGACGAACGCCCATCCTCCACGGTCCACACTACGACGGTTTCCGCGTTGGAAACCGTGAATGCGAGAAGGGAAAGAAGAAGTCACCACAGCGTGGCAGCGCGGGTTTCCGCCTGTTTCTTCCCTGGCCCGGGCGCCAGACGGATTTTCTCGCCCCCGCATGGCGCGGGAGGGGGGAACGAAGGGAACGCCCCTTTTCTAGAAGCGCCTCGAAGGGGGGGTGGAGCAAGAACGGGGCGGGGCCGGGGGTATAAGAGTCGGAGCGCAGGAGGCATTCGCTCTCTCTTTGGTTCGGTATTCGCTCTCTCTTGGTCGGTATTCTCGCTCGGCTCTAGTCCGTGTGGTTCGTGTTCGGCTCTTACGCAGTCGGTGCTCGCGTCCGTGGGCGTCGGGGGACAACCACGGCAGGCACGAGGCACGCGGAGAGGCTTCGCCGACCACCCTCGACGGAGTCACGCCAGACGAGGACCACGTTCGGAGAGGACGGTCGCCAAGGACTCGAACTCAGGAGAAGTCGCGACTTCCATTTTCTTTTGGGGTTCTGTGTGAACGTGTGTGTGTGCGCCGTGTCCGTAAAGTAAAACTGTATAAGTGTTTGCCGGGTGTTCGTGTAGTCGCGTCTTAACTCTTCTATGTGATATATGTTGCATTTTGCTAATGTGGCTATAAATACATGCCTTATGTGTGCTATCTTGTGTGTGTGTAAATAAAATCTTTCTTGTTGCAATTATCTCTCTCCTTTT
>CM068952.1:152733633-152745140 GCA_035128595.1 Eptatretus atami
CCTGACCTGCCTGCAGGTTCAACCCCATGTTCTGCATTTCCCCTCTCTGTGTTCGCATATCACCCTCATCTCATCCATTTTGTTTTCCATCGCTTGCATGTTCGCATCCATTTTGTTTTCCATTCTTTGCATATCACCCCTCTGTTGTTTTGCATGCGGTGTGCATTGCGTCCATCTTTTGCATCAAAATTTCCAACAGCTGGCTCATGTCAAGTGGACTCGGCTGAGCCGACCCGCCATGATGGTGTGCGGAACCGGCAGGGATCGGGGGGGGGGAATTTGACGGGGGGGGGTCACACTCGCCCCTCCGCCCCCATCACAACCTCTGGGTCCGATCGCGGGGGGGGGGGGGGGCGTCTACTTGCATGTAGGTGCATCCTGGACCATGGGTTCCCTAAGCTTAGGACTGAACCCACCTACTCCAGCCGTCTTGGCCCGCCATTATTCGTTTGAGAACACATTAAACGCTCAAAAATTGTAGGGAAGGGGGGGGACCCCTGATCCGAGTCCCGTGAATTTCTCTATGGAGGCGGGGGGGTCCGAATCGTGCTCCTGACACCAATTTGTTGTGGCGGGGGTCGGTGCAAGGAACGACCGCAAGACGAGCAGGAGGGCCGTCTCCCCTGAACACCCGGAATCGAAGGTCGTCACCCCGGATAACTCCGGAGTCACCGGGGCGCTTAAAGGACCGTGGTCGCCAATATTTGGACGGCGTGAGGTAGGGTCCACTTGTCTATTTCAATTTACCTAAGTACTCACGCCATCTAACTACCGGGGAAGCCACACCCTCGGCGGCTTTGTCCAAACCGAGTCGCTGTTTCCGACTCGGATCCGGTGTCACCGAGCGAAATTACCAAAGCCGCGCCGTCCAAATAACAATTACGGCACAATCGGCCTCCCTAATTCTCAAGCCTGAACCATACTGGGCCAATGAAAGAAAGCACAAACAATAACTGGAACATTTAACACGGGGTTTATTTATAATAGGGAGGGAGACACAGAGCAGAGTTATCACGACCATAATATGCAGGCAATGTACAGTGAGCAAAAGCACTTAACAATTCCACTTAAAGACGGGCACAGAAGACACACACACACAACCAAAAAGAAATGGGGCCGGTTGGCCTTTATTCGGCCCTTCAGCTCGGAGGGAAGGCGAGCTGAGGGTCAGAGTCTGGCCGAATACCTGGCCACCTCGTGCGGTTTGGCCGAGACGAGCGAACCAGGATGAGACCAGCCGCGTCAGCGAACCAGGATGAGACCAGCCCGTCAAGTGAACCAAGATGAGACCAGCCGCGCCGAGTGAACCAGGATGAGACCAGGCCGCATCGAGCGAACCACCAAGCACAGGACCACGGAAACCACCGAAAAGAAGACCACCGAAGAACCCCCGAACCAGACACTCCACCAGCAAAGCGAGGACCCCGCAGACAGCTCGCGATCTTCCTTATCCTCCTCCCATGCAGGGTGGAGGGATCCGCTCTGAGGTGATGAGCCGCCGGATTGGACGAGGGGTTGTCGGCGATCAGTGGCCTCCCCTCATTGGTTCGGTGGGGAAAATGGTGGCCATCCGTGATTGGGGAGGTCCGGTGGGAGGGGGCAACGACCACCCTCCCCCGTGCGTGTCTGAGAACCCAGACGGAACAACCAGGGGAGCACCCTATTCTCCATCCACCCTTGTAGCGGGGAGGGCGATCTCGGGTTGGCTGTTGGCCGGCCGCTGTCGATTGGACAGCTCACGGTGGGGGAGGAACCTCACCCCTGTACGTGACACGTTGCATGTGGGGGATGGATGGCGATGGTGCGAGAAGAAGGATGGATTAAGATGTAAAAAACCTGACTATAAAAGAAACCCGCAGTGCACACATGAAATTAACCCATTAGACAGAAGGACGGGACCCTCACTATAAACACATACTTATCAAATAACTAAGCTTAGGGACTGCTGTCTGTTTGTGTGCAAATGGCTTCCAAATCTTAACAATAATATATATATATATATATATATATATATATATATATATATATATACAGTATATAGAATGCGGACTATCCGAAATGTGGTTTGTGAGTGAGGACCTATAAATGGTCATCCCTGTTTAAGACCATGCTGCACGTGTATTTGAAATATATTTGAAGGCCCTTGGTACGTATTAAATGGCGAGGATGAGAGATTGTGCCTTTTTAGATGCTGTGAAAGTTGTTGTTACAACAACAGCGTTTGCTCTTGTTGGTCACAGTGGAGGAAGGCGTGAATGTGCGACGTAATGTGCGTTTAATCGCGGCTCGTGGGGAAATTGTGTAAGTGGTAACAGCTGAGCCGTGTTCTCGCCAGCACAAGCCTTGTTGTCACATTCGAAGTTCCACGGAGGAATTCAAAACCCAACGAAGGCTTTCAGGAGGTGCCGAGACCGCCAACCGAGCAGGACATTGTACTGGCTGTATTTTAATAACTGCAGCCATTTCACGACGGAAACACAGTGTGGCATGGAATATTTACTGGAGAAATATTTACTGGAGAAATATGTACAGTATGTATATATGTATCTATGTATATATGTATGTATATGTATATATATATATATATATCAGACAGTTCTGAAGAATTGCTTCAACATTAATACTCACTGCCTGATTCATTGCTCATCTGCAGAGCGGACCGAATCAGCTGGGAACCATCCAGCATCAATGCTTCAATCACAGATGCTCTCTGAACAGCGGGTCCACAAACTTAATATCGTGGCCCAAGTGCCAAGAACATCCAATCAAGCGAATGGAAGAGGGGAAAGAGAGTGAGAAGATAAGAGAAATCTCACCTGCAGGGTATCACGTCATGGACTACCACAGCTCCTACTACTACCAACTAATAGGTGGTAAGCAATCATCACGATCGTTAGCAGGCCTTTGTATCTGTCATTCCTTGGTAGTGAGGAAGGTCCACTCTGCCGCCCACGACGCAGAATGGCAAACTTCCGTCCATAAGATCGAACATCATCTATATATTACGTATGCGCAAAAGCGACATCTGTATATGACGTACACAAAAATGGCGGAATTTATATTTTATCCTTGGTTGTTGTCCCTGGCAGAGCCGGATTAAGCCTTGGCTGGCCCTAAGGCACATTTTGAAATTTTAGAGAATGGCCTGAAAAATTTAAATTCGATCTCGGGCTCATGGAAATGGACCCCAGACAAAAGATGAACTGATTCAAGAACAAAATATTTAATACAAAAAAAGACAAACATTTAATGTGAAAATAATTTTTGGCCAGAATTTTTGGCTGGCCCTAAGGCACATGCCTTGTCTGCCTAATGGTTAATCCAGCACTGGTCCCTGGCTCCCCCTACCCCCTTATTCTAATGCTCCATACATGCCCATCCCCTCCACTCAACCCTATCCCCTTCAAGCTTATTATCCTTTCTCGAGGCTTACTCTTCCCTCCCTTTTCCCGTTCCTCAAATTAAATTCCTCGGTCCAGCACCACCCCGCCATTCCCCTCGCTCCCAACTTCCAAACTGGGTGCGTACGTAATAACTACATGGTCCCCAACATACAACACACTCAGAAGGACGCGCCGATGTGTGTCAATGGTAATCGTGTGAAAGGAAGGAGTAAAAATGTAGGAAATGAAAGAAAAAACCTAAGGCGGTTGGTCGGTCTCCTTTACTATTGCATTGAAAACCTCCTTTACCGTGTGATCAATGCGCACAGATGCTCATCACCGAATGGGACGCTTGTTCGAGCACATTTTAACGGTGTCAGACATCAGTGCGACGAACGGGATCATCAGCTGAGGGCCGTTATTCCCTGGAGGATCGGCGCGTGTGCGTGTGGGCCCCCTCCGCGCTTTAAACACGGGATTCCAGCGATCGACGAGCGCAGACCGGGTGTTCCCCCGAAGCCGCCGCGCTTTTATATTCCGACTAAATTTAGCAGCGCTGCCAATGGAGCTCGTGGCGAGCGCGGGTTCCCAGCTTCCCGCGCGGCGATTGGCGCGGCGCGCGGCGTCATCATGAGGCCAGAGCTCAGTCGACGCCGGCCTGACTCCGCCCACCGCACCATATCTGGCGGGGGGTTCCGCGAGGACGCGGCCAGTCGCGAAGCGCGCGAGACACCGTTACACGGACGCGGCTCCTCGATCCGATCGTGCTCGTGTTCGAAGTTTTTTTTTTGTTTAAAAAAATAATTTTTTAACGCTCTCCACGTGGTCTGAGAGCGCTCCTGCGGGGGGGGCTGTTTCCGAGGGTGCTCCGCATCGTCAGTCATGGCCGTGGCTGACGCCGGGTTGCCATCGATCTCTACCTTTGCACATTCCTACGGAGATCTTTTCGACAGGCGTTTCGACAAGTTGAATGTAAGAAAAATTTGGATGTAAAGTGCAGGGGTACTGGGGGGGGGGGGGTGAGTACTTGGGAGGTGGAGGGGGTTGACATGTGCGAATATGCTGATACTGTCGGGTATTCGACTGTGATGTGGTCTTCACTTTGACTTAATAATTCATGGGTAGTGTTACTCTTACGGCGGTGACAATTAGAGCGCATGGTTCAAGGTAAACCCGTGCGAGGAAACTTATTGATGTTTCATCTGCAGGTGTTTCGACACTTTCGAACCCCTCACTTCATGTTTGTCATGTTCAGGGTTAAGATGGCACATGAAGCTGCAGATGAAGCTCTCATATCTTCTACCTGTACCTTTGTGTCCGAAATGGATGCATACCTGGTGTGCAGGTTCGCTATTGCACTTGCGTGGACATTTTAAAGGTCTATAAATGCCAATTGCTTTCCCTCTGCAGATGTGGAAGGTTCCCGGCATCGATGGGGAAATGAGACGTGATGACGATGAGCTGGGAAAGTTGCTCGACATCGATTTCATCCTGAACAACTCTGCGCCCCGACCGGCATTCTCCATGTGCGGGATAGACCCTGGGACGCCTCTTTCTTTCGGGTCTCAGTCCACCGTGGGGAGCTGCAGCGTCATGGCGTCGGGAATGCATGAAGGTGCCACGGCCACCCCTTCGCAGTACACGCTCCCGGAGACTCCCGAAAGCTGCACTGCGGGCGCTTATGCTGAGCGCGAATCCGGAGCCTCGGCACATGGCTACGTGTCCTCGTTCTCAGGTGACCCGCACGTGTACGGGAGTAAGTCCAGCTTGGTGGCGGAGCTGTTTACCGCAGACGTGGACTTGTCCTCCGGGTACGCAACCCAATCGGAGGATGCCAGGTTCCCAGGGTGTCACTACATCGAGGTCGCTGATGCTCGAGAGCATCAGGAAAGCATGACGGGCCAACGCCTCATCCCTCTTGTGCAGATTCAACAAGCTGGACAGGGAATAAAACAGGAGCACTTCCCGATGGTGGAAGGTCATCGATCAATGCCTAATGGGTCAACACCACACTGCAGTTACAGGCAGCCGGGAGTGCCCCCTCCACCGCTTCCCCTCACCTTCCGCCAGCTACAGGCACCCGGTAGCCCCACAGGTGCCCTGGACGAGTCTTCGTGTTGTTCTGCCACTCCAAACCCCCACTGTATGCAGGGATCATACCCTCAACCATCACCACCACCCTTTGCCCTACCAAGGCGATTCCAAATGGCCTATGGCAGGTTTTATTGTCCACCACATCGTCATCAGCAGCAACATCAACAGTCACAGCAACATCACCACCAACAACATGCCGTTGCTCATTTCGAAGGTCATTTCAACTTGCTATGCAGGGAGCAGGTACCTGCGGGACTGTCGCAGCAACATGGTGTTGTCACTCCTCCCTCATCCCCACTCCTCGATGCCTCTGGAATTTTTTCTGCTTCTTCTGCTGCTTGCTTCGGCCCAGCGTCAACTGGAGACACGCTCATCTCTGCCCCCAAGGCCTGCCCTGGCAAGCGGGGTCGACGCTCATGGGGATCGCGAAAACGCACCGCCACACACACATGCGAGTACCCAGGATGTGGAAAAACGTACACCAAGAGCTCACATCTGAAAGCGCACCTGAGAACACATACAGGTGGGCATGCTGCACTGTCTCTAGTGCTGTTTTCATACATACACTGTTGGACATTTGTGATTGAATCACAAGAACGTGGGGATGACGACATAAGATGTAAGATGAAGATAAAGCCATTTTATATATATTCACACCTTCTTGTGGGGTCAACTGGGGATCATTTTTGGCTCAAGTCTTTCATGAACCAGGTGGCCAGTCCTGACGATGGAGTAAAAGTGACAAATTTGGAATTTAGCCAAAGTGCCGGCGATAACTCGCCTATGCTTCACGAAAGACATTGTGGGATCTTTCGCATCCATCAGCTAATCCTAGAAAATGGGACACCCAGCTTAACAAATGTTGCCCACCGGCCACCACATCTTCATAAGCAACAACAACATTGATCGCATGCATGAGAAACATCAGAGTGACAGTTGATGGATGCATTCAAACCCAGGCCAGACAGGTCATTGGTGAGTGTGCGTACCTCTAGGCCAGGTAAAGACCCTCTACCTGATATCAACAAATATATCAGATAATCTGAGCAATGAAAACGTTCAACGATTAAAAACACTTGGAAATTATGCGGACATTGAGAAATCTCCACTTTAACATGCAGTATTTCAAAAGTCTATCAGAAGAAAGAAATCTCAGGTGAAGAAGACGGGTGATGGAAACCCAAGAGAGAAGATGAAAAGAGAGAGGGACAGACAGGTTAGTGGCCAGGGGGAGTCAGCAAGACCGCCATGGTGCACAATTGTAACTCTTTCCTGCGCTCTGAAGGTAAAAACACAAAGCTCCCTTTAATTAGGTTATAAAAGTGTCCCCATTACGCTCATTATGGTGTTTATGACGTTGTTGTCAGTGTTACTGCTACAAGGTGACATTTCTGCTCGATCCAATTCCTTACACATCAACTTGTTCATTATTTGGGGAGGGGAGTGTGTGTGTGTGTGTGTGTGTGTGTGTGTGTGTGTGTGTGTGTGTGTGTGTGTGGGGGGTGCGACGTTATGTTGGCTTATCGAACAATTTGTTCGAAATGTCGGAAGACATTTTCACTTAACGGCCAGATTTCTCAAAGATATGCAATGTGTTTTTATAAAGTGTAAGAACAAATGTTTTAAAAGATGCGTATTCAACTTCCAAAGTACACAAAAGATTAAAAAAATTTTTTTTATGAAAACAATGTTTTTTTTAAATAGATATAATGTCTGAAGTCTCGTCCAAACTCTCATGCATAACTGGCAAAATGAGAATGTCAACTAAAATCGGACAGGTATGAATTGGACGTAAAAGCAGTCATCTTTTTGAATGTCAGTTGTAACGGAGATCCTTTGATCGGGTTCAAATTTTCAGTTCAATCGGTTTCGAATGGACAGCCGACAGGAGCGGAACACGCGGCCGTGCCTCAAACCGAAGTGTTAATTCGAGCCAATCTACAGGTGTAACGAAATGTCTTTGATGCAGGGTTTCACTTTTTATTAAAGGTCATCGAACATTTCGGGAGAGACATTTGCTGGAGTTCAGGTCTTGAAGGTCTTCCACAAGCATGTGATTCTCAAAATAGTTGGGAATACAGTAACTGCCTCTTTCAGTCCATGTCTTTGGCCATTCTTTCATCCAACTTATTCTTATTTTGTGGAAATTGTTCATTCTGAACAACAAATTCAGTTATACCATCAAACTTTTTTCATGTCAATTATAACTTGCGTTATAAGATTGTTAATCATGAATGATAGTGTGGACGAGGCTAAAGGCTCGTAAACGACCTCATACATTATCACATGTAGGACAACCTCAGTACCTTTACAGGACTCTCAAGGAAATGAATGGACAATCGATCAATGCACATGAGTATAAATGGCAGGGTTTGATCCCGGGATGCCAGCCAGCATCATGCTGAGTTCCGTCCTCAGGTGGAAACACATACCAGGCCAAGCAACCAGTGTTGTTTCGATATATTAAATTATTAAATAGCGTTACTTGGCTACATCGACCAGTATTGATATACACATCACACGTGGTCAGTGCAGAATTTTCGAGATACGGTTTATGTACCTTGGCATGTTATTGCTTGCAAAAAGGCTTTTGACACTTTTATTGGATGCTACCTTGTTCTAGTGTTCTAAAGCTTCTCTCTACATCCTACAGGTGAGAAACCATACCAGTGCAACTGGGAAGGTTGCGGCTGGAAGTTTGCCCGATCGGATGAGCTGACTCGCCATTACCGGAAACATACCGGTCATCGACCTTTTCAATGTCATCTGTGCGAGCGGGCATTTTCTCGCTCTGATCACCTGGCACTGCACATGAAGCGGCACATGTGATCACATCATCAAGTGAACCTCAAACCTCAGCAGATTTCAGTTCCCTTGGCACCATATTAAAAAGAAGTTGTACAACTGTTTTTGTTATATCAGGCAAAGCTCATGGAAGAGTTGGATAAAACTATATCATGAGCAGGTAAGGAAAATGTCAATCAAGATCATTTCAAGACTTTACCGACACAAGATTGCCTTATATAAAGAAACATTAAACCAAAGACTAGTTCAAGTATATCTTGCACCTGCACTTCTTTCAACCCAACTGTGCTCTGTGCCAAGATCTCAGTGTCCAACGAGCTCTCCTCGTGTCTGCGCACGTCTTTCGTGGCCGGTCTCGATCGACGCGTGATCAATACGTCACTTTTTGGGTCAGCTCCTCCACATGTGACAGACCCTTGGACGTCTATGCAGCCCTCCAATATGAAAGACTTCTCAATGACATCGGAGAGGAGCACCTATAGACCCACCCCTTTTTATGATAAAAAGAGTAAAACCTGTTTACATGCACCTTTGGAAGTCTATAACAGCCAGGCTGTATGTATATTTATATACACACACCTGTAAATGTAAATATTGTATATTTATATACTTTGTCGCATATATATATATATATATATATATATATATATATATATATATATATATATATATATATATATATATAATTATACTATACGTCCTGAAAGGCGTTTGATGCAGAATGAATGAAGATCAGATTGAAAGTGTTTCTAGCACGTCATATAGCATGCCAAAGGAGTTGTGCTTTTTGTGTACGTGCATGTGTCAAAATACATCTGTGCGGGCTGGCTTCCCGCTGCTTTTCTCACAATGTTTTGGTGTCCAACGTATATGGTGCACACATGGATACATGCACTCACTGTTGTGAAACAACATGCTGTGTTGAAAGCTCCCTTCTCTTTTTTTCCACAAGTTATGCTGTCACTTTTTCATTGTTTCCAAATGTTATTATAATACTGAGAAATTAAACCAAATAGCACGTTTTCCTTGAGTCTTTGGCGGTCTCTTATCACCGTGGTAATTCACAGACAAAAAAAATGAGAACGGCACTTGGTAGAGTGCGTATCCCTGCCAGGCTAAACAGGTTCTGTTATGTATCCCACCGATAGGCTGCGTCTGTATCTGTCCTGTCCACAATATATCTGTCTGTATCACATAACCTGTCCACAACTTTTTGAGATGTCGTTTTTGGCCCGATTTCTCAATTGTGACGAATCACTTAAAAAAACATTCTCATATCCAGATCCAGATATATATATATATATTTTTTTTATACCTTGTCGAGGCTCGTATGAGAGCTAACACACAACGCACAGCAAAGGGGGCATGAGACAAGAGGGGCGGGAGTGGAAAGGACAAAACAGTGGATAACATAGACATTAGGAGATCTGTGGAAGCGAGAGGGATAGGGCAGGGAACACGGGGTATACAAGATGGATAGTACAGGGACTTTCAGGAAGGGAAGCAGGGAATTTGAAGGAGGTGGGTTTGGGTGGATTAACGAGGGTAGAAAAATCGAGGATTTGGATGGGGGATGATAAGAGGTGGTGGTGAACAGCTGTTTTGAAGGCCTGGAGGAAAAATGGGATTGAACAGAGTGAGGGAGTTTATTCCAAAGGTGGGAAAAAGAGGAATGAAAGAGTGAAGGTGAGCAGTTTCGTGATTTTGGCAGTTTTACCAGAAGGGTTGTTGGCGCACCTTGAGCGCCCTGCGGAAATATTGTGGGGACAAATTGCAGAAAGAGCAGGGGGGCGACACCAGAGAGGAGATGGTAGAAGACAGAAAGACCACCAACCTGCCTGCAGTGAGAGAGTGAGAGGCCCAAAGACATAGCATCATCGCGGGAGATGCCAATGATCCGAAATGCCTTGGTTTCCACAGCGTGAAGCCGAGAAAGGTGGGAGGCAGGAGCACCAGCCCAGAGGGAGAGCAGTACGCCATCAGGCTGCAGATGAAAGCTTTGTAAGTGGTCAGATGAGGTGAAAGCTTTACCCAGATCTGCAGTGAGCGAAGAAGCTGCTACTTGCCAGTCTGAGGGATGACAGATGGTACGGCAGAGGTGAAATTGAGTGAAACGGTTCTGGATTTGCAGCAAGGGCAGGTTTCTCTAAGGTGTCTCTGATCCACTTTCTCAAAGTTAAGTTTCTGGTCAATTTTTGTCCCGTTTTAACTGTTTATTTTCTCATCTACATGTTTTTGTGTGTTCCTAGTTCGGTTTTGTTTCAAAAATCGTGCTATGTTGTGTTTTCGTCGACCTTGTCTTACCAGGTTCCTTGAGGCCTACCCCTCCACCTCTCAGTGTACAATCGTTTTTATTTGTATTCTCTCCCTATTATCTTCAATTCCTACTTTCTCCACTTTCCCAACACCCCCATCCCTCCCAACTAAACACTCTGTTTCTTGTCTTGAATTCAAAACAAAACAAAAAACTATCGTTCTCCCTGCATACCCACGAATCCCGATCCTTCTTCTTCTTCTTCTTCTTCTTCTGGCAAACCATCTTTATTCTACTTGAGCTGACCCACTCTCACTATTATCTTCACGATTTATTCCTACAACCTTCCATTCCCGAATCTTACCTATTCTTCAAAAATCCATCAAAAAATAATAATCTTTGGTGTATCCTTTCTATCTATACACCTCCTGTATCCACGTGTCTCTCGACTCTTCCTGATACTTTTCATCAACCCAGCAGCTTCACTCTGCGTTTACAGTTCCAAATTCACCATACACCTCCACGATTTTACTTCAACCTTCCCTTTTCCGAATGTTACGCAATCGTTATTTAAAATAAATAAATTCACTTTTGACTATACACCTCCCGTAGCCACGTGCTTCTCCCATAACCACGTGATCTGTTTCCACCCTCTGCGTTTACCGATCCAAATTCACCATTCACCTCACGATTTTTTTCTACACCCTTTCCATTACCTAATCTGATGAAAACTCTCTCAAAAAATAATAATAATAAAAACGATCTCTTATAATGCTTTATCTTCCTCTTTCACACGTGTGGTACTCATTACTGTATCACAATTCACCACTCTTCTTCTACTTCAACAGACTGCTCTCAATTCGACCTCTCCTTCATACCTTGTCTAAAAAAGTCCAACTGTTACAGCGTTTCTTCTCTCCATTCTCTGAATTCGCCTTTATTGCATCCTTCAAGAAATGTCTTTCATCGCA
>CM068952.1:152745624-152772392 GCA_035128595.1 Eptatretus atami
AACTTTCCTCCCTCAAGACGTCTCTGACTCCCAAGTATCTCTCCCTGGTTACTCCCTCCTCCAGTATGACGGACCTGAGCCTCGTCCGAATGGAGGAGTTGCTCTCTTGATCAAAGACTCTATTCCTCACTCTCCATTCACTGGAAACTAAAACAACACTCAGTGGAGCGCATACCTCCACCAGGTGAAGACTCCACCCAGATCTGAATCTTCACCAAAATCTAATCAATTCATCCTCGTCACACACCCAACCTGTCCACCAAGTTTCATCCGAATCCATGGACAACTTTTTGAGTTATCATGCTCACAGACAGACAAACAGGGGTAAAAACATGACCTTTGTCTCCCTTCTGTGGCCGAGGTAAGAACAATTACATTGATTTACACATGGTCAAAATTAGAGATGTTCATCAGTTGCACTATCTGAGATCTTGAGAAGAAATCCTCTGGGCTTTAATGGTTAAACAGAAACTTTTTAAAATTCCTCTGAGTTAATTGCACTCGCAGTAGTTAACCATGTAAAGAAAGTACAATAGATACACTAAATAACAACGGGATATTTATGAAAGGTCTTGAGCAGCAAAAACAGAAGGGTGGGATCTCACCAGAGAAATGGTAGAAGTCATTGATTGTTACTCTCGTCGGACAACAACAGTCTGGTCTCTCGTAATTAAACAGACGACACTAAACACGTCAATAAATTGCAGCAGAGAATTCAACTGAAAAAAACAATACACATTATTTTAATTTGATCTGCATCCAATGTTCAACTAAAATTTTGCTCAAGTGAAAGTTTGGTATCAATCAAACACCTGCTTATAATGTGATGTCAAATGGTGCAACTGAGGAACAGCAAGTAAAATTCTGGTCAAGTGAAAGCCCGACAACATTGTGTCACAAACACTGTGACGACACACTTCCATGGGATACAAGTACATTGTCTGAGTACTGACTGAATACACATCAGCGATAGAACAAGAGGTCGACAAATACATCTATATAGCTTCTCTTATGGTCCCAAATATTCCCACATTCTGGTGGGGTCAGCCTTCCACACCTGACATTCGATTAGAAGTAGCAGGAATTTGTTCAGGGCACTGGCAACAGCTCGCCTACTGTTTGTGTCGAAGGAGACCGTGGGATCTTTAACATCCCCAACTAATGTTGGCAGATGAGACACCCAGTTTAAGGTCCATCCGAGGGATGGCACACATTGATGAATCACCCAGGATGCAAGACACCAGGATGACAGTTTGTAGCTGGGACGAGATTTGAAACCCAGGCTAGACAGTTCAGAAGTAGTGCACACACCTCCAGCGCATCCATATATACAATACATGAGCCAGATAAGACTATATATATATATATTATGAAGACTTTCATGATTCACCCTTGAAGAGGTTGGTTTGTAATTTTGGTCCTGCTATTTGAGGAAGAGTTGTGGTCAGTCACCTGTTATTTTACACATTGAAATGCAGGTGAACGTAACTATAACGTGGATTTAGGTGTACATTCAGTCGTGACATTTCCCAGGCGAATGATCGACTCTCCCAAAGCTGAAACACGTCAGACTGCCTTTGTTCTCACTCACCCCAATCCTCGACTCCCCCACTGCCCGTAATGACAAGCAACACTTTTAAATCGACTCTAATCTGCTTGTTTAGAGCTCGGTGACGCTTCACTCAAGTCGCGTCGGGATAACTGCCCTGCGGGTAAATCGACCCCGACGGGAGACTTTGTTGAGGCTGCAACTTCTGCATTGTCATGGCCATTTTTTTTCAGACCATGGCTGAGACGAGTCCGGCTAACATGGGACAGCAATCGTCTCTCCTGGCCTGGTTCCGTTTGGCTGATTGGAGCAATAGATAAACCCGCCTACCGGGGTAATAAGCTTGGATGTCTCGGTGTAAATGAACACTTGGCAAGAGGTTGAGAGATTCGTGCAAAGGCAATTACAGTAACTACTGTATATACTGTCGCTACATTCTCGCTTTCTTAATCACAAAAGATCATAAAGAAAAACGTGAAAAATTTTGTTGCATTGGATAAAATGCTATCAATTTAAAAGAGAAAACAAAATTGGTTTCACGGTAATTGGTTGCTCACAAACATTGTGAACTGAAACAACACTCAGTAGAGTGCATACCTCTGCCAGGTGAACAGTTTATGTTTTGTCTCCCAATGATAGGGTGGATCTGGATCTGGACCTGAACCAAAATCGAATCGGCTTGTTCTTGTCACCTACCCAACTCATCCACCAACTTTTGTCATAACTCGTACACAACTATTTTTCAACAAGCCGGTAGGCGACATGGGTGGTCGCTACAAAATTGCATACTAGTCATACAGTTTTTGATGGATCGGGCTGAAAATTTTTGACAGAGGTTGATTATAGTGCGGATAAAAGCGCCGAAGCCGATTTTGATTTTCTAAAAAATATATTTTTTTGTATTTTTCAAAAATGTCAAAGTCCCGTTGCTACGCAACGGTGGCATCCATAGCAACGGTGCTCAAAAGCATACAACTAGATCCTGGTATGAACCTACCTGTCAAGTTTCATCAAAATTGGTTGACTCCTCTGGCCTCCAGAGCTGTCCATTACATACAAACATACAGACAGACGGAAAAACTGAGAATAAGGGTAGTCTAGCGACGACCCAATATCATGCTCTCGTTTTTGGCCCCATCTCTCAATGGTGAAGAATCACTTGTTAAATTAAATAAATTCTTGTATCCAGATCTTCACCAAAATCGAATCAAAGAGTTTTTGGCCATAACTCTCAATGGTGAAGAATCATTTAAGAAACTAGAGTTCATGGAACACGATACCCCATGTAGTGTTTGAGTGTATACTTCAATTTAAATTAAATAATGATTTAACGATGGTTTAAAAATTCCAGAAGTTCAGTACTACTGAAGCAGTTTTATACATCACCCTTGTGCACTGTAAAAAGATAACATTGAGTCTCAGTTTCAGATGTGGAGTCTTTATTGTTCACCATAGAACGCAGTGTCATCGGCATCGTATATAGCCATATTGGGGACCTCTTCTTCACCCCGATACAAATGCCCTCTCATGCTATATATCGATATATAGCATGTTTCTTGGAATTATTATGAAGGAGACCATAGGATCTTATATGTCAAATGGTGCAACTCCGTGATCCGTGATAAAACATAGCCTCCGTGATTTGTGTTCTGCAGTGTTCAAGTACTGTGTATAATTCAATTTAAATCAAGGTTTTAAGAGGTTTAAAGACATATAAATAAATAAATAAATTCCGGGTTTTACCGCCTTTTTACCCAGTCAAAATTACAGCTACAACACCCCATCGAACATGTTACATTAGTTATTCGTGCTAGTTGTTTGTGTCCTTTGTGACGTCCTTAAAAACAGTAAGTTTCCTGTTTGGAATGATTTTCAATTTTGTTTGATTGCCAGACAGGCAGACAAATTATCTGACTCCTCTCTGCGCATGTGCGTCGGACAAATTCAGAGCCAACGTACTGTTAAATGGCAAAGTGATCTTCCAAGTCATTATGTTCTGAATCATGTTCAAAATATAACATTCAATTTAAATATGTTGTTCCTCGATCATAAACTGATGATCATAAACACATGGATGGACATGAACCAATTGCTTAATCCCACTTTTCACTTCACGTGCGTGGGGTAACAAAAAATTCTAGTCTCTGGATCCGAATCTTCATCAAAATCAAATCAATTAGTCCATGTCACACAACCAACCTGCCCTCCAAATTTCGTCTGAATCTGTTCACAACTTTTTGATATATCCTGGTCACAGACAAACACACAAACAGACAAACAGACAGGGGTCAAAATATAACCTCCGTCCACCTTTGGTGGAGAAGGTAATAAGGATTGCATTTGGCAGGTGTGATAACCTTTGTGCTTTTGATGTCACAACAAGACAGCAAATCTGCTAATTTTTCAGAAACCTCATTGTTAAAGTCTCTTGCAAATACAGACAACACTAAAGTTGTCCCCAGGTTACAGTTAGCTGTTTTATCTTCAATTTTTAATTTTACGCACAGATTGTGTCGTCCCTACAAGCACAGTCATTGCAGAGCCTTATTACAGGGGGTCAAAATGATCTCAGATTAACTTTCGGCTCATTTTGTGTTCATGGAAGTTGATACAAATCAGATCAAAGATTTTGATTCTAGTAGGTTGTTAATCGGAATCGGACTGAACAGTCTTTTGTATTTGGATATGGAAATGGTATTTTGGAATAACCACTGATGAGAGGAGGAAATTGAAGATTATAAACGAATGTAGTTATGCAACAAGTAAAACGTATTTTGGGACGTGACTATGAAAAGATGTTTTGACATTTTTGTACAAAGGTGCAGTGAAGTCCAAGGACATTGTGGGGTGTAGGTTAGGGATTAGGAGAGGGCTGTTTGAACGAAGCCTGGCCAAGGTATTAACACAGTGAGAGTCTTTTGATCGAAGGCTCGGAAGTTGACAGCTGTGTTCATCTAGACTAGAGGGTGACTGGCCGCGACTGGCGCTGCGGCTGCTTGCAGGGTGATGTGGAGCAGAACGGTGGGAGGGTGAAGTTGAAGCTCTTAGCTCGGAGAGATACTTGAAGGGCATTCCTACATGTCAAATTAGTGATAACATGTCATATTGCGTGTACAAACACCATGAACCTTTGCTCATACATTTTTGTAATTCATATAGTGGAGTATGGTCCTTGAATTTAATACGCTTGCAATGTGTCCATGACTAAGAGCTTGCCCAATTGACAGATACGTTCTGTCTGCAATTCCTTACTGGAGAAAATAAAGCATGGAGATGGACGATATTCAAAGTTCAACTCCTTAATTCTAAGTTGCAGGATTTGTACAGAAGACTCCAAAGGCACCAATGTTCAGTTGTGAGTTCACAAAGCTACTCCAGGGGCTTGGAGCAATGCATCTTGAAGCAAAAACAACTTTTGAGATTAACTGAGTGCAGATGAAACATGGTATGTTCATGCAATAATGTGTAAGATTACCTGCTTTTGAAAATACTAGTATCATAAAGTATATAATTTGAGAAGTGTCAGTTTGTTTGTTTGTTTGACTTCGATACATTCCCAAACCACCAGGTGGAAGGAGTTAAAAACTGGTGGTGGTACTTTGGGTGTGCACAGGAAGGTTTTTGGGGGTAAATAAGATTAATAGTGCTGGGGGGTCGAGGGGGACGCAAATTCTCTATGTAAATGTATATAATATGGAGCCATGGGATAAAATATGATACAAGTAAAATACGCAGGGTAGAATACAAGTCATAGTAAAATACGTGAATTCTCTGCATCAAAACCATGGACATTATAAAAGTGTGGGGTGTGGGATCGGGGGGGGGGGGGGGAGGGCTGGGGCTCTGGCAAGTATGGCCTCCAAGGTCATGACTTGTAATGTGCCACTTCAGCTTGTTGACTATGTGACGATGTCACTCCACAGACTTGTGCTACATCAAAGAAGAAGAAGAAAGAAAGCAAAAAGAAGAAGAGAGGAATAAAAGAATAAGAAAGAATAAGAAGAGAGGAAGAAGAAGATAAGGGAAGAATAGAAGTTGGGGAATTGCCATACTATAAATATCATCCTATTTGTTTTGCTTCTATACATTTGTCAACTGGAGGACAGAATGGACTGAAAAATGGTGGTTGTACTCGAGGTGTGCACAGGTAGGTTTACAGGAGAGAGAAAAAAAATCATTGCCCTGGCCATGGGGTTCAGAGTCGGGACTCTAATTCTCTTTACTTAAATGTATATCGTATAGCACCACCTTGTGGAAAGTCGGTGTTACAAATCATCACCAGAAAGAGCCATCAAAGATTGCAGATGCTCACCAGGACTTTTGTGTGGTGTTTGTGTGGTTTTAGAGTACGTACTTTAAGACATACTCACATTCAATTGTACATACTTTGTAGACGTACTCACATTTTAATTGTACATACTTTGTAGACATACTCACATTCAATTGTACATACTTTGTAGATATGCTCACATTTTAATTGTTATAGTTTGTCGAAGTACTCGGTTGAAAAAAAAGATAATGTGAATACCGGCTACCACCAGGTGGGGCTTGTGCCTACATGAGCACATTATGTGCGGACAGACAGCAAATGACCCAAATGCAATCTCTCTCTCCTCTGGCAAGGGTAATAAAATACGCCATCGACTTCATAAAGGTGGGGGAAATCAACCCATCCTTAAAGATGGGTTCTTTGCGAGTGTTTGAGAAATTATAACACGACATGGTAGTAACTGCAAGGATAAACATAATTACATCTTAACAAGCCAGTAGGCGACATGGGTGGTCGCTATATAATTGCATACTAGTCATACAGTTTTTGACGGATCAGTGCTCTCGTTTTTGCCCCATCTCTCAATGGTGAAGAATCACTGTTAAATTAAATAAATTTTGTATCCAGATCTTCACCAAAATCGAATCAAAGAGTTTTTGGCCATAACTCTCAATGGTGAAGAATCATTTAAGAAACTAGAGTTCATGGAACACGATACCCCATGTAGTGTTGAGTGTATACTTCAATTTAAATTAAATAATGATTTAACGATGTTTAAAAATTCCAGAAGTTCAGTACTACTGAAGCAGTTTTATACATCACCCTGTGGCACTGTAAAAAGATAACATTGAGTCTCAGTTTCAGATGTGGAGTCTTTATTGTTCACCATAGAACGCAGTGTCATCGGCATCGTATATAGCCATATTGGGGACCTCTTCTTCACCCCGATACAAATGCCCCCTCATGCTATATATCGATATATAGCATGTTTCTTGGAATTATTATGAAGAGAACCATAGGATCTTATATGTCAAATGGTGCAACTCCGTGATCCGTGATAAACATAGCCTCCGTGATTTGTGTTCTGCAGTGTTCAAGTACTGTGTATAATTCAATTTAAATCAAGGTTTTAAGAGGTTAAAACATATAAATAAATAAATAAATTCCGGGTTTTACCGCCTTTTTACCCAGTCAAAATTACAGCTACAACACCCATCGAACATTACATTAGTTATTCGTGCTAGTTGTTTGTGTCCTTTTGACGTCCTTAAAAACAGTAAGTTTCCTGTTTGGAATGATTTTCAATTTTGTTTGATTGCCAGACAGGCAGACAAATTATCTGACTCCTCTCTGCGCATGTGCGTCGGACAAATTCAGAGCCAACGTACTGTTAAATGGCAAAGTGATCTTCCAAGTCATTATGTTCTGAATCATGTTCAAAATAAACATTCAATTTAATATGTTGTTCCTCGATCTAAACTGATGATCATAAACACATGGATGGACATGAACCAATTGCTTAATCCCACTTTTCACTTCACGTGCGTGGGGTAACAAAAAAATTCTAGTCTCTGGATCCGATCTCATCAAAATCAAATCAATTAGTCCATGTCACACAACCAACCTGCCCTCCAAATTTGTCTGAATCTGTTCACAACTTTTGATATATCTCTGGTCACAGACAAACACACAAACAGACAAACAGACAGGGTCAAAATATAACCTCCGTCCACCTTTGGTGGAGAAGGTAATAAGGATTGCATTTGGCAGGTGTGATAAACCTTTGGCTCCATAGCAACGGTGCTCAAAGGCATACAACTAGATCCTGGTATGAACCTACCAGTCAAGTTTCATCAAAAATCGGGTTGACTCCTCTAGCCTCCAGAGCTGTCCATTACATACAAACAAACAGACAGACGGATAAGGGTAGTCTAGCAACCATCCAATATGAGGAAATAGGTGTTCAACAGGACGACTCTGAGGGAGCACACTTGCCTTTGAGCTGTCTCACCTGGGTACAATTCTCGACCTGACTATAAACTGTTACTCCGTCATCTCACGGGCAAGGGATTAGATCAATGAGTGCGCCATCTGTGTATTGGATGTAATGGTAAGCAGAGGACCCATATACGAAAACTGATTGCTGGTGGGCATTAAAAATTCCATGGGATCTTTCAACGAAGAACAGGTGAATTCTTACCGGCATCCTGACCAAATTCCACACAAGTAGAGGTACATTCAAAGTACCGCCTTCACGCCAAATAAATAGACAACAAACCCTCTAGCGCTTGGTTTTTCAAACCCGGGGGTGCGACCCCAAGTGGGGTCGCCGAGCAAATTTTGTGGGGTCGCGGGCGTCCGCTTGCAGCGAAAAAAATTTATCTGTTTTCGATCGGTGTTCGCTTTTACGGGATGTAATATAAACGGTTCGTTCAAAGTATGGGAACCGGCAAGAGAAGGAGAGGATTATGTATATATTATATATATATATATATATATATATATATATATATATATTATATATAGTATATATATATGCAGACAGTTCTGAAGAATTGCTTCAACATTAATACTCACGCCTGATTCATTGCTCATTGCAGAGCGGACCGAATGCAAGCTGGGAACCATCAGCAATCTAATGCTTCAATCACAGGATGCTCTCTTGAACAGCGGCGTCCACCAAACTTAATATCGTGGCCCAAGTGCCAGAACATCCATCAAGCGAATGGAAGAGGGAAAAAGTGAGAAGATAAGAGACAACTCACTGGCAGGGTATCACGTCAGTGACTACCGACAGCTCCTACTACTACCCAACTATAGGTGGTAAGCAATCATCAGCGATCGTTAGCGGCGCTTTGTATCTGGTCATCTCCTTGGTAGTTGAGGAAAGGTCCACTGCTGCCGGCCCACGACGCAGAATGGCAATCTTCGCGTCCATAGACGAACATCATCTGATATATTACGTATGGCAAAAGCGGACATCTGTATATGACGTACACAAAAATGGCGGAATTTATATTTTATCCTTGGTTGTTTGTCCCTGCAGAGCCGGATTAAGCCTTGGCTGGCCATAAGGCACATTTTGAAATTTTAGAGAATGGCCCATGAAAAATTTAAATTCGACTCGGGCTCAATGGAATGGACCCCAGACAAAGATGAACTGATTCAAAGAACAAAATATTTAATACAAAAAGAGACAAACATTTAATGTGAAAATAATTTTTGGCCAGAATTTTGGCTAGGCCCTAAGGCAAATGCCTTGTCCTGCTAATGGTTAATTCCAGCACTGGTCCCTGGCTCCCCCTACCCCCTTATTTAAATGCTCCATACATGCCATCCCCTCACTCAACCCTATCCCTTCAAGCTTATTATCCTTTCTCGAGGCTTACTCTTCCCTCCCTTTTCCCGTTCTCAAATTAAATTCCTCGGTCCAGCAACACCCGCGCCTTCCCGCTCGTCCCACTTCCAAATGGGTGCGTACGTAATAACTACATGGTCCGCCAACATACAACAACACTCAGAAGGACGCCGCCGATGTGTGTCAATGGTAATCGTGTGAAAGGAAGGAGTAAAAATGTAGGAAAATGAAACGAGAAAACTAGGGGCGGTTGGTCGGTCTCCTTTACTATTGCATTGAAAACCTCCTTTACTTGTGATCAATGGCAAGATGGCTCATCACGCAATGGGACGCTTGTTCGAGTACATTTTACGGTGTCAGACATCAGTGGCGACGAAACGGATCAATCAGCTTGAGGGCCGTTATTCCCTGGAGGATCGGCGCGTGTGCGGTGTGGGCCCCTCCGCGCTTTAAAGCACGGGATTCCAGCGATCGACGAGGCGCAGACCGGGTGTTCCCCCGAAAGCCGCCGCGCTTTTTATTCCGACTAAATTTAGCAGCGCTGCCAATGGAGTTCGTGGCGAGCGCGGGTTCCAGTTCCGCGGCGGCGTTGGCGCGGCGCGCGCCGCGTCCATCATGAGGCAGGTCAGTCGACGCCGGCCTGACTCCGCCCTACCGCAACCATATCTGGCGGGGGGTTCCGCGAGGACGCGGCCAAGTCGCGAAGCGCCGCGAGACAGGCCGTTACACGACGCGCTCCTCGTATCGCGATCTGTGCTCGTGTGTCGAAGTTTTTTTTTTTGTTAAAAATAATTTTTTAACAGCTCTCCACGTGGTCTGAGAGCGCTCCTGCGGGGGGCTGTTTCCGAGGGTGCTCCGCATCGTCAAGTCATGGTCCGTGGCTGACGCCGGGTTGCCACTCGATCTCTAACCTTTGCACATTCCTACGGAGATCTTTTCGCAGGCGTTTCGACAAGTGAATGTAAGAAAAATTTGATTGTAAAGTGGCAGGGTACTTGGGGGGGGGGGGGGTTGATTACTTGGGGAGGTGGAGGGGGTTGAATGTGCGAATATGCTGATAACTGTCGGTATTCGAGCTGTGATGTGTCTTCACCTTTGACTTAATAATTCATGGGTACGTGTTACTCTTTACGGGCGGTGACAATTAAGAGCGCATGGTCTAAGGGTAAACCGTGCGAGGAAATTTATTGATGTTTCATCTGCAGTGTTTCGAACTTTCGAACCCCTCACTTCATGCTTTTGTCATGTTCAGGGTTAAGGATGGCGAACATGACGCTGCAGATGAATCTTCATATTCTTCTACCTGTACCTTTGTGTCGAAATGGATGGTACCTGGTGTGCAGGTTCGTCTATTGCACTTGCGTGGACATTTTAAAGGTCTATAATGCCAATATGCTTGCCTCTGCAGATGTGGAAGGTTCCGGCATCGAGGGGAAATGAGACGTGATGACGATGAGCTGGGTAAAGTTGTACGACATATGGATTTCATCCGTGAACAACTCTTGGCGCCCCGCGGATTCTCCCATGTGCGGGATTAGAGCCCTGGGACGCCTCTTTCTTTCGGGTCTGCAGTCCACCGTGGGGAGCTGCAGCGTCATGGCGTGCGGGAATGCATGAAGTGCCACGGCACCTCTTCGAGTAACACGGCTCCCGGAGACCGAAAAGCTGCACTGCGGCGCTGTTGGCTGAGGCGCGAATCGGAGCCTGCGGCACATGGCTACGTGTCTCGTCTCAGTGACCCGCACGTGTAGGGAGTAAGTCCAGCTGGTGGCGGAGCTGTTTACGCAGACGTGGACTTGTCCTACCGGGTACCGCACCCAATCGAGGAGCGAGGTTCCCAGGGTTGTCACTTACATCGAAGGTCGCTGATACTCGAGAGCATCAGGAAAGCATGACGGGCCACGTCCCATCCCTCTTGTGCAGATTTTCAAACAAGCTGGGACAGGGATAAAACTGAGAGCACTTCCGATGAGTGGAAGGTCATCGATCAATGCCTAATGGGTCAACCACACTGCAGTTACAGCAGCGGGAGGTGCCCTGCCACCGCTTTCCCCTTCACCTTCCGCCAGCTACAGGCACCCGGTAGACCCCACAGGTGCCTGGACGAGTCTTCGTGTTGTTCTGCACTCCAAACCCCCACTGTATGCAAGGGATCTATACCCCAAACCATCACCAACCACCCTTTGCCCTACCAAGGCGATATCCAATGGCCCTATGGCAGGTTTTTGCCACCACATCGTCATCAGCAGGCAACATCAACAGTCCACAGCAACATCACTCACCAACAACTGCCGTTGCCCTCATTTCGAGGTCATTTCAATCTGCTATGCAGGAGCAGGTACCTGCGGGACTGTCGCAAGGCAACATGGTGTTGTCACTCCTTCCCTCATTCCCCACTCCCTCGATGCCTCTGGAATTTTTTCCTGCTTCTTCTGCTGCTTGCTTTCGGCCAGCGTCAACCTGGAGACACGCTCATCTCGGCCCCAAGAGCTGCCCTGGCAAGCGGGGTCGACGCTCATGGGATCGCGAAAACGCACCGTGCCACACACAGCCATGCGAGTACCCAGGATGTGGAAAAAACGTACACCAAGAGCTCACCATCTGAAGCGCACCTGAGAACACATACAGGTGCGGCATGCTTGGCACTGATCTCTAGTGCTGTTTTTCATACATACATCTGTTTGCGACATGTTTGTGATTGAATCACAAGATACGTGGGGATGACGACATAAGAATGTAGATGGAAGATAAGCCATTTCATATATATTCGACACTTCTTGTGGGTTCAACGGGATCATTTTGGCTCAAGTCTTTCATGAACCAGGTGGCCAGTCCTGACGATGGAGTAAAAGTGACAAATTTTGGAATTATAGCAAAGTGCCGGCGATAACATCGCCTATGCTTCACGAAGACATTGTGGGATCTTTCGCTCCATCAGCTAATCTAGAAAAATGGGACACCCAGCTTAACAAATGTTGCCCAACGGCCACCACATCTTCATAAGCAACAACAAACTTGATCGGATGCATGAGAAAATCAGAGTGACAGTTGATGGATGCATTCAAACCCGCAGGCAGACAGTCATTGGTGAGTGTGCGTACCTCTAGGCCAGGTAAAGAACCCTCTGAACCTGATATCAACAAATATATCAGATAATCTGAGCAATGAAAACGTTCACGATTAAAAAACACTTGGACAATTTGCGGACATTGAGAAATCTCCACTTAACATGCAGTATTCAAAGTCTATCAGATAGAAAAGAATCTCTAGGTGAAGAAGACGGGTGATGGAAACCCAAGAGAGAAGATGAAAAGAGAGAGGGACAGACAGGTTAGTGGCCAGGGGCGAGTCAGCAAGAACCGCCATGAGTGGCACAATTGTAACTCTTTCCTGCGCTCTGAAGGTAAAAACACAAGCTCCCTTTAATTAGGTTATAAAAAGTGTCCCCTTAACGCTCATTAATGGTGTTTATGACGTTGTTGTGCAGTGTTAACTCTACACAGGTGACATTTCTGCTCGATCCATATTCCTTACACATCAACACTTTGTTCATTATTTTGGGGAGGGGAGTGTGTGTGGTGTGTGTGTGTGTGTGTGTGGTGTGTGTGGTGGGGTGCGACGTTATGTGGCTTATGAAACAATTTTTCGAAAATGTGGAAGACATTTTCACTTAACGGCCAGATTTCCTACAAAGATATGCAATGTGTTTTTATAAAGTGTAGAACAATGTTTTAAAGATGGTTTCAACTTCCAAAGTACACAAAAGATTAAAAAATTTTTTTATTGAAAACAATGTTTTTTTTAATAGATATAATGTCTTGAGTTCGTCAAACTTCAATGCCATAACTGGCAAAATGAGAATGTCAACTAAAATCGGACAGGCTATGAATTGACGTAAAAGCAGTCATCGTTTATTAATGTCAGTTGTACGGAAGATCCTTTGATCGGGTTTCAATTTTCAGTTCAATCGTTTCGAATGGACAGCGACAGGAGCGGAACACGCCGCCCGGTGCCTCAAACCGAAGTGTTAATATCGAGCCAAATTCCTACAGGTGCTAACGAAATGTCTTTTGATGGCAGGGTTGTCACTTTTTATTAAGGTCATCGAACATTCGGGAGGACATTTGCTGGAGTTTCAGGGTCTGAAGGTCTTCCACAGCATGTGATTCTCAAAATAGTTGGAATACAGTAACTTGCCTCTTTCAGTCCATGTCCTTTGGCCATTCTTTCATCCAACTTATTTCCTTATTTGTGGAAATTTCTTTCATTCTGAACAACAAATTCAAGTTATACCATCAACTTTTTTCATGTCATTATAACTTGCGTGTAATAAAGATTGCTTAATCATGACAAATGATAAGTGTGGTACGAGGCTAAAGGCTCGTAAACGACCTCATACATATATCACAATGTAGGACAACGCTCAGTACCTTTACAGGATCTTCAGGAAAATGAATGGACTATCGATCATGCACATGAAGTATAAAATGGCAGGGTTCTATTGATCCCGGGATGCCAGCCAGCATCATGCTGAGTTCCGTCCTCAGGTGGAAACACACTAACCAGCCAGAACCAGTGTGTTTCGATATAATTAAATATATTAAAATAGCGTACTTGGCTACATCGCCAGTATTGATATACACATCCACGTGAGGTCAGTGCAGATTTTTCAGATACGGTTATTATGTACCTCATGTTATGCTTGCAAAAAGGCTTTTACACTTTATTGATGCTACTTGTTCTAAGTGTTCTAAAAGCTGTCTCTTTACATCCTGAGAGGTGAGAAACCATACCAGTGCAACTGGGAAGGTTGCCGGCTGGAAGTTTGCCCGATCGGATGAAGTGACTCGCCATTACCGGAACATACGCTTCCCATCGACCTTTTTCAATTCAAATCTGTTGCGAGGCGGGCATTTCTCGCTCTGATCACCTGGCACTGCACATAAGCGGGCACAATGGTGATCACATCATAAGTGAACCTCAAACCTCAGCAGATTTCAGTTCCTTGGCACATATTAAAAAGAAAGTTGTCAACTGTTTTTTGTATATAGGCGCTTGGAAGAGTTGGATAAACTATATCAGTGACAGGTAGACAATGTGTCATACAGATCATTTCAAGACTTTTAACCGACACAAGATTGCCTTTATAAGAATCATTAAACCAAAGACTTAGTTCAAGTACTTCTTGCACCTGCACTTCTTCACCACTGTGCTCTGTTGCCAAGATCTCAGTGTCCAACCGAGCTCTCCTCGTGTCTGCGCACGTCTTTTCGTGAGCTCGGTCTCGGATTACGACGCGTGATCATACGTTTCACTTTTTTGGGTAGCTCTCACCATGTGACAGACCCTTGGACGTCTATGCAGCCCTCCTAAATATAAAGACTTCTCATGACATCGAGAGAGCAACCTATAGACCCACCCCCTTTTTATATAAAAAGAGTTAAAACCTGTTTTACATGACCTTTGGAGTCATAACAGCCAGGCTGTATGTAATTTATATACACACCCTGTAAATGTAAATATTGTAATTTTATATACTCTTTGTTCGCTATATTATATATTATATATTATATTATATATATATATATATATATATATATATATATATATATAATTATAATTTCTATAACGTCCTGAAAGGCGTTTGATGGCAAGAATGAATGAAGTCAGATTGAAAGTGTTTCTGCACGTATATAGCATGCCAAAGGAGTTGTTGTTTTGTTAACGTGCATGTGTCAAAATAATCTGTGCGGGCTGGCTCTTCCGCTGCTTTTCTCACAATGTTTTGGTGTCCACGTATATGGTGCACACATGGATACATGCACTCAACTGTTGTGAAACAACATGCTGTGTTGAAACTCCCTTCTCTTTTTTCCGCAAAGTATATGCTGGCACTTTTTTCATTGTTTCAATGATTATTATAATACTGAGTAAATTAAACCAAATAGCACGTTTTTCCTTGAGTCCTTTGGCGGTCTCTTATCACGTGGTATATTCACACAAAAAATGAGAACGGCACTGTGTAGAGTGGTATCCCTGCCAGGCTACAGGTTCTGTTAATGTATCCCACCGATAGGCTGCGTCTGTAATCTGTCCTGTCCAACAATATATCTGTCTGTATCACATAACCTGGTCCCACAACTTTTTGAAGATGTCGTTTTTTGGCTCCGATTTCTCAATTTGTGACGAATCACTTAAAAAAACATTCTCATATCCAGATTCCAGATACTATATTATATTATTTTTTTATTACCTTGTCGAGGTCGTATGGAGCTTACACAACAACGCACGCAAAGGGGGCATGAAGCATGAGGGCGGGATGAAGGACAAAACAGTGGATAACATAGACTTAGAGATCTGTGGAAGCGAGAGGGCATAGGGCAGGGAACCGGGGTATACAAGATGGATATTACAGGGACTTTCAGGAGGGAAGCAGGGAATTTGAAGGAGGTGGTTTGTGGTGTGGATTAACGAAGGGTTAGAAAAGATCGAGGATTTGGATGGGGATGAATAGAGGTGGGTGGTGACAGCTGTTTGAAGGCTGGAGGAAAAATGGGATTGAACAGAGTGAGGGAGTTTATTCCAAAGTGGGGAAAAAGAGAATGAAAAGAGTGAAGGTGAGCAGTGATTCGTGATTTTGGCAGTTTTACCAGAGGGTTGTTTGCGCACTTGGCGCCCTGCGAATATATTGTGGGACAAATTGCAGAAAGAGCAGGGGGGCGACAACCAGAAGAGGATATGATGGTAGAAGACTAAGAAAAGACCTACCAACCTTGTCCTTGCAGTGAGAGAGGTGAGAGGCCCAAAGACATACATCTCGCGGGAGATGCCAATGATCCGAAATGTCCCTTGGTTTCCACAGCGTGAAGCGAGTAAGGTGGGAGCAGGAGCACCAAGCCAGAGGGGAGAGCAGTACGCAATCAGAGTGCAGATGAAAGCTTTGTAAGGTGGTCAGATGAGGTGAAAAGCTTTACCCAGATCTGGCAGTGAGCGAAGAAGTGCTACTTGCGTCTGAGGGATGACAGATGGTCGGCAGAGGGTGAAATTGAGTTGAAACGGTTCTGGATTTGCAGCAGGCAGTTTTCTTCTAAGGTGTCTCTTCCATTTCTCAAATGTTAAGTTTCTTGGTCAATTTTGTCCAGTTTTTAACTGTTTTTTTCTCATCTGAACATGTTTTTGTGTGTTCCTAGTTTCGGTTTTGTTTCAAAAATCGTGCTATGTTGTTTTTTTTTTTTTTTTTTTTTTTTTTTTTTTTTTTTTTTTTTTTGTTTTTTTTTTTTTTTTCCTTTCTGTCGCACCTTGTCTTACCAAGGTTCCTTGAGCCTACCCCTCACCTCTTCGTGTACACAAGTCGTTTTCTATTTTGTATTCTTCTCCTATTATTTCAATTCCTACTTCCACATTTCCAACCCCCCTCCCCTCCCAACTAAACACTGCTGTTCTTGGCTTGAATTCAAAAACAAAACAAAAAACTATCGTTCCTCCTGCATACCCACAATCCCGATGGCCTTCTTCTTTCTTCTTCTGTCTCTTCTGGCAAACCATCTTTATATCACTTAGAGCTATGATGTCTGACCTAACTAGCTTATAGAAAAAAAAAAAACATGTTGCCGATAGACGAAATAGTTATCCTTCACAGTCAATATTCGAAGCTTTTTACGCGTGACACTTCATTACCTGATTTACCTATCTTCAAATCCATCAAAAATAATATCTTTGGTGTTCCTTTCTATCATACACTCCTGTATCCACGTGTCTCTCGATCTTCTGATACTTTCATCAACCCAGCAGCTTCACTCTGCGTTTACAGTTCCAAATTCACCATACACCTCCACGATTTTACTTCAACCTTCCTTTTCCGAATGTTACGCAATCGTTTATTTAAATAAATAATTCTTTGACTATACACCTCCCGTAGCACGTGCTTCTCCATAACCAGTGATCTGTTTCCACCCTCTGCGTTACCGATCCAAATTCACCATTTCACCTCACGATTTTTTTTCTACACCTTCCATTACCTAATCTGATGAAACTTCTCAAAAAATAATAATAAATACGATCTCTTATAATGCTTTATCTTCCTTTTCACACGTGTGTACTCATTACTGTATCAACAATTCACCACTCTTCTTCTACTTAACAGACTGCTCTCATTCGACCTCTCCTTCATACCTTGTCTAAAAAGTCCACTGTTACAGCGTTTCTTCTCTCCATTCTTGATTCGCCTTATTGCATCCTTCAGAAATGTCTTATCGCATCTTGAACTAAATTTATAAAACCCCAGTTTTGCTATGAGTGTTCTCCTTCATCAACATTCTTTTTTTCCACTTCAGTGCCAACTCACCTTCTCACCCCATCCCTCTCAAAGTAACCATTACACTCTTTCCCTCCAAGCTTCCCCTCACCTCTCCAAACTCACCCTTCTCCACCATTCACCCTCCTCACTCACCCTTCTCAAGTCCCCCCCCTAATAATCCACAAAGGCTGCCTCCTTTCCTGCCCTCTCACCTCCATCTCATACTCCACTCTCCAAATCTCACTGCCTTCTGCCCTCTCTCTTGCCCCCTCTCCAGCACCACAGAGCCTTTTCTCCTCCTCATCTGGCTTCCCTCCCCTCGCTATTCTGCAATCCCCACACTCCTTCAACAGCCCTCCTTACACCCCCTCCTCCCTTGTCCTACCTCCCATCCCTTGCACCAAAAGCCCTCCCTTCTCTTCATTAACAGTGTGACCTCAATATCTTGGCCTTCACTCAAACCTTACAGATCTTTCCATACAGGTTGCCACGCGACAACCAGACCATAATTGCCTAACAGAAACTTCCTCCCTCAAGACGTCTCTGACTCCCAAGTATCTCTCCCTGGTTACTCCCTCCTCCAGTATGACGGACCTGAGCCTCGTCGAATGGAGGAGTTGCTCTCTTGATCAAAGACTCTATTCCTCACTCTCCATTCACTGGAAACTAAAAAACACTCAGTGGAGCGCATACCTCACCAGTGAAGACTCCCCAGATCTGAATCTTCACCAAAATCTAATCAATTCATCCTCGTCAACAAACCAACCTGTCCACCATTTCATCTCCGAATCCATGGACAACTTTTTGAGTTACATGCTCACAGACAGAACAGGTAAAAACATGACCTTTGCTCTCCTCTGTGGCCGAGGTAAGAACATTTACATTGATTTACACATGGTCAAAATTAGAGTGTTCATCGTTGCTATCTGAGATCTGAGAAGATCCTCTGGGCTTTAATGTTAAACAGAAACTTTTTTAAAATTCCTCTGAGTTAATTCACTCGCAGTAGTTAACCATGTAAAGAAGTACAATAGATACACTAAATAACAACGGGATATTTATGAAGGTCTTGAGCAGCAAAAAACAGAAGGGTGGATCTCACCAGAGAAATGGTAGAAGTCCTGATTGTTACTCTCGTCGGACAACAACAGTCTGGTCTCTCGTAATTAAAAGACGACACTAAACACGTCAATAATTGCAGCAGAGAATTCAACTGAAAAAAACATACACATTATTTTAATTTGATCTGCATCCAATGTTCAACTAAAATTTTGCTCAAGTGAAAGTTTGGTATCAATCAACACTGCTTATAATGTGATGTCAAATGGTGCAACTGAGGACAGCAAGTAAAATTCTGGTCAAGTGAAAGCCCGACAACATTGTGTCACAAACACTGTGACGACACACTTCCATGGGATACAAGTACATTGTCTGAGTACTGACTGAAACACATCAGCGATAGAACAGAGGTCGACAATAAATCTATATAGCTTCTCTTATGTCCCAAATATTCCCACATTCTGGTGGGTCAGCCTTCACACCTGACATTCGATAGAAGAGCAGGAATTTTTTCAGGCATTGGCAACAGCTCGCCTACTGTTTGTGTCGAAGGAGACCGTGGGATCTTTAACATCCCCAACTAATGTTGGCAGATGAGACACCCAGTTTAAGGTCCATCCGAGGGATGGCACACATTGATGAATCACCCAGGATGCAAGACACCAGGATGACAGTTGTAGCTGGGACGAGATTTGAAACCCAGGCTAGACAGCTCAGAAGTAGTGCACACACCTCCAGCGCATCCATATATATATTATATTATATATATAATATATATATATATAATACAGTACATGACCAGATAAGACTATATATATATATATATAAACATATATTATGAAGACTTTCATGATTCCTTGAAGAGGTTGGTTTGTAATTTGGTCCTGCTATTTGAGGAAGAGTTGTGGTCAGTCACCTGTTATTTTACACATTGAAATGCAGGTGAACGTAACTATAACGTGGATTTAGGTGTACATTCAGTCGTGACATTTCCCAGGCGAATGATCGACTCTCCCAAAGCTGAAACAACGTCAGACTGCCTTTGTTCTCACTCACCAATCCTCGACTCCCCCACTGCCCGTAATGACAAGCAACACTTTTAAATCGACTCTAATCTGCTTGTTTAGAGCTCGGTGACGCTTCACTCAAGTCGCGTCGGATAACTGCCTGCGGGTAAATCGACCCGACGGGAGACTTTGTTGAGGCTGCAACTTCTGCATTGTCATGGCCATTTTTTTTCAGACCATGGCTGAGACGAGTCCGGCTAACATGGACAGCAATCGTCTCTCCTGCCTGGTTCCGTTTGGCTGATTGGAGCAATAGATAAACCCGCTACCGGGGTAATAAGCTTGGATGTCTGCGTGTAAATGAACACTTGGCAAGAGTTGAGAGATTCGTGCAAGGCAATTACAGTAACTACTGTATATACTGTCGCTAAATTCTCGCTTCTTATCACAAAAGATCATAAAGAAAAACGTGAAAAATTTTGTTGCATTGGATAAAATGCTATCAATTAAAAGAGAAAACAAAATTGGTTTCACGGTAATTGGTTGCTCACAAACATTGTGAACTGAAACAACACTCAGTAGAGTGCATACCTCTGCCAGGTGAACAGTTTAATGTTTTGTCTCCCATGATAGGGTGGATCTGGATCTGGACCTGAACCAAAATCGAATCGGCTTGTTCTTGTCACCTACCCAACTCATCCACAACTTTTGTCATAACTCGTACACAACTATTTTTCAACAAGCCGGTAGGCGACATGGTGGTCGCTACATAATTGCATATAGTCATACAGCTTTTGATGGATCGGGCTGAAAATTTTGACAGAGGTTGATTATAGTGCGGATAAAAAGCGCGGAAGCTGATTTTGATTTTCTAAAAAATATGTTTTTTAGTATTTTTCAAAAATGTCAAAGTCCCGTTGCTACGCAACGGTGGCGTCCATAGCAACGGTGCTCAAAAGCATACAACTAGATCCTGGTATGAACCTACCTGTCAAGTTTCATCAAAATCGGTTGACTCATCTGGCCTCCAGAGCTGTCCATTACATACAAACATACAGACAGCGGAAAAACTGAGAATAAGGTAGTCTAGCGACGACCCAATATCATGCTCTCGTTTTTGGCCCCATCTCTCAATGGTGAGAATCACTTGTTAAATTAAATAAATTTGTATCCAGATCTTCACCAAAATCGAATCAAAGAGTTTTTGGCCATAACTCTCAATGGTGAAGAATCATTTAAGAAACTAGAGTTCATGAACACGATACCCCATGTAGTGTTGAGTGTATACTTCAATTTAAATTAAATAATGATTTAACGATGGTTTAAAAATTCCAGAAGTTCAGTACTACTGAAGCAGTTTTATACATCACCCTTGTGCACTGTAAAAAGATAACATTGAGTCTCAGTTTCAGATGTGAGTCTTATTGTTCACCATAGAACGCAGTGTCATCGGCATCGTATATAGCCATATTGGGGACCTCTTCTTCACCCCGATACAAAGCCCTCTCATGCTATATATCGATATATAGCATGTTTCTTGGAATTATTATGAAGGAGACCATAGGATCTTATATGTCAATGGTGCAACTCCGTGATCCGTGATAAAACATAGCCTCCGTGATTTGTGTTCTGCAGTGTTCAAGTACTGTGTATAATTCAATTAAAATAAGGTTTTAAAGAGTTTAAAGACATATAAATAAATAAATAAATTCCGGTTTTTACGCCTTTTTACCCAGTCAAATTACAGCTACAACACCCATCGAACATGTTACATTAGTTATTCGTGCTAGTTGTTTTGTGTCCTTTCTGACGTCCTTAAAAACGTAAGTTTCCTGTTTGGAATGATTTTCAATTTTGTTTGATTGCCAGACAGGCAGACAAATTATCTGACTCCTCTCTGCGCATGTGCGTCGGACAAATTCAGAGCCAACGTACTGTTAAATGGCAAAGTGATCTTCCAAGTCATTATGTTCTGAATCATGTTCAAAATATAACATTCAATTTAAATATGTTGTTCCTCGATCATAAACTGATGATTCATAAACACATGGATGGACATGAACCAATTGCTTAATCCCACTTTTCACTTCACGTGCGTGGGGTAACAAAAAATTCTAGTCTCTGGATCCGAATCTTCATCAAAATCAAATCAATTAGTCCATGTCACACAACCAACCTGCCCTCCAAATTTGTCTGAATCTGTTCACAACTTTTGATATATCCTGGTCACAGACAAACACACAAACAGACAAACGACAGGGGTCAAAATATAACCTCCGTCCACCTTTGGTGGAGAAGGTAATAAGGATTGCATTTGGCAGGTGTGAATAACCTTTGTGCTTTTGATGTCACAACAAGAACAGCAAATCTGCTAATTTTTCAGAAAACCTCATTGTTAAAGTCTCTTGCAAAATACAGACAACACTAAAGTTGTCCCCAGGTTACAGTTAGCTGTTTTATCTTCAATTTTTAATTTTACGCACAGATTGTGTCGTCCCTACAAGCACAGTCATTGCAGAGCCTTATTACAGGGGGTCAAAATGATCTCAGATTAACTTTCGGCTCATTTTGTGTTCATGGAAGTTGATACAAATCAGATCAAAGATTTTGATTCTAGTAGGTTGTTAATCGGATCGGACTGAACAGTCTTTTGTATTTGGATATGGAAATGTATTTTGGAATAACCACTGATGAGAGGAGGAATTGAAGATTATAAACGAATGTAGTTATGCAACAAGTAAAACGTATTTTGGGACGTGACTATGAAAAGATGTTTTGACATTTTTGTACAAAGGTGCAGTGAAGTCCAAGGACATTGGGGGTGTAGGTTAGGGATTAGGAGAGGGCTGTTTGAACGAAGCCTGCCAAGGTATTAACACAGTGAGAGTCTTTTGATCGAAGGCTCGGAAGTTGACAGCTGTGTTCATCTAGACTAGAGGGTGACTGGCCGCGACTGGCGCTGCGGCTGCTTGCAGGTGATGTGGAGCAGAACGGTGGAGGGTGAAGTTGAAGCTCTTAGCTCGGAGAGATACTTGAAGGGCATTCCTCATGTCAAATTAGTGATAACATGTCATATTGCGTGTACAAACACCATGAACCTTTGCTCATACATTTTTGTAATTCATATAGTGGAGTATGGTCCTTGAATTAATACGCTTGCATGTGTCCATGACTAAGAGCTTGCCAATTGACAGATACGTTCTGTCTGCAATTTCTTACTGGAGAAAATAAAGCATGGAGATGGACGATATTCAAGTTCAACTCCTTAATTCTAAGTTGCAGGATTTGTACAGAAGACTCCAAAGGCACCAATGTTCAGTTGTGAGTTCACAAAGCTACTCCAGGGGCTTGAGCAATGCATCTTGAAGCAAAAACACTTTTGAGATTAACTGAGTGCAGATGAAACATGGTATGTTCAGCAATAATGTGTAAGATTACTGCTTTTGAAAATTACTAGTATCATAAGTATATAATTTGAGAAGTGTCAGTTTGTTTGTTTGTTTGACTTCGATACATTCCCAAACCACCAGGTGGAAGGAGTTAAAAACTGGTGGTGGTACTTTGGGTTGCACAGGAAGGTTTTTGGGGGTAAATAAGATTAAATAGTGCTGGGGGGTCGAGGGGGACGCAAATTCTCTATGTAAATGTATATAATATGGAGCCATGGGATAAAATATGATACAAGTAAAATACGCAGGGTAGATACAAGTCATAGTAAAATACGTGAATTCTCTGCATCAAAACCATGGACATTATAAAAGTGTGGGGTGTTGGGAATCGGGGGGGGGGGAAGGCTGGGGCTCTGGCAAGATGGCCTCCAGGTTTGACTTGTAATGTGCCACTTCAGCGTTGTGTGACTATGTGACGATGTCACTCCACAGACTTGTGCTACCTCAAAAAGAAGAAGAAGAAAAAAAAAAGAGAAGGAACATAAGAAGAAGAAGAGAAGAAGATAAAAGAAGAGGAGGAAGAAGAAGAATAAGGAGAAGAATAGAAGTTGGGAATTGCTACTATAAATACATCCTATTTGTTTTGTTCTATACATTTGTCAACTGGGGAGAACAGAATGGACTGAAAAATGTGGTTGTACTCGAGGTGTGCACAGGTAGGTTTACAGGAGAGAGAAAAAATCATTGCCCTGGCCATGGGTTCAGAGTCGGGACTCAATTCTCTTTACTTAAATGTATATCGTATAGCACCACCTTTGTGAAAGTCGGTGTTACAAATCATCACCAGAAAGAGCCATCAAAGATTGCAGATGCTCACCAGGACTTTTGTGTGGTGTTTGTGTGGTTTTTAGAGTACTACTTTATAGACATACTCACATTCTATTGTACATACTTTGTAGACGTACTCACATTTTAATTGTACATACTTTGTAGACATACTCACATTCAATTGTACATACTTTGTAGATATGCTCACATTTTAATGTACATACTGTAGACATACTCAATTCAATTGTACATATTTGTAGATATGCTCACATTTTAATTGTAATACTTTGTAGACATACTCACATTAAATTGTACATACTTTGTAGATATGCTCACATTTTAATTGTATATAGTTTGTCGAAGTACTCAGTTAAAAAAAAGATAACGTGTAATTCCGGCTACCACCAGGTGGGGCTTGTGACCTACATGAGCAACATTACGTGCGGACAGACAGACAAATGGACCCAACTGCAATTCTCTCTCCTCTGGCAAGGGTAATAAAATACGCCATCGACTTCATAAAGGTGGGGAAATCAACCCATCCTTAAAGATGGGTTCTTTGCGAGTGTTTGAGAAATTATAACACGACATGGTAGTAACTGCAAGGATAAACATAATTACATCTTAACAGCCAGTAGGCGACATGGGTGTCGCTATATAATTGCATACTAGTCATACAGTTTTGACGGATCGGGCTGAAATTTTTGACAAAGAGGTTGATTATAGTGCGCATTAAAAGCACGGAAGCTGATTTTTGATTTTCGAAAAAAAATATTTTTCGGATTTTTTTCAAAAATTTCAAAGTCCCGTTGCTAGGCAACGGTGGCGTCCATAGCAACGGTGCTCAAAGGCATACAACTAGATCCTGGTATGAACCTACCAGTCAAGTTTCATCAAAAATCGGGTTGACTCCTCTAGCCTCCAGAGCTGTCCATTACATACAAACAAACAGACAGACGGATAAGGGTAGTCTAGCAACCATCCAATATGAGGAAATAGGTGTTCAACAGGACGACTCTGAGGGAGCACACTTGCCTTTGACTGTCTCACCTGGGTACAATTCTCGACCTGACTATAAACTGTTACTCCGTCATCTCACGGGCAAGGATTAGATCAATGAGTGCGCCATCTGTGTATTGGATGTAATGGTAAGCAGAGGACCCATATACGAAAACTGATTGCTGGTGGCATTAAAAATTCCATGGGATCTTTCAACGAAGAACAGGTGAATTCTTACCGGCATCCTGACCAAATTCCACACAAGTAGAGGTACATTCAAAGTACCGCCTTCACGCCAAATAAATAGACAACAACCCTCTAGCGCTTGGTTTTTCAAACCCGGGGGTGCGACCCCAAGGTGGGTCGCCGAGCAAATTTTGTGGGGTCGGGGCGTCCGCTTGCAGCGAAAAAATTTATCTGTTTTCGATCGGTGTTCGCTTTTACGGGATGTAATATAAACGGTTCGTTCAAAGTATGGGAACCGGCGCAACATGGCGCCTGGAAATGGATCAGCCGATGCGCGGCTCGCTGAGGCTAAGTCACATTTGCCTACGGCGAGGATACGGCGGCCGTACGCCCTCTGAATTGACAGAAACGTGCGCGGCCGCAGAGTTTCTGCGGTGGTCTCAGGGTGGCCCTACGCCATTTGGCTATATTTTACAGGCCGTAGGAGTCGCCGTGGAATTATAACGCGGAGTTATAACTTTTTTCATTTCTACGTTGGCCGTAGCAATTCGACATGCCGTAGTTGTGACGCAGTTGTTGTCCAGCTCGACCGTACGTAGGGCGTACGGTGGGCTTGCGTTATTCGTGCGGCTGCCGTAGTCTCTTATCAATGAAAAATGAAGTTTGCCCTAAAAAACCGAATACATTTAAAAAACCGAACACAACGAAGCGTTCATTTTTGTTCACGTGTCTCCCCACCTGTTCGAGCCGCATCTTCGCGCTTTGTTCGTCCAGTTCGTCGGTGGAAGTACTCGTGAAAGCATCTCTCGTGTGTCGATCGCTACTTTACCTCGTGTTTTCACCTTGATTTGCGCTGTTTTTTTTTTTTTTTACTCATCTTGTGTTTTAACTAATAACAAAAAAGCAATCCGATCACGTGGTGTGACGGACTGTCGGGCAAGGATTTAATTTCACAGAAAAAAGGTTGTAATTTGGAATATCCATGATTACCTCAGCCCGATGCGTTTGATGAAAGTGATTGTGGTTCTGGGGCATCATGTTTGATGAGGTGCCCTGGGGGCAGCGCTCGCAGAGTGCGCGAGCGATCGGAACCCAGGCCGGAGCTCGAGCCTGTGTGGACCTTTGATTGGTGATTGTACCAGTTTACATACAATACACCGCACCGAAGGTCATTTACTCATCTTATTTTACCTTAAACATGGGGAATTTCAGTTGAAAGTGTCTTGAAAGTGGGTTTTCTTGGGGTCCAGGAAAAGATTAATTCACTCCATTATTTCTTATTGGGAAAATAGTTTGGGAATCGAACTTTTTGCAATCCGAACAGCCTCCTGGAACGAATTCAATTCGGATTCTGGGGCACCACGTACTGATATATTCCGAACTGCTATATTTTTATTCAGTAAAAAAAGAACTGGTATATATACCCACTCGTTACCATCCGTCTGGCCGCACGTTCGCCTTAGGGCCCCCCTGCGGTCGCCTTGCGGGCACCTTGAGGCTACCTTGAACATTCTATGGCAGCCGCAGGGACGCCCTAAGGTCACCGTGCGACATCAAATCAAAGACCGTACGGCACCACCACGTTTTCGGTCTCCACAATTTCTAAATACGCCGCTGCAGCTCCCGAAAAATAAAAACATATGTGACTGCTACATTGTGTGACCTGTGAAATACTGCGCCGCCGTATAATTGCTAGTGGCCGTAGATTTTGGAGACCCCACGGCCGCCGTGGCAAATGTGACTTAGGCTGAAGGGCGTTCATTTTGGCGGGAAATTAGTGGTTTGATCCATGGCATCTCAGACTCAGACTCTGACTCTATCATTAAC
>CM068952.1:152807057-152821599 GCA_035128595.1 Eptatretus atami
TAAGGCAACAACCCCCCCCCCGCCTCCTTCAAAAGATGGCGGGGGGGGAGGGAGTTGCTTGTGTAAAACCCATCACCAATCATGCACCTGGAGTCTTCAGCTACATACATACATACGTACATATACATAGCTCCATTATAGTAGGATAATCTGGTAGGAAGATCTAATTTTCCACTTAATCTTCGAGCTAAATATAAATATAATAATATATAAATAACGTACAGAAAGGTTATATTACCAATTTTACAAGCAATGATTTCACAATGTACTCAAAAGTTAATTACCACCCTTTTTATAGATCGAACTGCACTTGACAACTTATTGCAGAATCTTCTGTCTCGAGCCGTGAAGCTGGTAGTGACGAAAACATTGTTCGAGGGCACGTTCCAATTACACATGTGCACAGATAATCTTGCCACAAGGAACAAAGTATACACAAGGACCTGGACGGCAGGAGGGGACTATTTGTCCCATTTCAAGCTGGTGCCACATCGGACACATCAATCAATTTAAACAGTTGATCAAGGTAATTCACTGGGCAGCAAGGGTATTGTGAGGGTGGAGAAGTGGGGATGGCAGCAGTGGCTGGCAAGCATAGGACATCACCAGGGGACAAGCGGTGTTTCAAACAGATATAGGGACTGTATTCATCATCATAATCATTAAATCATCATCATCAGCCATCAACATCATTCAACATCATCAACATCATCGTCATGGTTGCACTGCACTCCGTTAAACCATGGATGGAAATGAGTTGAAACTCGGTGGTTGTACTCAGCGTCGGACCGGAAAGATTTTATGTGGTTGAAAAACATTAATAGTCCCGTTTGTTTTGGCTTAAGTGGTGACGCAACATTCTATGTAAATATGTATATGTAGCACCGCTAATGGTGGTAGGGGGTTTTACAAATCAAAATGCCAATACGTGCAGTATAATTCAATTGTCTGCAAGCCAAAAAAACCATTTTCTGATTCACTTGATGTGCCATATTGCTCTGCTGAAGTAGTTTGTTGAAAAAGAGTTATGCTGGGTGGTTTTGTCAGTGCCTTCCAAGCTGTAGTTAGGGCAGGGAAATTTGGAATTGTTCATGGTTCCGACGATAGCCTCACCTTACTCTTCGCCGAAGTACACCGTCGCGGATCTTTAACGTTCCACCAACTAATGCCAGCCACACACATTGATGAAATCACCCTGCCTGGAAATACCAAGAGACAGCTTATAGCCCTGGGCTGAGATTCAAACCAGGCTCGACACCTTAGAGCGTGAGTGCTTTGCATACCTCCAGGGCCTAAGCCATCCTTCCAAGGCCTATGAAGAACAAAAGGACATTAGAAATTATCCATGATCATTCGAGGTTTATTTGTTTGTTTGACTTGTATGCACTACTTGCACCGCTTGAACCATATTTGCCTTTAAAACTGTAGCTTGTGCTCAGGGGTGAAGCATGAAGAATTAGAAAAGGTCGTTGAGATTAAAAAAAAAATCTTCTTCTCCACACCCACCAGTCAGAATTCTACCAACTTTCGGTTAACAATATTTGCCAGGGCACAGATAAGCTGCAAGTCCGTCGCTCAGCTGGTCCTTTTTATTATTTGAAATTATCAAATAATATTTGTATTTTTATATTTATTTTGAGGTGAGGGGGAGGGTTAGGGGAGGGCAGTGGACATGGTAATTGGGTGAGAAAGAACAAACACAGACAACACGTATTCATGACACAGGTATACAGTCACTCATCCATACCTTCAGATACCTACCATCCCTGTCGATATCCATTGCACTACTCTTTCCCAAATGCTTCACGGTTTGCTATCCAACTTCAAAATTTAAACTTAACTACTGTTTCCTGCTGCACACGACCCTTTTTTAGGGGAAGACTATGCCTGCATCAATTAAGACTACTCTCTGGAGTGAAAGACCCCTGCATTACTACCATCTTAACTCTCCTCTTCTTTAACTCTCAGGCTGTAGGTCCTGTCCTTTCACTATCCATTTTTGCTGAAAAACTCTTCTGCCACTTATTTTGTCCATATGATTTCATGTATCTTAACATTCTTTATCAGATCCCCTTGCTTGATGGCCTCCATTTTTATTGGAGAAGGTTGTCTCCTTCAGCCACTCCTCATGTCTGGGATGCATGGAGCGGCGGATTCACGCGGGGTCAAATTGCCTCTCCTTGCCTTTTATCAGGAGAGGCTGGGGGGTGGGGTTAGGTGCATAAAGTGCCTTATCATATGGACGCCTGAAAATGTCATGATGGAAATTGCCTGAACTAACGGAGAAGTGTCAGGTTCAGTCAGGTATGCAGGCATGCGCCGGAGGCAGACCGTCGCTTGCTACCACTTTGCCGGGTACTCCAGGGGCCTCAGTGTGGCCTCCCCCATAGCAGATTCCTGGCCCATTCTCCATCTCCTTGATGCCGATCAACCTGCTGCAACCACAAGCACAGTGGTCGGCCCCATTGGCCTCCTCACTCTGAGGCTCCCCTCCCTGAGAAGAATCTTGTGCTGAGCAGGATCAGCGTCAGGAAAACGAGCCACACGTCCATTAGCAGCCCACAGCTATCAATAGACAGACACACGGAATATTTCTATAAAGAGTTTAATGAACATAAAATCACAAATATTTATAATGGAAAATAATGAAACTGAGGTAACAAATTCCTGTTTTGACGGCGCCTCCACACATAGTACAAAAAACGGACCAAGGGAAAGATTTTAAAAAAGGAAAATCCTCTATTCTGCACTTAGCTTCGGGTCCAGCAGTGATCTTTTTGAAACTTGACGATAGAACCACATCGTCTGCTCGGGAAACCCGCAAAATGCCCAAGACCGCTCTCAGGTGGGAACGTATAAGGAGCAATCGAGTGAGGATATCAACACCCAGACTCAGAAACCATGTGCAGGCTTCTTTTCAGCGATTGGCATCTTGTCGACGCCGCCCCTCTGCAAATGACGCCGGCCTGCTTTCCCGATGCGCACCAACACGAGGCTCTGAGGCGCGGGTCTCACATGACCAGCCAAAACAGTCATGGCTAGCGGTTCTTTGCTCCATTCACGCGTGCAAATTTCACACAAAACAAACACCAGGGATTCACATTGCTTTTTCCTTCGAGTCAAGGGTGGGCCAGCCCAGAGCCTCTGTCTCAATCGCTTTCCTCACAGAACCTCCTTCACGCTGCTGTTTGTGGCCCGACCGCCGATTCTGCCCTCAATCCTCGTCTCTTCTCTCCCCTCTGATCCTCTCGACATCCACATCCCACCATTCTTACACCCCAGGCGGCATTGGTTACTAGTTGTCATAACTGGAGGCGGGTTTTCGCCTGTTTGGCACATTCGGCCCGGTTGTGGTCGTTTTAAGGACGTGATTTTTTTTTTCATTGCCGGTCTTGTAAATGCAAAAACATAGGAAAAGGTCACAGGGGACAATCACATACTGGGGCGAGAAATTAGCCTTCATCCCTACCTTAATTAGTACAGCACCGCCCCCCTGTGTGGTGACACTAGCAACTTCAGCTGACAGTTTCCCTACTTAAGTTTCAACGAGATGTCTCCTACTTGTCTTTGGGCCATGCTACTCTATACAATCTAACCTTATCTGAAGTTCCTCCATCTACCCTCACAAATATAACAGTATTGTTTTCCTGTATTAAGAAACATAACATGAAGCATTATTTTTTTTCTGTATCAACAACATAATATATAGTTTATATTCCTGTATTAGGAATGTAAAGTAAAGTTTCTTTTTTGAGTTCTAATTATATTTCATATGCAGCCTGTGGCTGCTGGTTTGCATCTTTGCTAGAATGGGCAGTACTGTTGATGCAGTGCCCCATGTTTCCATTAAGCTGGTATTCATTTTGCCGACCTCGGATGAGTGACAGGCTGAGTCAACCTACCTGGTGTTATTTAACGTATTGACAGGGGCTGAACTCATGACCCCAAGGTCTTAATTAAACGGAAGACCAAGAAGGAACCCGAATAAGTAATGAGCAAAGATGGATCATCAGGAGGAACCTGGATAGGATTCAGGTTTCAGCCAGCCACGTTAACCATTAAGCCAACGCCAGGCTTACTTTTCTGTATGAAGAACATAAAATAAAGTTTATTTTCTTGAGTTATTAAGATCATGAAATTTACCTTTAATAATAATGACGACAAACTTGATCCAATAATGCGATGGCGATGTTGATGATGGAGATGATAAAGATGAGTATGAGAGATGATTGCACTTGCCCATTATGGTGGAATCTTCTTTCACCTGCGACCCACATGCCATGCCCTCTCATGCTATATACTGTATATCGAAATATAACATGGTTCTTTGAAGTACAGTATTATGAAGGCAATTTGTGTTCTACAGTCTTCAAGTATATAATTCAATTTTAATAATTTTTTTCAAGAGGTTTAAAGGGTTTAAATGAAAAAAAAAATTCCGGGTTTTACTGTCATTTCCCCAGTGGCTATCACACCACCCTCTCTATTTAACACGTCACATTAGTTCTTCATGCCGTTGTTTGTGTCCTTATGACGTCCTTAAAAACAGTAAGTTTCCAGTTTGGAATGATTTTCCAATTTGTTTGATTGCCAGGCAGGCAGACAGACTTAAAAAAAAAAAAAATGTACATCTCACTCCTCTCTGCACATGTGTGATCGGGAAGAATTCAAAGACAAAGTGCGTTAAAACTAAAGAGTCTTCCTATTCATGTTCAAAATATAACATTCGATTTATCATAAACTGATAACACAGACGGAGGACGGCTGGACATGAACCTAACGCATCACCCCCGGTCACGCCTTTGCGTGCGTGGGGTGACAAGACATTTAATTGGCCTTTCTTTCTCCAACACAAAAAACGAAAAGAGCTAATCGAAAAGGGTGCATTGCATGACACTGCAGCACCAGATAGTGCATCACCTTCATGCGAATGATTGAAGTTTTCAAGACCGATGTATTTTTCTGAAAGTATATTCTCATGATATCCATTCAATGAATCTCAATATTGGCCTCAAGAACCTTATTTTTAATGTTTCCTCTCAAGTAACATTGACCGGAGTCCCCCTGTTGTTTGTCTGCATGCCTTTACCGATGTATTTTTCTGAAAGTTATATTCTCATGATATCCATGTAAATGAATCTCATATTGGCCTCAAGAACCGTTATTTTTAATGTTTCCTCTCAGTGACATTGACCGGAGTCCCCCTGTTGTTGTCTGCATGCTTTACTAGAGCAGTATCAGACAAGTTTACACAAGGGAGGTTTTATCTTTCTTTTTCTGGCTGGAAAATGCTGTAGACCTACTTTATTCACCCTTGTCCGTGGGAAACCACAGTCTAGAGGGTGGAACAATTAAACTATTTTCCTCATTGTTGTTTTCCACACGAAGAGCATCGGTTGGTTGTAATTGTAACGTACAGAACATCTTTATACATTCATGAAAGACAAAGTTTAGTGAGTACAAGACGAATGCTTTTGTCTCCTTCGAGGCATTGCATGACCGAGAAAACAAGCGGCAAACAGAGCAATTACTTGCCACGCTAGGGGCCCGGATCACATGAAAACAAAACATCATTACTCCGCTAAATAATCACACGCTGTTTGCCTGATAACCCGCTGCTACCCCAAATTGTCTGATTGATATCTATTACAGGGCTTTAGTTCTCCAGCATTTCGTTTTATTCTGAGCCAATGACTTTTATCGATGCCGTCGAAGCAGTTTCTTGGCTATGGTTATTGCTGGATGGTTTGCCATTACCTACCTTCCCAGCAGTTGTTAGAATAGGAATTTAGAAATTGTCCAGTGCCGGCGATGGCTTACCCACGCTTCGCGAAGGACACCGTGGGATCTTTAATGTCCACCAACTAATGCTGGGAGACTGGGTGCCCAGTTACACGTCTATCCGAGAGATGGTACACACATTGATGAATCACCCTGCCTGTGAAACACCGGGATGACAGATTACCACTGGGTCGGGATTCAAACCCAGGATCGACAGCTTAGAAGCAAGACAAAAACTCAAAGTATAATGAATGCACTTACGTGCCTATTCTGTCGAGCAGAATCCTCACCGGAATTTCTAAAATGCAATGAGGATTAGCATTTTCTCTCTGTTAAAAGTTGCCCAGCAACCAATAAGTTCATCGTTCATGGAGGGGGAGGGGGGGCACAAATTCATGACAAGCAGGACTCATTGGTCATGGGGCCAGCATGTAAAAGTCAGAGACCAGTCATACAGTATGTTATTCTTGCAGGCAAATGGCAACAGGCTGGTCTAAAAAGGCTGGCTGGCTGGAAATGCTGGCAGGAGGTCTGGCAGCAGGTGGAGGACAGCCAGCTCTAACCTAATTTCTAATTTCTTCCAGGGCGAAAAAGATAGTGCAGCTGGAAAGTGTGCTTGCTGATGTGGTGGAGCCCTACAACCCGACTAGCGCGTTATTCGAGAGGGTGACTGAGTGGCACCTACACTGGTCGAACAATATGGGACTCAATGGGTGCTGTCAAATACCAAATTACTCTATTTTATCCTTCCCAGTGGTTGGTATACATTGTATGGTACAGAGGATAGCATCAATCTAAACACCTAATATTGAATCAAAACATATTTTTCAGTTTACTTTTAACCTGACTCGAGGGGTACTAGACCAATTTACCCTCTGCTCAGCTTGTTGGTCCCATTCTATGAAATTGGGCATGACTCTCATTCTTTCTTCCAACTTGTGGCTCTGGCACAATTAGCTGGCTTGTGAGTGTAGTGCCAACACAGGCTCTATCTCACTTCCTGGCTCTATCTAACTATAGCACCCGAGACCTTGGGGCTGACCTGAGGTATCTCTTCCCGTGCTCCCTAACTAAGTGTGGAGCTTTCTTGGCTCCCACCGTGGGACTTGTACAGGCACCCAGAGGGCCTTCTTGGCACTCACACGTCACAGGCCCTCTTTCTGGGTGCACTAGTCTTCTATCCTAATTAATTCGCATCTTGACGTCTCAGCCACTCAGGAGTCCAACGCTCGGTGTTTTCAATACTTTTACTCTCCTAAATCTTGGGCCACACTCCAAACAACAAACTACAGGTTTACATCCAGTTCTCTAAATCACACTGCCAATTTGCCATTCCCAATGACCAGCATCTTTGCACCTTCCATTTTCCAAAATCCCTAGCCCCTCTATCTCACCGATTCTAACTGGAGGCCCCTCCAGTCAAGGCGTTTTTCTCACACAACTCTTCACACACGCACTCCCGCACCCTACACACCTAAAATTTTTGCTCCTCATTCAAATATTTTCGTGCTCACACACTAGCACTTTATTTTTTTTTTTTCACATTCTCCACTCGTCCCAAATCTGCCAGAGCAAGAAAAGGGAGGAGGAGAAAGATACACCCTAATCCTATAAGTCATCAAATTCATCAAAGACCAATTCATCCCAAGGCAACTTTTCTCAACCATAAAATATCACATATTTTTCAAATTTATGAAAACGCCAATCGGTCAACCTCTTTTGGAATGTGAAGTTTAAATGGTTCTATACCCCACTCCACTTTTCAACACCTGCTAGTCCATTGCTGCTGCTACCTATGAAACCTACTTTCCCGAAAGACTTTCCCGAAGCCTTGCTCCCGAAGCAAGGATCAATTTCGCGAAGCCTTGCTCTTGGCTCCTCTGGTGCTGTTGCTGCTCCCAATAGGCCCTGGGCCCAATACTAATGCCCGTAGTGGCCCCCACCACCTTCCAAGGCTCGTGGAGCCAACATGTTTGGAAACCCACCTTTTTCCAAGGCCAATAGGTCGGTCAGAACCACATGCAACCCCTTCATTTCCTCGTTGGTCTTTGCCGTGCCTGGGATGGGTGTAGGTGCCAGAATCGGCCACCACCTTTCCTTCTCTGTTCTCGTAAGCAAGCCAGGATCAACAGTCTCCACCTCTGTGAGTTTCTACCCAGCCTATAATCTAACCTGTCAGTCTTTACCCATCTAGCTGGCGGAAATTCTCTTTCTGCCGCACAGCCATAAGGCCAGTGTCCACAACATATAATCACTCACATAGCAGGAGCACACACTCACACACACCCCATAGGGAGGAGCCTCCACCAAGATGTTCCCCACCTGCCTAGTCTTCTGCTCTGCACAATTTGTGTGTGCAGCCATGTACCTGGTGGAGACCACCTGCTCCTCCAGACATTCACACCTCTCAACATGTCACCGCACCCGGTGCTGACCGATTGGCAGCACTAGGTGTAGTGACCTGTTGACTGATTGGCGTACCTGGTGGAGACCACCTGCTCCTTCAGACATTCACACCTCTCAACAGGTCACCGCAACCCGGTGCTGTCCACCATCTGTCCTCCTGGGCTTGCAGGCACTCCACCCTATCAGCCTCTGCAGCTCCTGGGCACACAACTCATCCCTAACTCTAACTCTAGCTGTGGGACAGAGGCTACACACTCCACATGTCCTGTGGGTTTTGTGGTACACCTCCATTGTCTCTTCTTCACTGCATCCCATTCAGACTCAAAACACACACACACACACACATATATATATATATATATATATATATATATATATATGTTACGGAAATGGCCCTTATGGGACTACTAAATATAGGATTAGCTCAGATCCCCCATTAAATGCACGTATAGCTAGGTTGTGTGGTAAAATGGACGTAACATGTATGTCGGAGGTGTAAAAGGCGGTTTTTGTTGTCTGAGCGGTGGTGGTGGAACAAGGGCCCCTTCTTCTTCCTCCCCTCTACGAACGATAGGCCCGCCCAGTCGGCTGGAGGGTGTGGCCAGGGGAGGAGGTGGAGCTAAGGGGAGGAGTCTTGTCGGCTTCGGGGAGCGAGGTGTGCTCGTGTTTTTGAAGCGAGCGGAAAAAGGAGAAACTGTAAGAGAAAAGAGATTTCAGTTTGGACGAGCATCGGTCTCGAGGGTGCTCGGGTTTCGGAGGCCACGAGTGCCGAGAAGGAGTTCTCAGTTTGGGAGAGGCAGTCGCTGAGAGAAGGCGTCCTCGTGTGTCGAAGGAGCGAACGAAGGCTTCGTGAGAAGGAGTGCTGTGTGTGAAGAACAGTCGGGTTCTCGAGGCGTGCTCGGAGTCGCTTCGAAGCGAGAAACAGAGTTGGGAAGTCGGGCTTCGAGGCGGGAAGGCAGGAGAGGACACGCCGGAGCCTCTGACGGTCCCTGCTCACACCAAGAAGCCGACACGTTGTCAATCGACACGGGGCCGGAACGCGCTGAGGAGAGCGTGCGCACGCGGTGCCTTGAGGGAGCAAGAATACGACGCCTCATTTCGCCACACGGCGCGTTCGAGCGGGAGTTCGAATCCGTGGACATTCGCCTGTTGCGAGCGACATTCGTGCTTTTGACACTGTCCTCTCGTCCATGAGACATCACCAAGTACTCTGTCTTGTCTTGCATGCATGCTGTTTTGTCTGTCTGTCTTTGTCTGCACGTTGTCTAAGGCATATTTCGGTAGCGATCCCCTCGAAACCTGTAGACCGTGGTTCCCTAGATAGAACGGGTTGAGGATTGTTAATAAAAACAGTCATGTTATTGCTTGTGTTGTGATCCCCGATGTTCCCCAATAAATCTGGTTAATTCGTTATGAAGTTGCCGCTATGGATTAATTCGTGTCACGTCGAGGAACGATCCGTTCGATTGGCATATAAAACCAAAGTGGTTACAGACTGGTAGACTCTGCTCGGTCTCTGACAAAACCAGTCTGTAACCAGGGGTTCTATTTCCCCAACTGGCAAGGTACAAGGATTACGTTGGTATCGCGATTGAAGGCGCGTGACCCGAGGCCTGTGCTGAGCCGGCCGGCGTTATAAACCCCGGAGATGGTGGTGGTGAGGGTGGCGCCACACCGTCTGGTACATCACAGGTGATAAAGGTTGTGGTCAAGTTTCATCGAAATTGTGTGTGTGATTTCAGAAAAGAAAGCAAGTACATGTTTTGGGGGGCAAACCTACCTTAAATCCCCTTGGAGCCCGATTTTTCTAAAGTCAGGACATCATGGGTGATGAAGGTTATCGTGAGGTTTCATCGGAATTGTGTGTATCGTTTCTGAGAAGAAAGCAAATACCTCTTTGGGGGGGGGGGTAACACCCCCACCCCTGTAAACTCCCTCTGTAAACCCCTTAAGACCAGGTAGTTTTTAAATGCCATCACAGGTGATGAAGGTTGTCATCAAATTTCATTGAAATCGTATGTGTAGAAAATAAGTTGCAAAAATAAGTAAAAATAAGAAGTTGCAAGTATTTTTGGACAACGGACGGACAGACGACGCGCCATCCCATAAGCTCCCCAGAACTACTTTACAGGTGAGCTAAAAACCATCCCTGGGAATATTATTACAACAAACCACAGTTGGAAGCTGTCTGGAGCCCAGCGGCGATCCTGAAGAGAGCCATTCGACCCAAAACTTTGAGAACAGAAAACTTCACAGCTTGGTCCATGAATCATGACCCCTTACTGAAATGGAAGGTGGATACTTTGAATCCACCCTGGGAGGACTCCATTCCACAATAAAAAACCAACATATGTAGATACCAATCAACAAAACACGCGCGCGCGCACACACACACACACACACAGACACACACACACACACACACACACACACACACACACACACACACACACACACAACACACAACACACACAGTGAGTCCTGGTAGATCTCTGTTTCACCTCCTGGAACTCCACCCACATGTGAAGATAGCAGGTAACAACAGCAACTCCCAAATGCACGCGCGCACACACACACACACACACACACATACACACACACACACACACTTTGAGACCTAGGGCGGGCACATTCAAAACCAACAGCTGGTACATGCAGCGACCTTTGCACTGCACTGGTTGGCTCCGAATCTGATTCATACATGCTACAGTCCCCTCAACAGGGTGAAAGTTGGAGGACCAGGGGGAGGGTTGGGAGAGAGAGATAGAGGAGTGGAGAGAGAGAACAGGGGGGGGAGGGGTCAGAGAGAAGGGGGAGGGGAGGGGTCAGAGAGAGAGAGAGAGGGGTCAGGGTCGGAAAGAGGGATGGGGGTGGAGAGAGGGGGTAAGGTTAGGAGGAAGGGGGTGAGGGATTCCGGCAGATGTGTGAACACCATCAGTGTTCAGAAGCACCTAATCCAGATACACAATCCATTCACTTGTAGCGATCTGTCGGGGATTTATGTAGCAAATGCTCATCCACTCGGGCCTTCCACCAACCCACATGGTCATGAGTTTGTACTACAAGCAGCTGCCATTAGGCAAGTTGAGAAAGTTATCCGTCTTTTGTTGGGCAATGGCAAAGACCTTTCTCTCAGGTACTTCTCCAAGTATTTTTGGCTTCTTTGAGAAGCTTTGTGAGCCATTTAATGTTCTAATTCTTATCCCACACACACGATATACATCAGCTGCCCTGATGATCCCAGTTTCCTGTATTTGGTGTGCCAATGGCTATGCACTCACTCTTTGGGGTGTCCCAACTGTGTGCTAGATGATCCCGGCTGAGTGGCCGCTCTTTGGGGATCCTGCGCTTTGGGGGGGCTGTTCACGCTGGACTGTGAGTCGCTGACTAGGCGTCCACTCCCTGGGGGTTTCTGGTCTGAGAATTTTCTGTGTGGCTAAGAGTGAGCACGAGCTGATATCTCTGGAACCCTGCTGTGTGGCATGATTGTGAAACCAGTGTTTGAGACTTGACAAAGCACACATGTGCCCTCCATGTTGAGTTGTGATGAAATGGACAATGGGGTGATTTAAGATAAACCCCAGTGAGATGTGGTAAAAGACACAGAAATGAGGATAAAAGGTGACAGGGAATCGAACGAGACATCTGATTCTGGTCGATGCTAATTGGGGTTCAGAAACACTTATACTAACACTCATTAAGATATAACTATTGAATAATTAACCACCAAATCACAAATCATTTTCATTAAATATTATATATATATATATATATATATATATATATATATATATATATATATATATATATTATATATAATGACACCTCCCACACTCCTCTCGCTGAAGAAGCTGCACAAAGCAACACAAGAAGGCCTACACAAGGAAAGTGCTTTGCTGTTTTTGAACCCTCCCAGAGTTCCATCCACAACTATAAAGACGTTCACAGACCCCCTCCCCGCCCCCCCCACTCCCCCAGAACCATAGCTCCTGCAAGGTTCAATTCAGGTGTTGCCATTCCGGCTTTATCATTTACCGACTCACACCTAATTACCCTATGAAATAAATTAGGATGGGCTGTGGAAAGCAAGCCAAAGCTAAATTACCTATTCTCCTTCACATTCTACAACTCTTAAACACAACCATTCAAATATTTGCAAATCTATTGGTAACTCGTTCCTAACTACTGGGCCAGGTAGAAAATGTCAGAAAACACACAAAAATTTAATGTAGGATAAAACCTTAATCAATAACTCAACGTATATACAACCCCCTTCTAAAGACTGCGTTCCTTGGTGGATGCCACAATTCCCAACCTTTCCTGTGGAGCCATCCAAATTTGCCTATTTCAAATTTCCATGAGCCCTGTCTCTCTGGTACAGGTTAGTTAAGTGGATCCAGTGAACCTTCCCTCACTCACTCGCACACATAAAGCCGACATAAGTCATTCATTCCACCGCTGCAAGACCATGGCTTAAAGAGCAGGTTGCGGGTCACCAAACATGTTCTGAAAATTTATCAATATGATTATATGTGCATTAAATAGTTTGATGCAAACTATTGCGGTTGCCTAACTATTGGGAAAATTAATGAAATTTAACTCCGAAGTTGTTATTTCTCGAGGCTGTTGAAAAAAACAGCCACGTGCCCATATATGGATGGTGACGTCAATTCTCCAAAACAAAGCGGAAGCTCACTCTTTCATTGAAGAAGTGTCCAGTTGAGCGGGCCGTTCTTTCTCTTTTTTTGAGCTTGCAACTGTCTATATTATCCTTTTTTATTTTGAATTATTGTAGAACAAAGTTATTTGGATATTTGTACATCATGCCTCGTACGTGTGTCGTCATGTTTTGCGAAAATGGCTGGAAAACGGGTAATTGCTCCCACCGATTCCCGAAGGAATCAAACATTCGCCGGCAGTGGATAAGATTTGTACAAACAAAACGGGCGAATTTTCCCTGCCTTTTAAACAATATCTTTGTGGAAAAAGCGCTGCGGCCTAACATCTAGTCAAGGCGCCCTAGGCCCTGCGCGCCATCGAACATAAACCTTATAAAATATCGGAATTTTACAAACTTCACAACTACCGAGTGTTAAGAATCCTGAGCGACTGCAAAAACCGAAAACAGAATTTGAATTGACTTTAAAACGAACCCACAACGTCGATCGAAGCAAAAAATCTCAATTCACACAGGAATTCACGGCATATTTAAAATTATTTTGTCAAAGTCATAAAACCGTAATATTCAGCCATCCACGAACAATCTTTACATATAATCGACAGCTTAACAAGTCAGGCATGTGATGATAACCTTTATTGGGATGAAAAATGATTTTTAAACCTCATCTTTGTGAAAAAGCGCCGCGGCCTAGATCTAGCCAAGCGCCCGCGGCCATACGCGCCAGCGCCCTCAACTTGAAACATTCATAACTCGACGAATAAAAGCTCAAATTGCACCAAACTTACCTTATTCTTGCGAGCTCACGTTCCCTGTTGTGGGTGAACAATCCAACGTTTGCGAATTCTGCTTCCAATGATAGGAAGAGCGCAATCGAAGGATCAAAAAGCGACGTCGCTATTGACGTTTGGCCGCCACAAGCCAGTTATCCCTGTGGTAACTTTTCTGACACCTTGCTTAAAACCCAAAAAGTCAAAAGGATCGCGAGCCACGCTTTCACGGTCTGTATTGTACTGAAAATCAAGATCAAGCGAGCTTTCGCCCTTCTGCTCCACGGGAGTTTCCGTCCTCCCTGAGCTGGCAGTCAGTCCTGCCACTTGTACACGAAATAGGCCGTTTTCTTGCACTTGCAAGTGGCTCAAATTTATATGGCTCAGGGCCAGAAACTCCATAGTATAATTCCCATCATCCTCCGACTCGTCCTGCAATATCGGAATGAAAACACTAATTTCATCGCCGCTGAAATCACTCTCTGATTCGCATCTCGCCATTGTTCACACGCTGTTTCGAATGTTCACGAAGTTTTCGGAGAACGTGACGTCATAGCATCTTCGGTAACTTCCGGACTGTTTTTCGATCACTGACAAAAGTTTTGACTTAAAAGTTAATTTTAGCATATTTTGAGTTTCAAATGAAAGAAAATAATTGCCCAACGTTATTAATGTGCTTACAACCTTCGAATCACGCGGTCATTAGCGACCCAAAACCTGCTCTTTAAATGTTATTACACACATGTGTGATCCTCAACTGGGCAGCAGGAAGGTACCATACAACAATAATGGTGGTGGCACTTCCGGTTGTGGTGTCCGCAGTCCAAAGTCCAAAAACTAGTGGCCCGACTTACGACTTCTTTATCGCCCCCCACCCCCAACCCCCCTCCACGATTCGGTCCCTGAC
>CM068952.1:152825334-152840701 GCA_035128595.1 Eptatretus atami
TCTCCAAAACAACTCAATTCTTTACACATTACAGACATCAACACCACAAGACAATTCTGGTTTCCAAACCAATCCCTTTACCGACCATTGAGTCACTCTGAACTGTTTACGTATTGAATCCCACTGATAGGCCGGATCTGGATCTGGAACTGAACAAAATCAAATTGGCTTGTTTCTTCACCTACCGAACTCATCCACCTCGTTTTGTCATAATCAGTGCACAACTTTTTTGAAATATATGCCACATATTGTCCACAAAGTTTTGAAATATCGTGTAATACAGTTTATCAGTTTTAGCCCAATCACTCAATGGTGAAGAATCACTTCAAATATCAAAGTCTAGTATCCGTGCCAATGGCTATGTGCTCGCCATTGGCTAAGTGCTTGCCATCACCGATGGAGGTATTGTAACTGGAGAGGTCATCGAAAACGACATCCCGCACAGTGTTAAAGTATTGTTGCGAATTCGCACCCGCCGGGCGTGCGATCGGCCACGTAACTCGAATCGCGACACGTGCCCACCGGACGACAATTCAGTCGTGACCCTCCGGGAACTACCGCCCGAGCCAGTCACGGGTGGGGTTTAACCTCACCACGATCGTGCCAATTGCCCACCAGCGCAGGATAGGGTTGCTCGCCAAATTCGACCTACCTACGTACCTGCGCGAGTGGTCGACCGGGCGACTCGTACCTCGCGCAGGTCGACTTCGGACACGAACCGCTTAAGCGGTTCGTTCCGTGCTGCAGAGATAACCGAGCGGAGTTATTCGTCGACCTCGATGGTTCCGATTAATTACCGGGCGTTTTAAACCCACTATAAATCACTTACGTGATGCAAGATGGAGATTCAATTAAAGGAAGGAGACGAAACAAAGCGGGAAAACAGTTCAACAAGTAAGCACATTTATTTCACACACACGGAAGGCACGTATATACATACAGCCATAAAATTCATGCAACAAAGCAAATGCAAGGATGCAGAGCTACTACGAATAAAGGGCAATGTACAGGCACAGACACTTAGGCAGTTCTACATTATTGGACACGGCGCCACAGCATGCATTCAACCCGAAAGAAAGAAAGCCACCCTCACAGGCAAGGAGGCAGACAGGTCCGTAGACCAAATGTACGGGATCCTGGAGGATCGGCCAGGTCCACGAGACCGGGAAGGTCTTACCGCGTCTCGTGACGAGATGGCGGCAAGCCGCAATGTTCGCGCAACTGCGCCCCGACTCCGTGCCCTGGCGTGGTCGGCGAGTCCTCTCCGGCGTGCTCCGCGCGAGCGGTTTTGTTGGCACCACGTTTAGGGTGGGGGAGGAACTGGGGCCCCCGGCACTATCTCAGCGCGGATGGGTGGGGGGAATTGCTGATGCTCAGGGAGAGGGGAATGGCTGGCTGGCTTGGACCCCGCGACGAGACGAGCGACCCCCACACCGCAACCTCGTTGCCGACCGCCGTCTTCCCTTGACTCGAACTTGAACTCGACCAGCCGCCTGCAACCGAACCGCGCGAACTCCAACTCCTCGCGAGTCGCCTTGCCGCTCGCATCTTTATAGGACTCAGGAGGAGCCTATATTGCAAATATTCGGATCAAAACGCGATTGGAGGCGGGCCACGCCACCCTCTGTTCAGCCATTGGTCGGGCAAAAAGGGGGCGTGAAGCCTTTTTGATCGAATTCTGCTCGGGATGAATCCACATTCATCGCGCTTGGAGGCGGGGCCATACCGCCGACGCTTGCCCATTTGACGGAGAAAAAAAGGGGCGTGAAGCCTTTTGGATCCGAATTCTGCTCGGGATGAATCCACATTCATCGCGCTTGGAGGCGGGCCATACCGCCCGACGCTTGCCCATTGGACGGAGAAAAAGGGCGTGAAGCCTTTTGGATCCGAATTCTGCTCGGGATGAATCACGTTCATCGCGCTTGGAGGCGGGGCCATACCGCCCGACGGCTTGCCCATTGGACGGAGAAAAAGGGGCGTGAAGCCTTTTGGATCCGAATTTCTCCCTCGAAAGGCCGCCATTCGCGCTCGCGGCTCGATGCGTTGGCACCAATCGCCGAACGGGCCTAGACAGCCCGACATTCAGTGTCACAGGTGGTGCGGTTGCTGGTTGTGAAGGAGAAGGCGAAGGTGGTGGAGTTGTTCGGGGGCGTTGTTGAGCGTCATTAGAGAATGGCAGGTGAGGCGATGCTTGCTGGTTGGGTTGTGGAGGTGAAGGTAGTGGCGGTTTGGTGGAGTTGTTCGGGGGCGTTGTTGATGGTGGCGATTTGGTTGTTGGGGGTGTGTTTGAGTTGTTGGCGCTTAATGGTCGAAAATAACAATAGAGAAAGAAAAATGGCTAACTCAAAGCGTCGCAGCCTGGATGAATCACACATATTTCCCTCTATACAACAGGTTTGGGCTAACTACACATGAACTTACCGATATATCTCACCTGAGGACTCTTTATGGTGTAATGCGAATTTCCACAACCGTAACAGTATATACAGGAGGCCCTTTCCATTCACAGGGGTTACGTTCTTGAAAATCCCTGTGAACCGCAAATCAGCAAACTTCGGGGGTAATGAGGAAAATAGGGTTAGGGACTTTAACTTTAATATTTGTCGAAACTGTACCTTTAATTGGCATGTTTGTGGATTGTTTTTGTGCTGTTTATTTTCATGAATTAACGAGTTATTAAGAACATAAAACAAAGTATTATTAGTTATTTTGTATGTGGCCTGTGGCTGCTGGTTGCATTACTGCTGGGAGCATGGCTGTGCTGCTGATGCAGTGCCGCATTTCCAGTAAGCTGGTACTCATTTTGCTGATCTCAGAAGGATGACAGGCTGAGTCAACACAAGTTAACAGCACAACAAGGGCTTAAACTCAGGACCCTAAGATTTTAGCACCAACCACCTTACCCATGAAGCCAACACGAGCCTTATTTTCCTCCCTTAAAAACATAAAATAAAGTTTATTTTCTTGAGTTAATATCATGAAACTTACCTTCTATAATCACGATGATAAACTTAATCCAATAATGCGATGGCGATGTTTATGATGGCACCGATAAAGACAAGTTGATGGAGATGATGGTGATGATGATGTTGTTGAATAGGTGAATAAATGTGGAAAATAGTTCGCCAACCTACCATTATTCGAGTGCATTGACCACAATCTGCAAACCTTGTCTCAATAAATTAATCGCGATAGAGCGAATCCGCGAAGTAGAAACCCACGAACGGCAAGGCCCTCCTGCACTTCAGTTTTAATGAAATAACTAGACGACCCGTGAACCCATTGGGTTCCCATTGTGCCAGCGGTTGATAAAAAAAATAATTTCAAAAAAAATAATAAAAAGATAGCTCCAGCGAACTATACCGCTGCGGTTGTTTACATTGATCAAATTCTCCCGAAGAGTACTTGACTGAATCAGGAATCGATTTTTAAATAATTTTTTGGTTGCCCGATTTGAACGAAACTTGATACTGCACACCGCAGGAGAATGGCGAATAAGGTGACCCTAAAATTTTTGCGCTATCGTGTACCGTTTTGGCTGTATTTCGGGAACATACATACATACATACATACATACATATATACAAGATGAGAGTTTTAGTAATATATAGATGATTTTAAAGATCGTTTAAAAAAACCCAGAAGCTGAGCGTGCTGAGATGCTTACACACGAACCACCCTTATACACTGTAATATGACAACGTTGAGCCACCGTTTAGGAGATGGAGGCTTTATTGATTACCACAGAACGAAGCATCAATCAGCATCATACATAGCCATATCGGTGACCTCTTCTTCACCCCGATACACATGCCAAGCCCTCACGTGCTGTATATCGATACATAGCATGGTTCTTGGAAGTATTATTTCGGCGATATGTATTCTTCAGTCTTCAAGTACATTATTCAATTTAAATATAGGTTTAATGAAGTTTAAAGGCATATAAATAACTTAATTGAGTTTTACTGCTCTATTTCCTCAGTGGCTATTACACCACCCAATCTAACACACCACATTTGTCCGATGTGCCTGCTCGTGTCCTTTATAAACGTCCTTTAAAACAAGAAGTTCCCTGTTTGAAATGATTTTCAATTTTGTTTCACTGCCAGAGAGGCAGACGGTAAAATAGCTATCTCATTTCTCAATGCGCAAGCGCAATCGGGTCAAATTCCGAGCCAAAATACGGGAAAACAGTAGACTTGTCTTCTGATTCATGTTCAAAATATAACATTCAATTTTAAAAAGCTGTTCCTCGATCATAAAATGCCGATCATAAATTTATGAGATAAATGGATGGATATTGCGAAACTCCACTGTTCGCTTCACGTGTGCGGGGTTATGTTACACATTGCAGTGTTCTTCCAAATAAAATCATGAAAAATGACACAGTATTCATAAATATTAATCATGATAAATTGAAATAAACATACTGGTAAGGGTGAGTGTTACGTAACATATATAATATATTTTATAATATATATATATATATATATATATATATATATATATATATATATCTTCTCTCATCTTGTATATATGTATGTATGTATGTATGTAAGTGTGTATGTTCCCGAAATACAGCCAAAACGGTACACAATAGTGCAAAAATTTTAGAGCCACCTTACTCACTATTCTCCTGCGGTGTGCAGTATCAAGTTTCGTTCAAATCAGGTAACGAAAAATATTATTAAAAATTCATTCCCGATTCAGCCAAATACTCTTCGGGAGAATTTGATCAATACAAACAATCTCGGCGGTATAGTTCGCTGGAGCTATCTTTTTTTTTTCTTGAAATGATTTATTTAAAAATCTCAAACATTTAATACATACAAAGCTCGTGGAACTGCTCGTGTTTAATACCACACGAATCCTTCGAATTATATAAAAAAAAATTCTGGGTAATAACAATGAAATTCTTCAGCATGGAAACAAATTTCTACAAAAGATAGAGTAACAAGTAATAAGAACATTTTTTTAAAATATAAAAGGACATAGGGATGTTTCAACAGAAAGTATGTAAACAATGTAGTGATGGTCACGAGAACTTATCATGTGAAACAAAACGATCCCAACATCTTTCTTTGAATAATGGTTGTCCCTAGAAAAGACACTATCACCTGTTCAAAGTTAGTCACCAATCACTGAAGAGTGATTATCTGATGCATGATCAAAACCTAATCACAAGTGTTTAAATAACAAATAAACTTTTACATGCTGATCAGGGCATGTTTAAGAGTGTGCTTAAGGCCTTGAAGTAAGCATTAGGCAAAAATGGTGTAGTTAGAACTGCAGCTGTACTCCCATATACTGTACTTCCTGGCAGTTTAAATTAACTTTAGAATCGCCCTCGGTTACACTATTGTGGTTTATGTACTGCAGTAAGGATTGCCGGAACTGAAGTTACAGTCGTCTGCAGAGAATTACTCCAGACGGGACAGTGAATAGCATGGATGTGTTGGGAGTGCTTGGATTAGCTCAATAGGAGGCAGAAGAGGATAGGAATAGGGCAGTTTGCCGACGTGCATTGAGAATCTTTGAGAACAGATGCAATCTTCTGGAGAAGTTTGACAATATCAAATTTCTCTGGAGAAGTATGACAATATTAAATTTGTCCAGAGTTAGACTCTCGAAGGAATCATTTCACTGTCTTCTGAATCTATTGCAAGATAACCTGGATCAACCTTCGATGAGGAGCAATGTGCTGTATCCCCTCCAGCAATTGTCCATGGTGCTATGATTACATACAAGTGCATCATTTTAAATCAGAAGTTGGAGATACATGTGGTGTTTCACAGGCTAATTGGCTGTTTGGATGTGCACATAAAAAAAGATCTCCTTTCGTAAATTGCTGTTTAGACAGGCAATTGCTGTTTAGACGGTGATTAGCTGTGTGCATACATTAGTGTTTTTGTCAATGTTTAAGGGTTAGCAGGCATGTGTTAGCACGACACTCACGAAACGCATTTTGTAAATTTGGCCTGACGTGTGTGTGTGCGCGTGTGCGTGTGCGTGTGTGTGTGTGTTGTCGATATAACTTTGTCTTTTCTAGGGACAACCATTATTCAAAGAAAGATGTTGGGATGATAATTTCTTGTGACCATCCCTACCTTGTTTACATCCTTTTTGGAGTAACATCCCTTCATCCTTTTGCATTTTTACCCTCGCCGAAGGATTCGGAGAGGGTATTGCATTTGGGTTCGTTTGTTTGTTTGTCCGCACAGAAGATTCGTGTTTTTCTCCGCAACCACTTGTTGGATTGAGACGAAATTTTCAACATTGGTGTGACTACTCATGTATAATGTTTTAATGGGAAATATGATGTCATAAGTCACGTGGTGTGGCAGCCATATTGGAGAAACGGAAAAAATGTGGACCTCTATCTCTGAAACCACACCAAGGAAAAAATTGAAACTTAGCACATTGCAAGTACTCCTCATGGGGAATGAGTGGGATTTTTTTAATGACATCATAGGTGCCCTCATTATGACGTCATAATTGCATATGTAGAACGCCACATCCAATTAGTATGAACTGATCGAGGCGAAACTTTACACATATGACCGCCGATCCATGAGGAACAAAAGGTTCACACATATGATGTCATTGGTCACATGGTTTGGTAGCCATATTGGATTTACCTTAAAACCTATAAAAAAATACACCACTCAAAAGAAGTCCTGGTGAGGATTTGCAATCTCTGATTGCTCTTTTTATTGTTATTTTTTGTTTTTAGCATTTAATCTACAATGATACATTTGAAAAACAGTGTTATCCTTTAAAATACTTGTTTTTCTTCAATGTAACAGGAGGAGAATTCTAGAAAAAGCAAAAAGAAAACAAAAGGTATTTGATTGCTGCAACACTTCGTGCTGCACCCACAATGGCACGTTTTAAAATTCCATCAATTTCACCATTTGTCCGGCATTGAGGACAGAACTTTGCTTTGTTTGTCCAAATGTCTCCCAGGGATTCTGTGAAATGAGAAGGGATGACGACAAGTTGAAGAAACACAAGACGTCCTCATTACTGCAGCAGCAAAATGGTTATGACTGGGAATTGCTCTCCTTGCAAATGACTAACACCTTTGCAGACATAAATGATAACGGTCAGTTTCAACATCCATGGCAATGGCGTTGTGACATTAATTTCACATTTTATTGCTAAACAATGAATATCGCTATAATTGCAGTTAAATAAATAGTTTTGTTCCTCAAGTGCTGAACCAGCCTCATGGAAATTTACAATTAGAATTTTGGTATTGAACACTTGTGACATTTTAGCTTGTTTTCAGTTGTTTTCCCCTTTGGGAACTAATCACATTACTTAAGCTGTGGTTAAGAAATGCAGTGGAATAGAGGGATAATCAAATAGTTTACAGCTATAATGGAGAAGAGAGACTCAGAAGGAACTTTCGTCAAATGGACTGAGTCTGGTGGTTGCCTCACATTACATGAATTTAAACAAACATTTCCATATTTTTTATTTGAAATGTGAAAAGCAAACCTGTATGAAGTGGCTCACAGTGTCAGCAACCATTGAAGTTCGAAAGATCTTGCAATATATAAAAGATTGAAAGGGCAGGCCAGTGGCCTTGTTTGTGTTGTCAATCAACCTCACACAAAGAGTGAAAAAAATGTCAACATGGTGTTTCATCTCTTAATGTGAGGCTTGATTAAATGAAGAACAGGTACTTTTCATGAAAATATCTCCAGGTTTGTCATGTATGTGTTGTCGTGTGGGAAGCAGAATGCTCATTGCCTGGAAAGTAGTTCCAGAGTGGAGAAATTCAAGTCACACAAAATACTATAAATTTTTATGCCTCCCCTGACGATGTCACCGGAGGCATTATGTTTTCGGGTTGTCCGTCCATCCATCCGTCTATGATAGATTTTCGTTATCGCGATAACTTAAGAACGGCTGAAGGGATCTAAGTCAAACTTGGTACAAGTATTTATAATGATGCAAAGATGAACTGATTCGATTATGGAGTCAAGAGTTCAAAGATTAGAGGTCCTATGAGGTACAAATTCTGTAACTGCGCTAATTAAGTTATTTCTCCGAAATAAGCTCAGAATGGGTCCTGGTGTCCGGTCGTCCATCCGTACGTACAGAGAACTATGTATATCCATTAACATTGGACTAAAACATCTTCTCACAAAGCGCCTGACCAATATGGACCAAATTTGGTACAATGCATCAGGACAGGAAGGTATCATGGGTTGTACTCCCCATCCAGATGTACCCCCTATAAAGGGGGTAAAAGTGGGGTTTTACCCCAAATATTGGCATTTTATTCAAAAATCTTCTCAAAAACTGCCAGACAGATACAGACCAAACTCGCCATGAGGCATCAGGACTATTCCCTAACATTAAGTTGTGCTCCTCATGGCTGTATCTCCCCAAAAATGGGGCCACGGCCCCCCTTGCCAAATCCTTCATTTTCACTGAAACATCTCTTCCACACAACTACCTGAGCGATACGGCCCAAATTTGGTACAATTCTCCAGGACAGTAAAGTCTCATGGGGTTGTGCTCTCCTTCTGGATCCGCCCATGTAAAGGGGATGAAAGGGGGGTTTTTCTTTTTTTTGACTCCGACAATTTAGCCGTAGACCCTCAAAATTTTTCATACTGATCAGATAAAGCGTTTGACATATGCATTTATGACGTCATGATGAAGCCAACGATTACATCATCAAAAAAATCATACTTGTTTCCCATGGGGAGTATTTCACATGTGCCAAGTTTCAATTTTTTTTCCATCTCGTGGTTTCGGAGACACAGAGGTCCAAAGTTTTTCCTGTTTTTCCAACATGGCTGCCACACCACGTAATCTACAATATCACAATTATCATTAAAACATTCTGCATGAGTAGTTGCACCTACGGTGAAAATTTTGTGTCAATCGGATAAGTGGTTGCAGAGAAAAGAGAGAAAATTCTCATTGACCGACATACGTATGGACAGACGGACAACCTTTAAAATATAATTTTTCAGTGACAACCAAAAAGTAACGAAATCTACTCTGCTAATTGAAGTAATCAATAAGCAAGGGCAGACCCTGTCTCAGGCGACATTTTTTATTCCTCCTCTGACGAAGCCACCGGAGGCATTATGTTTTGGGTTGCATGTGCACCCGTACGTGCTAATTACCTCTGCCACCTTGATTACCTTGATAATTACGTGCTAATTACCTTGAAATTTGAAGAGGATTTGCATATTTGGTCACTGAATTCAACCACCAATTATTGTTGAGGTCAAATTTGTTTTATGGATTTTGCAATTATCGTGCTCTGCACAACGTCTTCTTGTTTGTTTGTCTGTACTGTTTATTTGTGTGCAGGATATCGCAAAAAAGCTGAAGACAGATTCGGATGAAATTTTGTGGACAGGTTGGTTGTGTGAAAACGACGAACTGATGAGATTTGGGTGAAGATCTGGTTCCGGATCCGGCTACGAGAATTTTTTAAGTGATTCTTCGCCATTGAGAGAGAGGGCCAAAATCGATATATACCACGATATTTCACAAAGTTGTGAACAGATTCGGACGAAACTTGGTGGAAACGTTGGCTGTGTGACATGGAAGAATTGATTCAATTTTGGTGAAGATCCGTGTCTGTATCCGGCTAATAGAATTTTATAAGCGATTCTTCACCATTAAGAGATAGGGCCAAACCGATATTTTGCACAATATCTCAAAAAGTTATGGACGGATTCGAACGAAACTTGGAAACGTTGCGCGTGTGACAAGGAAGAATTTATTTTTGTAATTTATAAATGGGTGAAAAGGGGAGTTTCCCACCAAAATATGTATTGAAGTTTTAAAAATATTCATGAACATAAAAAAAAAAAAACCTCCAATTAAGTCAATGGAAGTTTTTTTAAAAGATAAAAAAACAAATTAAGTGAGTAAAACCCACACACCCCCCGAAAAAAAACAAACTTTAAAAAGGTGTGAATGTGGGATTTTGTTCTTCCCATGCCGAAGACAGAATACAAATGGCGTTTTTCCACTGAACAGCCAAGCTCAGTCGCTGCTTGAACCAGACCAGTTGCCTTATATCTTCAGTGGATGCATAATTATGCTGTTATAATTATAATTAATGACGTTGGACGTAGATCGGCCATACACTCCAGTTGTTTCAATGGTGGTTGGTTCAAATAAATAATTTTGGCTGAGGCCGGCGTATTTATTACTTTTCAGAACTTCCGCATCAGTGGCAGCCACTCGAGCCATTAAAGCTGGATTGTAAAAGTGTGATTTGGCAAAATTGTCAACACAAGTACAATCCCAGGTTAGGCTTTTCTCATTCTTGTACGTGACGATGGTCAAGCCATCCCAGCGGGTGTTTTCGCCAAGGTCTTACACCAAGGGGTTCCGGGACAGATGGTATCCCTGCCCCCATAAAGGGCACGTTTGACCACACCGTTTAAGGAAAAATGTCTAAAAGATTGACCGGCACTAAAACGGCACGACAGACCATGGTGTCTCAGTGTATCCATCATACTGACGGAGAGCACGAATTGATTCCATTTTGGTGAAGATCCGAATCCGGATCAGGATTTGATAATTTTTAAAGTGATTCTTCACCATTGAGAGATGGGGCTCAAAACAATATAGTACTGTATAGCACGATATTTCAATAATTTGTTGGGCCTAATATGTTCTGGTGGATCAGGCATTGTGTGGCGGACGTACGTGCTCTACTTAGAACACTTCTAGTTTTCAATTTCTTCGAGTTTCACCAATGTAGAATTGCAGTAGTTTACCATTCATCATGCAAAGACTGTGACCAATTCTACATTGGTGAAAGTGGAAGAAATTTAAAACAACAGTTAGATGAATAGGATAGAATAATTAAGCTTGGAAAGGTGACCCAGTCAGCCATAGCACGTCATTGCCTGAAATCTGACCACAAATTTGACTTTTAGTGGGGAAACTTAGCTAAATATAGCATAACAATTGTGCATTTTGTGAGGAAAGCACCAAATTTGGCACACTAGTAGCCTATCATATTATGAACAGATTTGGATATTGGGCCATCTCAAATTCAGCCGCTGATGGCTGTGGCAGCCATTTTCCACTGCCATCAAAAATTTGAGATGGGCCAATATCCAAATCTGTTCATAATATGATAGGCTACTAGTGTGCCAAATTTGGTGCTTTCCTCACAAAATGCACAATTGTTATGCTAAGTTGCCCCACTATTTGATGGGATCCGTGTCCTCGACATGATGTCCAACAAACAAAACAGGTTGATTTTAGAAGCAGGCACATGAAGAGCCGGGAGGGTGGTCCAAGTGGAGAGATGGTGGACATACCCACACAAAACACACCTCTGCAAATGGTGAAAACTGGATGGTGCGAACAGCTAGACAAGGTGAGCTACAAACAACACTCAATCCCAAACACCACATCCACATGTGCACAACACCCAACGAGAACCCCAACACTCGCACAACCAACACCTCCATCAAGCCCAACCCGGACACGAAACCAGTCATGTTCGTGCCCCGGAAACGCAAAAACAACAAGCGCACACACACATACTCACCCACACGCACACGACACCAGATCACGTGGAAGTAAAACCAAAAAAAGAGCAGAACACCCCTTCAATAATGTGATTTGACGTTTATTTTGCTTTTGCAAAATAAAATAAATAAATAATCTTCAGCTTCCAAAATGCAGGTTGGTGAGAGTCAGGGCAGGGATTTGGAACTTGTCACAGGATAGCGGTGATAACTCACACGACTCTTTGCAAAAGACACCATGGGATTTTTTTCACATCTACTAACTAATGCCGGCAAATTGGACAGAGAACTTAACATCACTGAAGGACGGCACACTCCATGAAGCTGTGTAAAAGTGTTTCACCAACAGTGTTGATGATGAACAAAATGGAACATTACTGCCACCTGATGGAATGACTTTTTGTCATCGGGATGTGTGCCTTTTTGAACTTGTGGCACACTACCTTTTCTCCCAATGAAATCGCTCTCCAAATCCTTCTGAGGTCCTCCTCGTCCACTTAACATCCTTTTTCAACATTCTTTTGATCTCTCTCAGATTTATTCGACTCTCACATTTTTCTTAACTCCATTCCATAACTCAGCTGAAGGGGAAAATAAATCCAAATATTAATATGCAGAACTTTTTTTTTTAATTTAATGACATCTTTAAGACAACACACGTTTGATGATAAATGCAATGCTCCAGTGTGTATGTGCGTGTGTGTGTGTTTCGTTGTTTGTTATCTCCATATGCCGTTTTCAGAAGGTGAAATGAGGGTCCTCCCACGTCTTGAAGTATCCACCTCTGTTTCAGTGAGGGATCACGATTCATGGAACAATATTTGAAGTTTTTTGTTCCAAACTTTTGCTCCGAGGGCTCTTTTCAGGATCGTCACTGAGCTCCGAGCAACTTCGAACTGTAGTTTGTTTGTAATAATATTCCCAGGAATGGTTTTTAATATCTCTGTGAGGTTCTTTTTCATCATTCCTGTAGGTCCAGCTATCACTGGTACAACTTTGGCATTCTTCAGCTTCCAGGACCTTCTCACTTCATTCTTGAGGTCTTGGTATTTGGTCATTTTCTTGATTTCTGCATTGTTTAGTCCAAAATTACGGGTATTAACACCAATATGCCTGGCGTTGGCTTAATCGTTAGGGTGGTGGGATTTGGATCCTAGGATCCTGAGTTCCAAATCTCACTTCGTGTTGAACTAAACCAGGTGGGGTTGACTCTGCCTGTCTACCTTCCATGGTCAGCAAAATGAGTGCCAGCATGCTGGTATCCTGTGTTTGAGTGGTGACCTGTCCAGGATTGTGTCCAATAGCCAAGGGGGCTGCTTCGGCAGCACCAATGCTCTGTGCAGATTATGGTCCTAATGGATAGATGGATTAACAGCTCAATTAGCAATTCCTTCTTCTCTTTTTTTGTGTACCTAAGTATGATATCTGGTCGCAATGCTTTGTTTTCTGTGGTCACGCTCGATGGGATCATGAGGTCGTATGTGAGCAGTACTTCCTTGTTTTCAATGATTGCTTTTGTTTTGTGTTTCCATGAATTATCTAGGACTGGGATGTTGAAGTTTTTGCAGATGTGCCAGTGAATTACTCTCATAATTTGTTGTGCCTTTGTGTGTACAGCTGTTCTGACATGAGTTTTTTAAATCCCAATCGGAGGTGGCTCGTGCTTTCTGTTTCTACCTTGCAGAATCTACACTTGGCTGATTGGCTCAGTCCTGCCATTTTCTTAAAGCCTCATGGGTCAGTTCAGTGGCCTCATGGGTCGGGTCAGTTCAGTGGTTTCATGGGTCAGTTCAGTTCAGTTCTGACACAGTTCAGTGTCCTTGGTCTTGGGCATTTATAATTCGTTCTCCATTCCAATTGAGCTGACCTCTTCTTAGCCATTCCAATGAGCCTTGTTTGTCTTTGCCCAATCTGTCCAATTATTTTTGTATCTTCCTGCTCTTTTGTCACTTTCCCAATTGGCAGTGTATATCTGTTGGTACTGTATTTCACTTTATATTTTTCTTTTGTCTTTTTTGCAGTCCTCGGGGCTTTTTTCCTTTTTTTTGGCCTTTTCTGGTTTGCTGTCTTCGTGTTTGCATACAAATTGGAGTCGGCAGTCTGTTCCAGATTCTGGCACATGCTCGAACTGAAGCACATTTACTTGTCCTTAAAGCCACAATTATACACACACGAGCTCCTATGCAAACAAAAAGAGTTTGTGCAAACACTGCATTTATTCTGACCTGATCCATTAAAATGGGAGGTCTCTGGTTTCCTTGCTGCCTCAACACCATGATGTGTATGTTCGTGTTGGAAACAGTCCAAAGAGCTAATCCCCAACTGTCTGAGCAAATAAATTGTTTTATTTTGTGTCTGCATATCTGGTATTCTTGTGTGTGTCCTGATGAGATGCAAGACGAAAAACTTTGACAGTCAATTCTTCTTTCTGAAATTTTTTAATTCTGTACAACCAAATGTTTATTCATGTAATACATATGTTTATTTAATTTCTATATGAGGTTTATCATAATACACCGACACACACAATAAAAAAAATGGGGTCTGCCGAGCAGGGACATAAGACATTGGCCATTATAAATCTTTCAGTGTTCGTGTGAGAAAATTCTGAGGATATTCGAAGACTCAATAGCTCAATGGGCTGTCACCGTGTAAGTGATGAGGGTCTTGGGTTTGAGTCATGGATTGAATGAAAAATTGTTTACACTAGCCCTACACAGGAAATGATATTTCCTGGTTTATTCTGACATGTATATATATTATATACATATATATACATACATACATACATTTATACATGTCATATATATGTATATATATACATATATATGACATGTATATATATATATACATACATGTCATTATATATACATATATATATATAACATATATATATTATATATACATAAATAGTATATATATATTACACATACCTACATACATGTTAATATACATACATACCTACATTCATATATATATATACATACATACATGTCATATATATATATATATATATATATATATATATACATATATATATATACACATACATATATGTTTTATTATATATATATATATATATATATATATATATATATATACATACATACCTACATACATACATGTCATATATATATACACATACATACATGCATGTCATATATATATATATACATACATGTTTTATATATATATATATATATATATATATATTATACATATATATATATATATATACATACATACCTACATACTTACAATGTTCATATATATATATACACATACATACATGCATGTCATATATATACATACATGTCATATATACATACATGTCATATGCATGTATGTATGTTCCTGAAATACAGCCAAAATGGTACACAATAGCGCAAAAATTTTACTCACCATTCGCCTGCGGTGTGCAGTATCAAGTTTCGTTCAAATCGGCAACGAAAAGAATTATTAAAAAATCAATTCCCGATTCAGTCAAGTTTTGGTATGACGATCCATAAAGCACAAGGACACATGGAGAATGTGTTGATATACCTCGAGAAACCGGTTGGCCGAATGATGACTCCTGAGGTAAATGCTGAAATTTTCTTCAAATTAAAGTTTGACCACTAAATAATAATAATTTTTTTTTTCATCAACCGCTATCATAAAGGGAACCCAACGGGTTCACGGGTCATCTAGTGTATGTATGTATGTATGTATGTATGTATATCAGATGCACCTCCTCACTGTTATGGTGAGCATCGCTGCGGATTATGCCTCACATGGTAAAACCGCACAATCCACACAGAGCAACCATCCATCTGCCACCCAGACAATTGTTC
>CM068952.1:152850367-152869024 GCA_035128595.1 Eptatretus atami
CCTCACAAAATGCACAATTGTTATGCTAAGTTTGCCCCACTATTTGATGGGATCCGTGTCTCGGACATGATGTCCAACAAACAAACAGGTTGATCTTTAGAAGCAGGCACATGAAGAGCCGGGAGGGTGGTCCAAGTGGAAGATGGTGGACATACCACACAAACACACCTCTGCAAATGGTGAAAACTGGGATGGTGCGAACAGCTAGACAAGGTGAGCTACAAACAACACTCAATCCCAAACACCACATCCACATGTGCACAACACCAACGAGAACCCCAACACTCGCAGAAAACCAAAACCTCCATCAAGCCCAACCCGGACACGAAACCAGTCATGTTCGTGCCCGGAAACGCACAAAAACAACAAGCGCACACACACATACTCACCCACACGCACACCGACACCAGATCACGTGGAAGTAAAACCAAAAAAAGAGAGAACACCCTTCAATAATGTGATTTGACGTTTATTTTGCTTTTGCAAATAAAATAAAATAAATAATCTTCAGCTTCCAAAATGCAGGTTGGTGAGAGTCAGGGCAGGGATTTGGAACTTGTCACAGGATAGCGGGTGATAACTCACACGACTCTTTGCAAAAGACACCATGGGATTTTTTTCACATCTACTAACTAATGCCGGCAAATTGGACAGAGAACTTAACATCACTGAAGGACGGCACACCCATGAAGACCGTGTAAAAGTGTTTCACCAACAGTGTTGATGATGAACAAAATGGAACATTACTGCCACCTGATGGAATGACTTTTTGTCATCGGGATGTGTGCCTTTTGAACTTGTGGCCACACTACCTTTCTCCCAATGAAATCGCTCTCCAAATCCTTCTGAGGTCCTCCTCGTCACTTAACATCCCTTTTTCAACATTCTTTTGATCTCTCTCAGATTTATTTCGACTCTCACATTTTTCTTAACTCCATTCCATAACTCAGCTGAAGGGGAAATAAATCCAAATATTAATATGCAGAACTTTTTTTTTTTAATTTAATGACATCTTTAAGACAACAACACGTTTGGATAAATGCAATTCTCGCAGTGTGTTATGTGCGTGTGTGTGTGTTTCGTTGTTTGTTATCTCCATATGCCGTTTTCAGAAGGTGAAATGAGGTCCTCCCACGTCTTTGAAGTATCCACCTCTGTTTCAGTGAGGGGATCACGATTCATGAACAATATTTGAAGTTTTTTGTTCCAAACTTTTGCTCCGAGGCTCTTTTCAGGATCGTCACTGAGCTCCGAGCAACTTCGAACTGTAGTTTGTTTGTAATATAATATTCCCGAATGGTTTTTAATATCTCTGTGAGGTTTTTTATTCATTCCTGTAGGTCCAGCTATCACTGTACAACTTTGGCATTCTTCAGCTTCCAGGACCTTCTCACTTCATTCTTGAGGTCTTGGTTATTTGGTCATTTTTCTTGATTTCTGCATTGTTTAGTCCAAAATTACGGGTATTAACACCAATATGCCTGGCGTTGGCCTTAATCGTTAGCGGTGGTGGGATTTGGATCCTAGGATCCTGAGTTCCAAATTCACTTCGTGTTGAACTAAACCAGTAGGGGTTGACTCTGCCTGTCTACCTTCCATGGTCAGCAAATGAGTGCCAGCATGCTGGTATCTGTGTTTGAGTGGTGACCTGTCCAGGATTGTGTCCAATAGCCAAGGGGCTGCTTCGGCAGCACCAATGCTCTGTGCAGATTATGGGTCCTAATGGATAGATGGATTAACAGCTCAATTAGCAATTCCTTCTCTTTCTTTTTTGCTTGTACCTAGTATGATATGCTTGTCGCAATGCTTTTGTTTTTCTGTGCACGCTCGATGGGATCATGAGGTCGTATGTGAGCAGTATTCCTTGTTTTCAATGATTGCTTTTGTTTTGTGTTTCCATGAATTATCTAGGACTGGGATGTTGAGTTTTTTGCAGATGGCCAGTGAATTACTCTCATAATTTGTGTGCCTTTGTGTGTACAGCTGTTCTGCATGAGTTTTTAAATCCCAATCGGAGGTGGCTCGTGCTTTCTGTTTCTACTTGCAGAATCTTACACTTGGCTGATTGGCTCAGTCCTGCCATTTTCTTAAAGCCTCATGGGTCAGTTCAGTGCCTCATGGGTCGGGTCAGTTCAGTGGTTTCATGGGTCAGTCAGTTCAGTTCTGACCACAGTTTCAGTGTCCTTGGTCTTGGGCATTTATAATTCGTTCTCCATTTTCCAATTGAGCTGACCTCTTCTTAGCCATTCCAATGAGCCTTGTTTGTCTTTGCCCAATCTGTCCAATTTATTTTTGTATCTTCCTGCTCTTTTGTCACTTTCCCAATTGCAGTGTATATCTGTTGGTACTGTATTTCACTTTATATTTTTCTTTTTGTCTTTTTTGCAGTCCTCGGGGCTTTTTTCCTTTTTGGCCTTTTCTGGTTGCTGTCTTCTGGTTTGCATACAAATTGAGTCGGCAGTCTGTTCCAGATTCTGGAACATGCTCGAACTGAAGCACATTTACTTGTCCTTAAGCCACAATTATACACACACGAGCTCCTATGGCAAACAAAAAGAGTTGTGCAAAACACTTGCATTGTATTCTGACCTGATCCATTAAAATGGGAGGTCTCTGGTTTTCCTTGCTGCCTCAACACCATGATGTGTTGTTCGTGTTGGAAACAGTCCAAGAGCTAATCCCCAACTGTCTGAGCAAATAAATTGTTTATTTTGTGTCTGCATATCTGTATTCTTGTGTGTGTCCTGAGTAGATGCAAGACGAAAAACTTTGACAGTCAATTCTTCTTTCTGAAATTTTTTAATTCTGTACAACAAATGTTTATTCATGTAATACATATTGTTTATTTAATTCTATATGATGTTTATCATTAATACACCGACACAACACATAAAAAAAAATGGGGTCTGCCGAGCAGGGACATAAGAACATTGGCGCATTATAAATCTTTTCAGTGTTCGTGTGAGAAAATTCTAGGATATTCGAAGACTCAATAGCTCAATGGCTGTCACCGTGTAAGTGATGAGGGTCTTGGGTTTGAGTCATGGATTGAATGGAAAAATTGTTTCACTAGCCCTACACAGGAAATGATATTCCTGTTTTTCTACATGTATATATATTATATACATATATATACATACATACATACATATACATGATCATATATATGTATATATATACATATATATGACATGTATATTATATAATATACATACATGTCATTATATATACATATATATATATACATATATATATTATATATACATAAATATAATATATATTTACACATACCTACATACATGTTTAATATATCATACATACCTACATGTCATATATATATATACATACATACATGTCATATATATATATATATATATATATATATATATACATATATTATCATATAACATACATATATGTTTATATATATATATATTATATATATATATATATATAATATATATATATAATACATACCTACATACATTACATGCATATAATATACACATACATACATGCATTATATATACATACTATAGCATACTGTTTTATATATATATATATATATAATATATATATATACATATATATATATATATATACATACATACTACATACATACAATGTCATATATATATATATATATACACATACATACATGCATGTCATATATTACATTACATGTCATATATACATACATGTCATATGCATGTATGTATGTTCCTGAAATACAGCCAAAATGGTACACAATAGCGCCAAAAATTTTACTCACCATTCGCCTGCGGATGCAGTATCAAGTTTCGTTCAAATCGGGCAACGAAAAGAATTATTAAAAATCAATTCCCGATTCAGTCAGTTTTGGTATACGATCCATAAAGCACAAGCGCAAACATGGAGAATGTGTTGATATACCTCGAGAAAACGGGTTGGCCGAATGATGACTCCTGAGGTAAATGCTGAAATTTTCTTCAATTAAAGTTGACCACTAAATAATAATAATTTTTTTCATCAACCGCTATCATAAAGGGAACCCAACGGGTTCACGGGTCATCTAGTGTATGTATGTATGTATGTATGTATGTATATCAGATGCACCTCCTCACTGTTATTGGTGAGCATCCGCTGCGGATTATGCTCACATTGGTAAAACCGCACAATCCCACGAAGAGCAACCATCCATCTGCCACCCAGACAATTGTTCCTGCTAATGCAAACCATTCAACCAGAAGCACGTGATGTGATCGGTGAGCAAATCGAAACATGTGGAGTGTGACAAGCACTCCCGCAATCCCCCAATGGACACAGTCCACACCAAAACGTTGCCTCCAACACAGAGGCCTCGACCCAGTGACTCTGTCAAACAGACAAAGATTACATTGTCAACATCAGTTAAACATCAAACGGAGCTACTGATCCAGATTTTGGGCTTATTTGCCATCATGAGGATGGCATACCGATAAATATCTAACCAATGATGACCACATTCGTCATTTATTTCCTATTCATTTATAATTGTATAGGACTGTTTCAATGGGGATCGGGGAGTGCTCGTCACACTCCACATGTTTAAACTGCAAACTTGTTTCAACATGTTTAATCCTCACCTGAAGAGCCAGTCAAGGTTTTAACTTTTGTTTGTTGGTTTGTGTGTAATGGGGATGTTTAAATTAACAAGAGGCTACATAGTTGGTATATAAATCCCTTCAACCGAAAAGAAAATTTGGAAAAATTACCAAAATTGTGAAATTCCTCAAACACAGATAGCCTTCATGTCTTCTCACTTTATGGTGTAACAGCATAGATTTTAACTTTATCCAGCTTCATAATGTATTCAATAACAATTTAAAATCAGATAATTAACACTTTGGTAGTAAAATAATTTTGATTACATCATTGATGATGTACCAGAGCACAAAAAGGTCATCAATCTTAAAGGAAGTAAAAATCTAGGTACCTCTTCAATAAGATAACTAAAATATTACTAAAGGAAGTAAACTCATGAACAAAGTTTCGATAGCAAGATATTCGTCAAAGGTAATATAGTCATCTTACTATAATTCACCGTCTGTCTATCTGTCTGTCTGTTCCCAGGTACCGCAAAACGGCTGAACCGTTCGCAACCATTTTTTGGGTGTGTAATCCTGGGACCCCTTGGAGTAAAATAGGCATAAATATAATAACATGACCCCTTGATGGCTCCCGTAGGGAGCGAGTGCTTTCTAGTAATATGAACTAACCCCTTGAGTTTTTGCATGTCAAATTTTGCGAATTTGGCCAAAATAGGAAATTTCGAGAAAAGATGTAACGTACAGGCTTTTTTGCCTGTAGATACTCACTTTTAAATGATTGCGTGTGTGTGTGTGTTGTGTGTGTAAATAAATACTTGTTATTTCCAATGTCTCTGGTTGTCCTTTCCTTCATTGGTCTGACACGTGATACAAGTATGGTTCGACGGGAATTGTTCCACACCTGATTTGTACTGTTAGTTTGGTGCTGCACCTATCTGTTCCGCTCGTCAGAATATCACCAGGTGCGGCACCAAAGACGTGGCCTCTAGTTAGGTTGCGTGCCAATAGGAAGGTATCGTGGAAGCATCGAAACGTGACCCTGCTCGCGCTGGTAGTCCAAGTCAAGTGATTGCAGCTGTGTAAGAACTACAGCCCGTTGGATCATGGAGTTATCTGTGGTCGGTGCCTCAGGACGCGGTGTTCGGGAGAAACTCGAGTGCTTCCCTTCGTGGTGAGCTCCGAACCCTGGGCCGCAACAATATTTATATATATAATATATAATAATATATATATATATTCGTGCAAGCACTTGCTGTTAGGCAGTCATTGCATCAAACACGTCGAGCCTTCTTGACTTCAGTAAAACACTGGAGCTAGGAGGTTATTTCCCAACTCCATGTCGTTTTTTTAAAATCGGAGTTTGGTTGTCTGTCTAAATATGTGCAGTCACATGAAGGGAAGACAGTGCACAAACACAATCCTATTTTTTCCTCTCCCCCCCCCCCCCCCAATGAAAAATGCAATCTGTCCAAATCTCATATTGTGGTTCATTTGCCCAGTCTTTGTTTTTTATTTAAATGAAATGAAATAATATTTCCAGGTCCTTATGCAATTGTCCTGCAAGACCTCTACCATAAGCCCAGCATTACACAAATAAATAAGAAAAATCCATGTGAAATGAATAACACACAAACCGCACGAAGTGTTTTTTCTTCTCTCATTTATTCCAATGCCCAAGAAATGCAGGTTTCCTTTACCATTGCAACAACATAAAATCCCCCAATTAACCAAATTTACCGCAACCGTTCTTACTTATTTCGACCCTTCCTTTCTCTCCCTTTTCCTGCTCATTCATTCCCTTGCTCGAGTCCGTCTGTTTGTGCCCCACGATCAGTCCATACCTTCTGTCACCTCGGTCTTGCAGAAAAAAAAAAGAAATAAAAAAAAAAAGATGACAAGTGTTATGGATTTGTCAATTCCACCATTTTAATGAGAATGTATTTCAGTGTCCTTAGTTAACGTGATATTGTTGTTACAATATGTGTGTAACATTGATGTTCCACCCATCCATCGGGACCACACTCTGTGCAGAGCGTTGGTGCTGCCGAAGCAGTCTCCTTGGCTATCGGGCACAATCCTGGACGGGTCACCACTCCGACGAAGGATACCAGCAAGCTGGCACTCATTTTGTCATACTCCATCCACGTTTGGGGATCGTGAGTTTGTTGGGTTGAGAGTACTGTGTTGATTGTACTAAAACATACATATAGTTTCCGGTCTTGAACTTGTATTGCCTTGTATCTTCGGTAAGGGAGTTATTGCTGTGTTGGTGAATTTCAATGCATGCATTTACTTTATTCCTCACCGTTGGATTGGATGAGTTTCACCATTTATTTTAAACGATCCAAATACATCTTCTGCCGCGTTCCCTCTTGAGACGCTAAAACGCGCGGTCATTGGGTCATCGGAGCTTGGGAGGTAACACGTGACAGAAATTGGGACTTGTCTGGGATTGAACTTTCCAACTTTGACAGTATTTGAATAACATTCCCAAGTTTGACAATTTTTGTGTGAAGGGTAATGGCTTCATTAACAATAGTCACAATGGTGCTTGTTGTTCAAAAATTTTGGGGTCACCTAATGAAGCACAGTTCCAGGCGTTAAAAAAATCGGAACTTATGACACTTGCTAGACACTGTAACCTAGATGTCCGAGTCAATATTGTTACGAATCTTCGCCGCCGCCCAGCGTGCGAACAGCCGCTTTAGCCAATGGCGGCCGTCTCGCCCACCGGACGGAAATTGAGTCGCGACTTCCGGAACAACGCCGAAAACCAGTCACCGGTGTGCTCCAAACGCACACCACGGCCTAGTCAATGTGCTACCTGCGCGCAACAGGGTCAATCACCGAATTAATCGATATACCTAAGTATTCGCGCGGGCAGCCTACCGAGAGACCGTACCTCAGCGAGGCCTGCTCAGACACGAACCGCTTAAGCGGTTCGTTCCGTTCTGGGATAACTGAGCGGTTGTATTATCGCGAGACCTCGCTGGACCCAACTCTTTTATTGGTTATTAAAAAGCCCGCTATTATTCCGAGAGCAAGATAGCAGTTCAATCGGGGGAAAAGGACACGACGAACGGGTTAACATTCACACAAGGACATTTATTTATAAAATGACACGTACAGTAAGGGATGCAATGAATGGGGGAAGGGGACAAGATACGAGCAAGGTAAAAGCACTACAACCGTCTGTGATTATTATTCACAAGCACTTACACAGTTCTACTTGCAAGACACGGCGCCACAACATTCACACAAATAAATCAAGAAAAGACCCCCTCAGAGACAAGGGGGTCAGACTGGACCCGTAGGCCTTTATTACGTGGGACTTGGTGGACCGAAGGAGTCCCACGAGACCATGTCAGGTTACCTCCACCCTCGTGGTGCCTCGATGGGGCGACCCGCGACGCTCTTTCCCCACGGCTGCTAGCGTAGCCGTGGTTGCGCCCAGGCCTTGCCAGGCGGCCGGTGTCGGGCCTCAGCCGGCGACGCGCTGAGAGGAACGAACGGGTTTGGATGCTCTTTCAAAGTTGATGCTCTTTGTAAGAACCCGTCCGTTCCTCCGCGACGCTCGGACTGTCCGAAGCCCATCACCTCAGACCGTTTGGCGCTGGCTGGCGAGCTCTCTCGGCTCTTCCCACATGAACGCGCAGATCTGCCCGGACTGCAGGCTCAGCCAGGCTCTCTGCCTCGTGCATCCTCCGCTCCCTGGATTTCGCCCCGCCTGTGTTCTTCCGGTCCAGACTTTTCTCGACCGCCTCCAGACTCCACCGATGACTACGACTTCCTCCAGACCCCTCCAGACTGGTTGAACTGGCGCTCTGCGTGGCCTTTTATAGGGCTGGTGAGACGAGATCCGACCTCCGCCCTCCGACCTCTGACCTCTGACCTTCTCGGAGAACGAGCGGACGTGTTCGAAATCACTGTCCCTCTGGATCCGATTCTCCAAGAGCGAGCCGACGTGTTTGAAATCATCGACGATCTTCGACCTTCGACCCCCACAGGTCCCGCCCTTTTTCTCCTGTGATCCGATTTCCGAGGCGAAGCTTTTACAGACGGACGTGCGTGGAATCACCGTCGCTTGCGCTCACAACGAAACCCCCCGCGTCGGTTTGCAGCGACGCTGTTCGCGGGACTCGTCACGGCTGGTGCAAAGATAGTGTCGCTTCGGGGAGGAGGTGAGGCGATGTTATTTGGGTGGGGAGATGCGGTTTAGGAGATGGTGGGTGAGATGTCGTTGTTATGAAGGCGGTGTGGGAGGGTGGTTGGTGGTTGACGTGGAGAGGGTGGTTGGTGGTGCGTGGTGAAGGTGGTTGGTGGGTGGTGTGGTGAAGGCGGTTGGTGGGTGGCGTGGAGAAGGTGTTGGTGGGTGGCTGGTGAGGCGGTTGGTGGGTGGGCGGTGGAGAAGGTGGTTGGTGGGTGGTGTGGTGGAGAAGGTGGTTGGTCGTTGGCGTTGTGTTGGTCCAAAATAACGATAGGAAAGAAAAACGGCTAACTCAAAGATCACAGCCCGGGTGACACGAATAATTCCATTAAACAACGGTGGGGAAATCTAACTGAACACAAACTTAGCGATATAAACTGATCTGGGATATCCTTTATGGTGTTCTGCGAATTTCCACAGCCGTTACAATATAAAAACAGGATTCAGACTTTGGTAGTAGAACATTTAATTGAATAGAAAATGGGAAGAAGCAGCATTGGATTGGTTACAAGAGGAAACAGAAAATACTGAGCTTAGGAAAATGGAATTGAAAATGCGGAGCCAGGAAACAATAAAATAATTGTAATTAGAAGATAGGAGGCAACAACGAGAAGAGAGAAAAGCAGAAAAGGAACTAGAACTACAACGGGAAGAGAAAAGAGCAGAGGAAAGGAGAGCGGAACGGGAATTGGAGTATCAGAGGGAAATTAAACTCAAAGAGATGGAATTACTGGGAGGACAGAGAGGAGCTTTATCCTTATCATGTTCAACAACAACTTGGAACTCTTGGCATATTGTTTGGCACATAAGACTTGTTCCACCTTTCAATGAGAAAGACGTAGACAAATTATTGTTACACTTTGAAAAAGTGGCACACACGTTAGAATGGCCTGAGAATTTATGGACCATGTTCGTGGAAAGTGTTCTTGTGGATAAAGCCCAAGATATCTATTCTGCTTTGCCATTTGACCAATGTGCACATTATTGGACAGGTAAGAAAGCCATTCTCAAAGCCTATGAACTATCCCAGAAGCTTACCGACAAAAAATTAGGAATGGCAGGGGGCGGGAGAATGAGGCCCATGTGGAATTTGTCCGAAAGAAAAAAAAAACAATGTGTGATGGGTGGTGTGATTCGAAAGAGATTGGGAGACTCTAACCAGTTACGACAATTGATTGATTTTGGTGGAAGAATTTAAGCAGCGTGTTCACGCTGACATTAAAATCCATTTGGATGAACGGAAGGTGCCTGAGTTGTATGATGCGGCACCAATGGCGGATGACTATTCCTTGACACACGGAATGATGTTTCACAAAGCTAACTTCCCACCTCGAGGTAACCAGGGGAATTACCTTAAATCAGGCCTGGAGAACAAAGTCCCACGGAGACGTCCCAGGGAGGATTATAATGTAAATTCTGGTACGTCAAACTTTACTGACTAAAAGACAGATCTTCCGGGGGGCCGAAAGTTCCGGTGGGCCTCTTTTGGTTCTGGGGGACCGAAAGACAGAGCGACTGGGAGACAGACTACTGGATTTTTCTCCGGGCCAACTTGTGCTTTTTGTACGAAACCTGGGCACATGATATCTCAATGTTACACCCTGAAAAGGAGAAATCAAGATGGAAATCAGTTCAATTTGACTCCAAATGCATTGACTAAAGCAGAAAACAGTTTTTGGAGGGCAATGACTTCTGAAGGTGCCCTTGACAAACCTATCGCACCAGAGAAAGACCTTGTTAAAGAAGCTTATGAACCTTTCATTTCTGAGGGATTCATGTCACTGGATGGTGACTTAGTTAACCAGAGAGTTAATCACCAAATTGTGTTGCCACCCCCACACCAGAAGGAGATATTGAGTTTGGCGCATGAGACACCTTTGGCAGGTCACCTGGGGGTGAACAAGATGTGTGAGAGAATTCTGGCGCACTTTTGGCCAGGTTGCGACGCGATTTTGCAGAATTCTGTAAATATTGTCACTCATGCTGGATGGGAGGAAAAGATAAACAGAAGATCCCTTCGATGCCATTAAAACCTATTCTGGGTTTTGGAGAACCCTTCAATCGGGTAATTATTGACTGTGTATGTCCTTTACCTAAAAACTAAGACTGGACATCAATACATGCTGACTGTCATGTGTGCTACAACTAGGTTTCCAGAAGCAGTACCTCGAAGGAAAATTATTGCAACAGTTATTGCGAATGCCTTGATTAAATTTTCACTCTGGTTGCCCGACAAGAGGTCATTCAGTCTGATCAAGTTTACAACTTGATGTCGAAGCTTTTTCAGAAAGTTGTACACTAGTTGGGAGTGAAGCAAGTGAGGTCCAGTACTTACCATCCCGAGAGCCAAGGTGCCTTAGAAAGGTTTCAAAAGACATTGAAGAATATGATCAAAACCTACCGCTTGAAATGGGGCAAGGACTGGGATGAGGGAATACCCTTATTGTTTGTTACAAAGGAGGCAATTCAGGAGTCATTGGGCTTCAGTCTTTTTGAACTTGTTTTTGGATACACTGTTTGAGGACCGTTGAAACTGGTGAAGGAACAGTGGTTCCAGGAGGAGTCACAGTCAACACTGATAGATTACGTATCGACTGTTCGGCACTGATTGGACAAGCCTGTGAAGTATCGAGAGAGAATTTGAAAGTAGCACAGGCCAAAATGAAAAAGAGCCGTGACAAGGATTCCCAGATATAATAGGGCATTTCAGTCTGGAGGACCGAGTGTTAGTATTGCTTCCAGTTCCCGGTCAGCCATTACAGGCGAGATATGTTGTTCCATATGCCATTGAAAAGAAGGTCAGTGAAATGGATTATGTGGTGAAAATTCCTGACAGATGCAAACAGAGCCAACTGTATCATGTTAACCGACTGAAGAAGTACCATGAGAGGAAGCCCGTGGAAAATATGGCTTCAGTCTCACCTGTCGTACCTGTAGTCTGTGTGCAAGAGAAACGGGAGTTCAGGGCCAGTGTGAAATTTGATAGCAGTGATGACCATACCTGTCCTAGGTTAACGAATGCTGAAGTGTTGGGGGAACCTCGACCAGAAATTAGGTCATTTGATGAGGGAGCAGCAAGGACAATTTCACTTGCTGAAGGGATATTGGCAGATTCCTCTGACTGATCGGGCAAAGGAAATTTCGGCCCTGGTTACACCTTGAATGGGTTTTATCAGTTCAAGGTTCTTCCCTTTGGTTTGAAAAATGGTCCCGCTATGTTTCAGAGACTAATTAATAATCTTATTGCGGACCTTGATGGGGTGGAAGCGTATCCAGATGATGCCATCATCCATGCCATGACGTGGGACGATCATCTTACACAAATCCATACTTTCTTTAGGAAATTTACCTCTGCAAGATTGACCACAACCTGGAGAAGAGTGAGTTTGTAAAAACACATGCGGTGTTCCTTGGTCATGTAGTTGGTCAAAGTCAGGTGCAACCAGTGACAGCCAAGATCGAAGCCATTGATCGCCGAATTCCAAAAGGGAAAAAGGAATTTATGAGGTTCTTGGGTATTGCTGGTTGGTATTGGCGATTCGGTCGGAACTTCTCTGATGTGGTGGCCCCTCGAACTAATTTGCTGAGGGAAAAGACCAAATTTGTTTGGGATGACAAGTGTCAGGCTGTCTTTGACCAAGTAAAAGTGATCTTAACTAACTCTCCCATCCTTGCGGTGCCAAATTTTCAAAAACCTTTCAAATTGGCCACTGATGCTAGATGTGGGGGCTGGTGCAGTTCTACTACGGGAGGATGATGATTGCATTGATCTTCCCATTTGTTACTATTCCAAGAAATTTGGCAAACATCAGCAAAATTATGCCACTATGGAAAAGGAGACCCTTGCTCTCCAACATCATGAGGTATATCTGAGTACTACGACCTTTCCTATAAAGGTCTTCAGTGATCACAACCCCTTAACCTTCATTCAAAAAAGGAAAAATAAAAATCATAGGTCGATGAGATGGAGCTCATCTTTGCAAGAGTTAAACTTGGAAATTAGACATGTAAAGGGCAGAGACAATGGAGTTGCAGATGCTTTGTCCAGATCGAATTAATTTTAGTGGTACCTGGGGGATGTTTGATATGTAGGTTTTTTTTGGGGGGGGGTTTGTGGTTACTTATTGGACTTCATTTGCCATATTCTTGATTTTTAACCCATTTTTGTGTGTGAGTATCATTCTTTCTTGTTAAAAATACAGTGTATAGAAAGAAAGTCTTCACTGCGTGTTCAAACTTTCTTCCTTGGAGGGGGGGGGGGGGGGGGGGGAGTGTTATGGATTTGTCACTTCTGCCATTTTAATTAGAATATAGGTTCAGGATTCTTAGTTAAGGTGATAATGTTGTTAAGATTGGTGTGTAAAATTGAGATGACGGAGGTAATAAAAATGAAAAAAAACGCTTTTGGAGGGAAAACGGAATTGGCATAAACAGGAAGACGAAAAACTGCACACACCCTTTTTGGATTCTCGAGGTGATGAAACGACACCATCATTTGGAGCAGTTACCTTGAGGTTGGAGCCAAGTTCAGATGCCTGTTGAGGTTGGATCACGAACTTCCTTGGAGGGAAATACTTGCTACATCGTCCCCCTCTCAGTGGGGAGTAAATCTGCGTGTTAGGTTTGGCATGAAGTGTGTTTCGGTGGGAAATCGAGTGCAACTATTATGGGTTTTGATATGCCATTATCTTGAGGAGGGAGGAGGGCTTCTGCTTCGTACATGTCACTGGCTGTCGGATAATCCACAATCGGCACAATTGCTGGTGTAATTTGTGGGGCATGTTGTGTGTGTTGGTTACATCCCTTTGAGGTTTCGTTATTCCAAGTGCAGCCCTCTACCTGCATCTCCACAGTACATTGCTTCAGTTGACCAGTGTAACAGCGGCGTTAACCACCTCGTGAATCTTCAACTGCATCCATCTCCCTCACCACTTGCCCTCCGGGCTTTCAGTTCGGCACGAGACTCCAATCATCTCTATAAGTGGTGGTCCCTGCATGGACTTTGGGATGTTATACTCCATCCACGTTTGGGGATTGTGAGCTTAATGGATTGAGAGTACTGTGTTGATTGCACTGAAACATACATATAGTTCTCTGTCTTGTATTTCCTTGTTCTTCAGTGAAGGTGTCATTGCTGTGTAGGTGAATTTCAATACATGCATTTACTTTATTCCTCACTGTTGCATTGGTTGAGTTTCACTATTATTTTAAATGATCCCAGTAACACATCTTTCTGCCACGTTCCCTCTTGAGACATCATCAGAGCTTGGGAGGTAACGCGTAACACAAGCTACTTTGAAGCATGAGGTTCACCCCCAACATTAGTAATACACACAAGAAGCCAATCATTGGACAAGGGGAATTTTAATGTTCACTTTAGTCGGGATATCCTGGGCCCCATAAAACCTTAAATGTGCAATTGCTCATTCCAATTTTCCAAAGCATATACAGGATGCACAAAAATAGAGAAATTGTACTGTGGCATTGCCAAAAATATCTTATATGTTGGAAAACAATTTTCCACGTGTAAAACAAGCTTGCAAAAAAATGCAGTACACCTGGGATCAAGTGCTGTCAGTGTTTAAAGTTCATTTCTTATCCTATAATCCCCTTCATTACCCACCCAACCCCCTTCATCCCCTCCGCTCAACCCTAATCACACCCCCCAACCCAACTCTGTAACCAACTTTATACCCCCCCCCAACCCTGTAACCCACTTCATCCCAACCCTACCACCCACTTCACCCCCCCCACCCCAAATGCCACAACACCTTCATCCCAGTCAGGCTCTTTACCAGCTAAGCCTTTATCTCAACAGTCTATTGGCCAGTTTGACCTTCATTTTTGAAATCTGTGGAGAACGGACTTCCAACTTCCAAGCGACGTTGGAGGTTTCCATTCTCTACGTCCAACCACAGTCTCTTCTCCAACTCCAAGCAATTGAAGTCTGCAGGAAATCTGCTCAGGTCCGGCTCACCAAGATAGTGTTCCTCCATCAGGAACTGCGTGGTGTTGTGTGGTGCGCCCGGATGCCCTTGAGCGAACATCTCTTCATGGCGGCGAATGGTGTGCAGACTCTGATGCTCGGCCAATTGTTCCTTTTCCTCCCATGTGAGCATGCAGTAGGGCTTCCGGTGGCGCATATTCTTCGGACGTTGCCGTCTGTGCTTTTTCTGTCCCAGCATCGAGTTGTTAGGACTTCCATGACTCCCAACTACAGAACCACAAACACCAGCTGCGCTCTCCTTATGGTCAATGCCAGTGTCGTTCTTGACCCCTCCATTGTCAACGTGCAGGTTGCACTTGGTCCCTCCACTTTCCTGACAATTCCATCCATAGCTAGTTTCACTTCCCTTTTTGCTTTCATCGATCTTTCTGCTGTGCGAGCTCTCAATGCCCTCTGCAGTTGCGGCTGAAGGTTTGCTATCCATATCGTCCCGTTCCATCTCCAATTTAACAATGTCAAAGTGAGAATCCAAGTACTGCATGAAAAAAAAATGCATGAAAAAAACGAATTTAATGGATATCGACAAGATGCGATATATCATGGAAAAATCTGTTAATATACAAACATCCACGAGGGGGAAAATATAACAGAAAACTGATGGATCCGGTTCGGAAAAGCACTGATTCAGGTGGAAGGAGCAGCTTGAGATTCAATCAACCTCTGGAGCAAGCCCGAACCAGAAGCTTATGGTCATAAACTTATGGTCACAGCATTCAAAATGGGAGTCCAGAGGGGGGAGGCAGTGGAACAAAAAAAAAATCAACAGATATTGTAATCGTCTCCGTCTGTCCGTCCGTCTGTCCGTCCATCACCCTATCTCCGGGACGGTTGAGCAGAAATTCACCAAACTTGGAAGTTACGATCACCACATAGTAAGAAGGAGCAAGAGCAGTATCATTTTTGGCCCCATCCCCTGGGGCTGAAAAATGTCCCAAGGGACTAAAAATGCCCCAGGGGATGAAACAAATGCTGAAAAATGCAATTACGGGCATATTTTTAAACATTTTAAAATGGAACTTTGTATATGCAATCAACATTGTGTGACACATGAAATATGGAACGATTTTTTGGGATTTGACCCCCAGTTCATGCTCCAGTGGTGGGGACTCGGGGTCACAGGGTCAAAACGGGGAGAAAAAAATTAACTCAAAATTAGACATTGGGTCTTTCCTGGTGGAACTTTTTGACATTTTTCAACTCTGATTTAGGTGGGCAGCGTGGGGATTTGCGATTTCACCGTGGTTCGCTCCAGTTTAGAATTACAACTTTATATCAATAATAAAAAAAAACAATTCTCACGAAAAAAGAATAACAATAACTTTGTTTTTAAAGGTCAGATCTGGTTGGAGCTGCACACCCAGCAAATGATGCTACCTGCAGTCATGTGCTGCATGCATATCTCAAAATTGTGTTTCTCAGGAATAAAAAAATTGTGTTTCTCAAGAATTTCAAAAAATTGCAGGATTATTCGAAAATCCTTTTATCCTGACAATGAAACCTCCTGCAGAGCAATAACTTTTCAATGCTACAAGTTAGTTGCACCTCTTCTTTCCCAGTTTACTGACCCTCCTGTAAGTTTTGCACTTAATTTATTACATTTTTATCCCTTTGATATTTTCTGTCTCTTTACCAGTTTTTCTTTAATTTGTCCTACCTCCAAGGTGGTAGGTTGGCTTTCTGTTAATATCTAACCTCTGCCTACTCTTGGAATTTGATCCCTAATGGTGTTGAGCTCAAATAATCATCTATTCTAGGTGTGCAATCAGAGTGTGCATCATCTTCGAGAATGCGGTGTTTCGTGGGGTGGCTAACCCGAGGTTGATGCATTTTGGGTGAAAAGCATGAAAGTATACTGCTAGCCTATGTTGTTGTGCCATATCTTGGGAATTTCATGTAGATTTTTTTCCCAATGCTGACAAAAAATTTTGCCTGAATTTTACAAAAATCATGTTTGGCATTTTTTTGGAAGTAATCTTGGATCATTTCTGGCCATCTTGAATTTTAGCATTCAATAATATAGGAATTTTGCTATCTTTGTCCATTTGTAGTCTTTTTCAGTTTAATTATGGATATTCAAGTACCTAAATATAGTTGCATATGTACAGCGTACATTATAAAATCTTATTGACATGAATTGATTTGCTATTTTGCTCAAATCTGCACTGAATTATCGTCTATCGACCTGTCCGCCCTTCCTGCGTACTTGCCGGCTGGTCCTCCCCCGACTATTGAGCGTCAAGAGGTCTACAATCGCCCCCACAGCTTGAATGCATCCAAGGCCGGTCATCCAACTGACGTTCCTGTACAGCTCATGAAAAAGTTTACCTACAAGATTCTAGAGCCCCTGGCAAGACTTTGTAATAACTGTCTTCATTTCGGTCCTTTTCCAAATTGCTGGAAAATTGCATTAGTGTGCCCAATACCGAAATCTGTGCCTGTTACTGATTTCAGCCAACTTTTCCCAATCTCGATTACGCCCATCGTAGATCACTTGTTTGAAGGCTTTTTGGCAGAATGGATAATGGCCGACATCGAGCAGCATCTGATAGACCCGTGTCAGTTTGGCAATATGAAAGGCAGCTCTGTCCACCACTACTTAGTCAATCTTCTCGATGTTATTACCAAGGTTTGGACAAGCCAGGCCATGACACCAATGTCTGTACCATCGACTTAAAAAAGGCCTTAGATTTGATTGACCATACCAAAGCAGTGCGTAAGCTGATTCAACTTGACATCGACCCAGCGATCATCACGACCATATGCAGCTTTCTTTCTGATTACTCGCAGACTGTGCTACAATGGTGCCACATCATCATCCCAGATTCTGGCATGTGGTGTTCCTCAGGGGACTAAGCTTGGGTCCATTATGTTTTTGATAATGGTCAATGACGATGTGCTTTGTGATAACAGGTGGAACTAGAGGGGGAGCACTCGGTAGAGTGCAAAACCTCTGCCGCCAATACTGCTAGGTCACTCAAGTGAGAACTGATATCCTATTCATTCAATTTGACGTCAACAGTGCTCACAGAGTTATAGTTTGCAACTTTCCCTTTTACTTTTAACTTTTACATACTCAATTCATTCGTCATAACTAGATTCCTTGAGACAGAAATTGATTTTACGGTGGTATATCCACCTGAAGTTTCAAAATCAGCCGCAATTATAATTTTGGCATGTTTTTTTGTTGGAAATCACTTATAACATGTAGAAATGCAAAAAAAGAAATCGAAATTTTGTTGAAAAAAAAGTTGCAAAAATTTTTTTTCTCTAAATTTTTTTTTGGGGGGGGGGGGGGGGTTGGAAATCACTTAGAACATGTAGAAATGCAAAAAAAAAATTCAAATATTTTTTCAAATTGGCCGCCATAGCGGCCATATTGGATTTTGGACCAAGTCCAAAATCTAATGCCATGATCCTTGGACCAGACCTAACCCCCCCACCAAGTTTCGTCAAAATCCGTCGAGGAGTTTTTCCGTAATACTGTTCACAAAACAAACAACAAACAACAAACAAACAGAAAGGGGTGAAAACAGTAACCTCCATCCATCTTCGATGGCGGAGGTTAAATATGTGGGTAACCTTACGCTCATAGAGATTGTCCCCCAAATCATAAGAAGGTGCTCTGCAGACACACTTGGATGTCCTTTCTGCTTGTAGTCAACGTGTGTACCGAAAACGACAATTTTAAATGACAATGTGTAGTCACTACAATTTTATACAGCCAAAGCCTCAGAAATGTAAAGTTCTACAAGTTCGCTTTCTGCATACTAACCCCCCTACTCCCGTGATTTGTATTAATGACACGGCACTTGAAATAATGTCTTCGCTTTCTCTTCTTGGAGTTACTCTTCAATCAGACCTAAAATGAGACTCGC
>CM068952.1:152869049-152889322 GCA_035128595.1 Eptatretus atami
AGATATGCCCATTCCATGCCATGACGTGGGACGATCATCTTACACAAATCCATACTTTCTTTAGGAAATTTACCTCTGCAAGATTGACCACAACCTGGAGAAGAGTGAGTTTGTAAAAACACATGCGGTGTTCCTTGGTCATGTAGTTGGTCAAAGTCAGGTGCAACCAGTGACAGCCAAAGATCGAAGCCATTGATCGCCGAATTCCAAAAGGGAAAAAGGAATTTATGAGGTTCTTGGGTATTGCTGGTTGGTATTGGCGATTCGGTCGGAACTTCTCTGATGTGGTGGCCCTCGAACTAATTTGCTGAGGAAAGACCAAATTTGTTTGGGATGACAAGTGCAGGCTGCTTTGACAAGTAAAAGTGATCTTAACTAACTCTCCATCCTTGCGGTGCCAAATTTCAAACCTTTCAAATTGGCCACTGATGCTAGATGTGGGGGCTGGTGCATGTTTACTACGGGAGGATGATGATTGCATTGATCTTCCCATTTGTTACTATTCCAAGAAATTTGGCAAACATCAGCAAAATTATGCCACTATGGAAAAGGAGACCCTTGCTCTCCAACATCATGAGGTATATCTGAGTACTACGACCTTTCCTATAAAGGTCTTCAGTGATCACAACCCCTTAACCTTCATTCAAAAAAGGAAAAATAAAAATCATAGGTCGATGAGATGGAGCTCATCTTTGCAAGAGTTAAACTTGGAAATTAGACATGTAAAGGGCAGAGACAATGGAGTTGCAGATGCTTTGTCCAGATCGAATTAATTTTAGTGGTACCTGGGGATGTTTGATATGTAGGTTTTTTTGGGGGGGGGTTTGTGTTACTTATTGGACTTCATTTGCCATATTCTTGATTTTTAACCCATTTTTGTGTGAGTATCATTCTTTCTTGTTAAAAATACAGTGTATAGAAAGAAAGTCTTCACTGCGTGTTCAAACTTTCTTCCTTGGAGGGGGGGGGGAGTGTGTATGGATTTGTCACTTCTGCCATTTTAATTAGATATAGGTTCAGGATTCTTAGTTAAGGTGATAAGTTTGTTAAGATTGGTGTGTAAAATTGAGATGACGGAGGTAATAAAATGAAAAAAAACGCTTTTGGAGGGAAAACGGAATTGGCATAAACAGGAAGACGAAACTGCACACACCCTTTTTGGATTCTCGAGGTGATGAAACGACACCATCATTTGGAGCAGTTACCTTGAGGTTGGAGCCAAGTTCAGATGCCTGTTGAGGGTTGGATCACGAACTTCCTTGGAGGGAAATACTTGCTACATCGTCCCCCTCTCAGTGGGGAGTAAATCTGCGTGTTAGGTTTGGCATGAAGTGTGTTTCGGTGGGAAATCGAGTGCAACTATTATGGGTTTTGATATGCCATTATCTTGAGGAGGGAGGAGGGCTTCTGCTTCGTACATGTCACTGGCTGTCGGATAATCCACAATCGGCAAATTGCTGGTGTAATTTGTGGGGCATGTTGTGTGTGTTGGTTACATCCCTTTGAGGTTTCGTTATTCCAAGTGCAGCCCTCTACCTGCATCTCCACAGTACATTGCTTCAGTTGACCAGTGTAACAGCGGCGTTAACCACCTCGTGAATCTTCACTGCATCCATCTCCCTCACCACTTGCCCTCCGGGCTTTCAGTTCGGCACGAGACTCCAATCATCTCTATATAGTGGTGGTCCTGCATGGACTTTGGGATGTTATACTCCATCCACGTTTGGGGATTGTGAGCTTAATGGATTGAGAGTACTGTGTTGATTGCACTGAAACATACATATAGTTCTCTGTCTTGTATTTCCTTGTTCTTCAGTGAAGGTGTCATTGCTGTGTAGGTGAATTTAATACATGCATTTACTTTATTCCTCACTGTTGCATTGGTTGAGTTTCACTATTATTTTAAATGATCCCAGTAACACATCTTTCTGCACGTTCCCTCTTGAACACATCATCAGAGCTTGGAGGTAACGCGTAACACAAGCTACTTTGAAGCATGAGTTCACCCCCAACATTAGTAATACACACAAGAAGCCAATCATTGGACAAGGGGAATTTTAATGTTCACTTTAGTCGGGATATCCTGGGCCCCATAAAACCTTAAATGTGCAATTGTCATTCCAATTTTCCAAAGCATATACAGGATGCACAAAATAGAGAAATTGTACTGTGGCATTGCCAAAAATATCTTATATGTTGGAAAACAATTTTCCACGTGTAAACAAAGCTTGCAAAAAAATGCAGTACACCTGGGATCAAGTGCTGTCAGTGTTTAAGTTCATTTCTTATCCTATAATCCCCTTCATTACCCACCCCCCCTTCATCCCTCCGCTCAACCCTAATCACACCCCAACCCAACTCTGTAACCAACTTATACCCCCCCAACCCTGTAACCCACTTCATCCCAACCCTACACCCACTTCACCCCCCCCCCACCCAAATGCCACAACACCTTCATCCCAGTCAGGCTCTTTACCAGCTAAGCCTTTATCTCAACAGTCTATTGGCCAGTTTGACCTTCATTTTGAAATCTGTGGAGAACGGACTTCCAACTTCCAAGCGACGTTGGAGGTTTCCATTCTCTACGTCCAACCACAGTCTCTTCTCCAACTCCAAGCAATTGAAGTCTGCAGGAAATCTGCTCAGGTCCGGCTCACCAAGATAGTGTTCCTCCATCAGGAACTGCGTGGTGTTGTGTGGTGCGCCCGGATGCCCTTGAGCGAACATCTCTTCATGGCGGCGTGGTGTGCAGACTCTGATGCTCGGCCAATTGTTCCTTTTCCTCCCATGTGAGCATGCAGTAGGCTTCCGGTGGCGCATATTCTTCGGACGTTGCCGTCTGTGCTTTTTCTGTCCCAGCATCGAGTTGTTAGGACTTCCATGACTCCAACTACAGAACCACAAACACCAGCTGCGCTCTCCTTATGGTCAATGCCAGTGTCGTTCTTGACCCCTCCATTGTCAACGTGCAGGTTGCACTTGGTCCCTCCACTTTCCTGACAATTCATCCATAGCTAGTTTCACTTCCCTTTTTGCTTTCATCGATCTTTCTGCTGTGCGAGCTCTCAATGCCCTCTGCAGTTGCGGCTGAAGGTTTGCTATCCATATCGTCCCGTTCCATCTCCATTTAACAATGTCAAAGTGAGAATCCAAGTACTGCATGAAAAAAATGCATGAAAAAAACGAATTTAATGGATATCGACAAGATGCGATATATCATGGAAAAATCTGTTAATATCAAACATCCACGAGGGGGAAATAACAGAAAACATGAGGATCCGGTTCGGAAAAGCACTGATTCAGGTGGAAGGAGCAGCTTGAGATTCAATCAACCTCTGGAGCAAGCCCGAACCAGAAGCTTATGGTCATAAACTTATGGTCACAGCATTCAAAATGGGAGTCCAGAGGGGGGGGGGGCAGTGGAACAAAAAAAAATCAACAGATATGTAATCGTCTCCGTCTGTCCGTCCGTCTGTCCGTCCATCACCCTATCTCCGGGACGGTTGAGCAGAAATTCACCAAACTTGGAAGTTACGATCACCACATAGTAAGAAGGAGCAAGAGCAGTATCATTTTTGGCCCCATCCCCTGGGGCTGAAAAATGTCCCAAGGGACTAAAAATGCCCCAGGGGATGAAACAAATGCTGAAAAATGCAATTACGGGCATATTTTTAAACATTTTAAAATGGAACTTTGTATATGCAATCAACATTGTGTGACACATGAAATATGGAACGATTTTTGGGATTTGACCCCCAGTTCATGCTCCAGTGGTGGGGACTCGGGGTCACAGGGTCAAAACGGGGAGAAAAAAATTAACTCAAAATTAGACATTGGGTCTTTCCTGGTGGAACTTTTTGACATTTTTCAACTCTGATTTAGGTGGGAGCGTGGGGATTTGCGATTTCACCGTGGTTCGCTCCAGTTTAGAATTACAACTTTATATCAATAATAAAAAAAATTCTCACGAAAAAGAATAACAATAACTTTGTTTTTAAAGGTCAGATCTGGTTGGAGTGCACACCCAGCAAATGATGCTACCTGCAGTCATGTGCTGCATGCATATCTCAAAATTTGTGTTCTCAGGAATAAAAAAATTGTGTTTCTCAAGAATTTCAAAAAATTGCAGGATTATTCGAAAATCCTTTTATCCTGACAATGAAACCTCCTGCAGAGCAATAACTTTTCAATGCTACAAGTTAGTTGCACCTCTTCTTTCCCAGTTTACTGACCCTCCTGTAAGTTTTGCACTTAATTTATTACATTTTTATCCCTTTGATATTTTCTGTCTCTTTACCAGTTTTTCTTTAATTTGTCCTACCTCCAAGGTGGTAGGTTGGCTTTCTGTTAATATCTAACCTCTGCCTACTCTTGGAATTTGATCCCTAATGGTGTTGAGCTCAAATAATCATCTATTCTAGGTGTGCAATCAGAGTGTGCATCATCTTCGAGAATGCGGTGTTTCGTGGGGTGGCTAACCCGAGGTTGATGCATTTTGGGTGAAAAGCATGAAAGTATACTGCTAGCCTATGTTGTTGTGCCATATCTTGGGAATTTCATGTAGATTTTTTTCCCAATGCTGACAAAAATTTTGCCTGAATTTTACAAAAATCATGTTTGGCATTTTTTTGGAAGTAATCTTGGATCATTTCTGGCCATCTTGAATTTTAGCATTCAATAATATAGGAATTTTGCTATCTTTGTCCATTTGTAGTCTTTTCAGTTTAATTATGGATATTCAAGTACCTAAATATAGTTGCATATGTACAGCGTACATTATAAAATCTTATTGACATGAATTGATTTGCTATTTTGCTCAAATCTGCACTGAATTATCGTCTATCGACCTGTCCGCCCTTCCTGCGTACTTGCCGGCTGGTCCTCCCGACTATTGAGCGTCAAGAGGTCTACAATCGCCCCACAGCTTGAATGCATCCAAGGCCGGTCATCCAACTGACGTTCCTGTACAGCTCATGAAAAAGTTTACCTACAAGATTCTAGAGCCCCTGGCAAGACTTTGTAATAACTGTCTTCATTTCGGTCCTTTTCCAAATTGCTGAAAAATTGCATTAGTGTGCCCAATACCGAAATCTGTGCCTGTTACTGATTTCAGCCAACTTTTCCCAATCTCGATTACGCCCATCGTAGATCACTTGTTTGAAGGCTTTTGGCAGAATGGATAATGGCCGACATCGAGCAGCATCTGATAGACCCGTGTCAGTTTGGCAATATGAAAGGCAGCTCTGTCCACCACTACTTAGTCAATCTTCTCGATGTTATTACCAAGGTTTGGACAAGCCAGGCCATGACACCAATGTCTGTACCATCGACTTAAAAAAGGCCTTAGATTTGATTGACCATACCAAAGCAGTGCGTAAGCTGATTCACTTGACATCGACCCAGCGATCATCACGACCATATGCAGCTTTCTTTCTGATTACTCGCAGACTGTGCTACAATGGTGCCACATCATCATCCCAGATTCTGGCATGTGGTGTTCCTCAGGGGACTAAGCTTGGGTCCATTATGTTTTTGATAATGGTCAATGACGATGTGCTTGTGATAACAGGTGGAACTAGAGGGGGAGCACTCGGTAGAGTGCAAAACCTCTGCCGCCAATACTGCTAGGTCACTCAAGTGAACCTGATATCCTATTCATTCAATTTGACGTCAACAGTGCTCACAGAGTTATAGTTTGCAACTTTCCCTTTTACTTTTAACTTTTACATACTCAATTCATTCGTCATAACTAGATTCCTTGAGACAGAAATTGATTTTACGTGGGTATATCCACCTGAAGTTTCAAAATCAGCCGCAATTATAATTTTGGCATGTTTTTTTGTTGGAAATCACTTATAACATGTAGAAATGCAAAAAAAGAAATCGAAATTTTGTTGAAAAAAAAGTTGCAAAAATTTTTTTTCTCTAAATTTTTTTTGGGGGGGGGGGGGGGGTTGGAAATCACTTAGAACATGTAGAAATGCAAAAAAAAAAATTCAAATATTTTTTCAAATTGGCCGCCATAGCGGCCATATTGGATTTTGGACCAAGTCCAAAATCTAATGCCATGATCCTTGGACCAGACCTAACCCCCCCCACCAAGTTTCGTCAAAATCCGTCGAGGAGTTTTTCCGTAATACTGTTCACAAACACAAAACAAACAAACAAACAGAAAGGGGTGAAAACAGTAACCTCCATCCATCTTCGATGGCGGAGGTTAAATATGTGGGTAACCTTACGCTCATAGAGATTGTCCCCCAAATCATAAGAAGGTGCTCTGCAGACACACTTGGATGTCCTTTCTGCTTGTAGTCAACGTGTGTACCGAAAACGAACAATTTTAAATGACAATGTGTAGTCACTACAATTTTATACAGCCAAAGCCTCAGAAATGTAAAGTTCTACAAGTTCGCTTTCTGCATACTAACCCCCCTACTCCCGTGATTTGTATTAATGACACGGCACTTGAAATAATGTCTTCGCTTTCTCTTCTTGGAGTTACTCTTCAATCAGACCTAAAATGAGACTCGCAGGTTCATGAATGATCTCTGTGGCTTCGTGTCATCTCTACATCCTGTGCTCGTTGAAGAAAAATGGTGTTCCCATTGCAGACTTCATTCTGATATACACCATGTACTTCGACCTCTGCTGGAGTTTGGTGTTCCTGTCTGGAGCGCTAGCCTGACCACAAAGCAGTCACAAAGCATTGAGCGGTACAGCGAAAAGCCCTCCGTTTTATCATATTTCCTGAGACATCCCATTATAGTTAGGCTCTGGCGGGGGGGGGGGGGGGTGGTGTTTGTGTACATGACTCTTTAGAGCGTCACCCTATTTTTTTTTTGTTCTATATGACAAGACCTTCAAAAAAAGTTTGGGTAACACCTCCAGATCAAGTACATTTTCTCTGTAGGGTCCATCTTGGATTCGCAGTTGGCTACCAGCAAACTATAATTGAACCAAAATGCCCATATTGGGTTTATATGGAATAAATCATTAGTAAACATCCATAAATTATTCATTTTGATTTACTTCAATTACTTATGCATTGCTTAACATATTTTAGCATGATTTATTCTCTTAAAACTTGGTTCACAGTAGAAAATGACCATATTTTATGTAATTTTAGTCAAAAATAGTCAAAAATAGCTTTCAATTGAAAGTAGCTCAAAGTTTGATGGTCTCTGAATACTTAATATTGTAAGTGAGCTATAAAATTTGGCTTAAAGTTTCATTATTAAGTCTCTGAGCAATTCAATTTTCGTATTATCACAATGGGGCTATGTGTGATGACCATAGAGCTCATTGTAAACCAAAGTCACCCCTACCCCCAAATGGCCACTTTTACGGCATTTCATAAATGATGATATCTCCTCAACTAAATGGCATGGGAAGTTAATTTTTGTACTAAATATAGGTTATTGACCCCAAGGAATTCATTGATAAAATTTTTGTAGTTTTTGTAGTTGATCTACTTCGCATAATTCCAAAATTGCTGCCAAAATATTGAAAAAAGCTCATTGTAAACCAAAGTCATCCCTGCCCCCAAATGGCCACTTTTACGGTATTTCATCAACTGATGATATCTACTCAACTAAATGGCATGGGAAGTTGATTTTTGATACTACATTATATATAGGTTTTTGACCACAAGAAATTCATTGGTTACATTTTTGGAGTTTTTGGAGTTGATCTACTTATTAATAATTCCAAAATTGCTGCCAAAATATTGAAAATTCGGAATGCAGAACAATATTCAAGATGAAACTCTAACTTAATATCCTTTCCACTCCTCTAGCCTATCTATTAAAACAATCAAAAGCAATATTGATTTAAGAATTTAATGTTTACACATTGAAATAAGTTCTGGTTTATGCACAACCATTAATACAGTGGTGCACATACATCAATATATTAGTTACATACACATTGCTGCCAAATAGCTCAATATGTTCCTGACTTGTTGATATATTTTCTTGAATTATCACTCATCCAGCATTCAAGATAACTTGTTCTAAATGCTACATACATATGCTACACACCGCTAGTACTAATATTATTACACACACTACATAATTTACTACATACATACATGCACTGGATAGTTTTCTAGAATATTTGCAGCATTGTTTTCTCTTCTTTTTCTTGAAAATCCAGTTGCCAAGAGGAAGTGACATCATAGTTATCCTCACTGTGACACCATAGTTTACCTCACTTAGGTATCCCCAAAAATGACAATCATAGACTTTCATATCCCTGTAATTTACTTAAAAATGGTCTGAGGGCTTAGGTATGTATTATACACTAATAGGAAATCACATATGGGGAATCATTTGTCATCTGATATTTGACCTTGAGTGAAGGATTCAAGGTCAAATATACCTCAACAGGCATTCCCTTTGTAAAAAAAAAGTCCTTATCTTTCTAAAAAAAATGGTCTGATGGCTCATTACTATATGTGTTATGAATAAATGGGAAATAACATATGGATCTTTTGGTTACATGGTGGTTGGCCTCGAACAATGGGGTCAAGGTCAAATGGACTCAACAGCATTGTCATCACAGTATTACCTTTATCGAGGAATAGCCCATATCATTCGAAACATGGTGTGATGGCTAGAAATAAAATATGGAAATCTTTTGGTACTTGACCTTGCCCGGTATGTGGTTGTGCCCCAAGTTCCCCTCATCTAATTAAGATGAGTGTCTCAATATAGTCTCTGTAGGATTGAAGCATATGCACATCACTGTTTTAGACCATTAATTAAAGCTTCAATGTTAAATCATGTCTACTTTTCATTATTTTGGCAGTCATTTTGAGGAAAATCTTGGGATTATGCGAATTAGATCAGCTACAAAATACAAAAATGTTACCAATGAATTCCTTGGGGTCAATAACCTATATTTAGCATAAAAAAATCAACTTTCCATGGCATTTAATTAAGGAGATATCATCATTTGATGAAATACTGCAAAAGTGCCATTTGGGGTTAGGGGTGACTTTGGTTTACAATGAGCTCTATGGTCATCACACATAGCCCCATTGTGATAATATGAAAATTGAATTGCTCAGAGAACTTAATAATGAAACTTTTGGCCAAATTTTATGCTCTATTCTTCAATATTAAGTAATTCAGAGACATCAAACTTTGAGCTACTTTCAAGTTGAAAGCTATTTTTGCCTAAAATTACATAAAATATGGTCATTTTCTACGTGAACCAAGTTTTAAGAGAATAAATAATGCTAAAATGTGTTAAGCAATGCATAAGTAATTGAAGTAAATCAAAATTAATAATTTGGGATGCTTAATAATGATTTATTCCATCTAAACCCAATACGGGCATTTGGTTCAATTATGGTTTGCTGGTAGCCAACTGCGAATCCAAGATGGACCCTACAGAGAAAACGTACTTGATCTGGAGGTGTTACCCAAATTTTTTTGAAGGTCTTGGCATATAGAACAAAAAAAATTAGGATAACGCTCTAAAAGAGTCATGTACACAAACACCCCCCCCCCCCCCCCCAGAGCCAGGAATATTATGCTGATCTCTCTCTGTGCCGATAACCTCCCCTCGCTCGCATAAAGAAGAATCACAATTCTAACTCGCTTTGGAAAGTCCCTTATTGTGTCTAGTTGTCATCGAAATGCTCCCATCCAATCGCCAACACATCACCGGTCTTGATCTAAGAAGCTCACATCATCTACTGCACATATTCCAAAAACCTAACCAAAAGATATAACTAATCAACGTCCCATACCTTGTACAGCTGTTAAATCAATAGCAAATTATACAAGTCTGGAGACGGCGATGGTTCACGAGCATATACACGGTTCGCCTTTTTTTATTTTTTGACCTTGAGGGGATGCCACGGAAAAACTGGTGGGAATCGGGAAAATCGTAAATGATGAAAGTTGTAGTACTCGAAGAGCACTACTTGCATCCCAACTTTCATTCGAAACAGTTGAAAACCCTAGGAGCTCGATGCCCAATTTATTGTTTTTTTGACATTTTCTAAGTTCGTGGCCTTGTACCTTGGGACGAAAATGAAAAATCGAGCTCCGTGGGGCTATGCAGGTGCCATTGGGCTACCAAATACCGAAACCCCTCCCAGATTCGACAAACCCCCTCGAGAAGATGTAACTTGAAATCGGCTACCCCCTAAAAACACATGTTTTTTGGGCGTGGCTCCACCCATAATGGGCGCAGCAGCCCATTCTCAGGAAAACACAACTAGATCATGATATAAACCTCCTACCCAAATTTTATCAGGATTGGATCAAAACCCACGGAGCTATGCTCGGGACAGACAGACAGACACACACCCATAACGAATATAGTGGTCACTTACTGACTCGTGAACCAATATTTGCCATGCTATCATTGCTCGTTGTTATTGCGCTCACTCACTCGCTCCATGTCTTTGAGATTTCAAAATTATTGCAGTACATCCTCCTTGCCTGTTCAAAAGCCTTGGTTTGTGTAAATATTAATGATTTATCCCTAATGCTTTGAACATTATTACGATTTTCTGAAAGATAAGTAATTTTTTTATATAGTAATCGCCTTTTTTCTCTCTATTTCTCTCTTTTTCTCTCATTTTCTCCTCCTCTCTCTTGCACATCTGTCTGTTTGTGTCGCCATTTTTCTCAGAGATGGCTGAATGGATTTTCATCAAACTTTGAGAAGTTTGTCAGTGAGTGCCAGGGAGTGTTTCAGGCAAAAAAGGCTTTAAAATTTTTGAAAAAGAAAGTTGGATTTTTGGGGATTTTCATTTTTCTTTTAAATCACTCTATCGTGGGTGGAGGGAAGTGTGTCAGGACCCCACTCCTTAGTGGGTGTAAGGTAGTGTTTTAGGCCCTCACAAAAATAGACCAGGCAATGCTGGATACCCTTGCTATTAAAGTATAAAGTGGAGGTTCAAACCAAAGCACCCAACACTGAGCTTTGGAGCGACATGGGAGTGATTTTTGCTCGCACCATATATAAGCCGCAAGGATGGTTCATGAAGATGATGTTAGCTGACTTCCAAGCAGATGGAAGATAACCAAGGGCAAATTATATGGTGAATCAAGCAGAATGTTTGTGAAGTACAACATATTGTCTTTTGATTAAATCCATCAGCGAAACAACGGATAAAAATGCCGAGTATCTGTTAAGTTCAAAATTGGTTGAAGTGCAGTATTTTCAGTGAGTGCCAAGTTTCATGCTTTTAATCCAACGTGTGGAACTGAACGAAATTCTTGGGTTAGCCACCCCACTAAAAGTTTGGGTAGGGGACGTAAAGCTGACTCTCCTCTCTGTTACATAGCATCACATCACGTCACATCATATCAGTGTATGGGAAAGTTAGGAGTAGTCCTGTGATCATCCCGGTCTGCACATTTAGGTTGAGTACAACTTCACCAAACTTTGCTGTGCATGCGCAAGGACTAGTGGTCAGGAATAGTCGATGTCTCACATACAATCCAGCTTCTTCTTAAATTAAGTGAGACTTCCAGCCTCAACAACTTCTGCCTTAAGTTTTATTGCAGGTAAGAATAAGTGGTTGCTTGGGACCCTCAGCTTATTGTGCAAACATTTGTCGATGGTGTTCATATCATCCCCTTCATTCTCTGAAGTAGAGGAAGTGTAGATTTAGGGACTCTTGTCGCTGTTCTTAAGGGAAATGGTGAAGTTCTGTGACCAAGTGGATTGCTCGTCTTTGTACCTTTTCAGCCCTCTCTGCATCAGTCTTATATCTCAGGTGCCACAGTGCATTCCCCATACTCTAAGTGTGGTCTACCCGGTGTTGTGAAAAGGATTGGTGACATCTCCCTTGTGAATAATTGTGACGTGTGTAAAGTTCTGTTGATGACGTTACATTAACACACTACGTGTCACCATTTGCCTTCGTTGTTACCCCGAGCACGCAAAGCGAAAAGCGGGGGTTAAGCAATTGGTTCATGTCTGTCCATCTGTCATCTTATCAGTTTATGATCGACAGTTTATGACTGAGGAACAACATATTTGAATCGATTGTTCGATTTTGAACACAAATCAGGACATGAATAGGAAGACAAGTCTTTCGTTTTAATGTACGTTGGCCCAGAATTTCTCTGGACCGCACATGCGCAGAGAGGAGCGAGATACATTTTTATTCTGTCTGTCTGTCTGGCAGTCAAACAAAGTTGAAAATCATTCCAAACAGGAAACTTACTGTTTTTAAGGATGTCATAAAGGACACAAACAACAGGCACGAAGCCTGATATTGGCTTAGCAGCTAGCTTAGTGGCTCAGGTGGCTGGCTGGCTGGCTGGCCATTGACGATCTGAATATGGCTCACGAGGGTCATCTAGGCATTGTTCAGACAAAACAACGATGTCGAGATTCAGTGTGGTGGCCAGGTATTGACTGGTGTATTGAAGTGCACATCAGGGACTGTCAAGCATGTGCGGTCAGTGAGAAATCTTCAAAATCAATGCAACCACCACTCCAACCCATACTTTGGCCAAAGAAACCATGCAGCCAGATACAAGTCGACATCTTTGGTGACGTAAACATTGCTCCCGACAACCAAAGGTTCGTCATTGTAGTCCATGACCTGCATTCAAAGTGGCTAGAAATTTCTGCAACCTCAGTTGTGACGTCCACGACTCGTCAACTTTCTCAGCGAGCTCTTTGCTAGATGGGGACTGCCCGAAGTTATCATCACCGATAATGGCCCGCAATTTGTCTCGTATGAGATTGAAATGTTGTAGCATGCCGGCATAGAGCATCGCCGCAGAGCCCGCTACAACCCGCATTACAACAGGGGAGTAGAAAGGTTAAACCGAGTGATCAAGGAAAGTCTCACCATTCAATTGACAGAAGGAAAGACATTCAACGATGCAGTTCGAACCATTCTACAGACTTACCGCTCAACACCACATGCTCTAACACAGCGTACCCCAGCTGAAATGATGATAGGTCGCAAACTCTGATGTCCACTGGTAGCTCTGAAACCAATCCAGACATCAACAGCTAACACAGGATTAGCAAGTGCTATTCAAGAAAAGCAGCAACAGGTAAAAGAGTACACAGACCGATATCGCAGAGGTAGACACTCTACCCTGACCCAAGGTGAATGGGTAACGAACTAAGCTACCAATTCGTAAGCACAAATTGGCATCATCTCCATCACAGCCACAACGTATTGTTCACAAAGGCGGTCCAAATACTTTCGTGCTCGATGGTTCTCGTTGGAGTTCCCGACGATGTGTTTGGTCTCATCAGGCTGGTCATCCCCATTTGAATTCCGATGGGAACTTTGACGCTGTTAACCTGCCTGATACTCCTCCTCCTCCTCATCCGGACCTGACCAGGCAACCACCTCAACGTCCAATCGACGTCATTCAAGATACCTATCTGACTTTGTAACAAAATGAGTGATTTTAAGTTGATTTGATGGGAACTTGAACAGATTCCAACACATTCATTAATGGACATCTTTGATCATATTTTGGTTTATAGGTTGCTAAGCTTAATTGTTACTGATCCCCTTATTACAGAGACTGTAATGATTAACCTTTGGGGCAGAGGGGGAAATATGTTGATTGCACAATCACGTGATACACCAGCGGATCACAAGTCATGTGACATGGCCTGCCGGGATTGAGATTCCACTAGGTTGGCTACAATACACGAGTCGTGTTAACCCCGGTCCCTTGTGTCCGTGTGGTCTATCCGTCGGAATACAAAAAACACTGTGCAGGGTATCATGTTCTATGAACTCTCTCGTCATATTTCTGTGAGAGGTGGAGAGTGCTGCGGTGTCACGTCTCTGCTCTGAATTGAGTCAGACATATTTAACTTGCTCTGCACATCCAGTTTCTCGTCATTATGCGTTGCCTCTGGTGGTGGTCGTATGGCAGCTTAGCTACCGGGGTAGCTATCATTTCTTGAAGCGCGACTGTGTCGCTGATGCAGTGCCCCTCCACCAGTACACACACTGAACTGGTACTCATTTCCCGACCTCGGAAGGATGACAGGCTGAGTCAACCCCCTGGTGTATTAATTCAGCGGCCGACGGGGCTTGAACTCAGGACCCGAGGATCCCACCCGCCACCCCAACCACTGAGCCAACACCAGGCTTGCATTGCCTCTGATGTTTATGCTGTTCATGGAACTGTAACACTATTTGCAATTGGAATATTGACATTTGAGGTGCCATTGTAATTTAAAAATAAAAAAAATAATAATCTATCTATAATTCCAGTAATCTCTGTGTGTCTGTCTGTGTCTGTCTGTCTGTGACGCTGTTTCTCGACAACCACTGGTCCAATCTAATTGAAACTTGCCAGTATATTGCTGGGGAGCTGAGTATGTCCGTTTGAAGTTTGATATTAATCGGACAAGCGGTTCCCAAGTTATGGCCATTTATTTACCAACCAATGACAGGACACGTGCTATGACATCACAATTGACGTCACAATGACGTCACAATTCTTCTTTTTTTTTTCTTTTTTTTTGTTGCACGTATTGGCACGCTCTAGTCTATCTATTAATTCCAGCAATCTCTGTGTGGTCTGTCTGTCTTCTGTCTGTCTGTATGTGTGTCTGCGACCGCTGTTTCTCGACAACCCCTGGTCCGATCTAATTGAAACTTGCCAGGAATATTGCTGGGGACCCCGGATGTGCCTTTTCAAGGTTTGATATTAATCGGACAAGCGGTTCCCAAGTTACGGCCATTTATTGCCGACCAATGACAGGACACGGTGCTATGACATCACTATTGACGTCACAATTTTATTTTTTTTGCACGTACGGCCACGCACGTACGGCACGCACGTATGGGCCCACACTAGTAATAATAATGATAATAATAATAGCCATTGTGTGCTGGTACAATTCAAACTGTCTGCTTGGATGTTTATATTTATTTATTTAAAAGTTTCAATATGATGGAAGAGTCGGGGTATTTTCAGTTACAAGCTTCTTGGAGAATGCTCGCTAAGAGGCGTTAAGCACTCAAGCAAGCACTCCATTAAAAAGCCATTAATAAGGAACGGCTGGCTTGGCAAGCGCTAGCTAATTGCCTTGGTAACCGAACACTCCTCGTCCCTGGAGGACGAAGGATGAGTTGTGATTGGCTGAATTACGTTCCCATGGCAACCGTCTCAGCAACGGCTTGTTGTGCACACACGATATTTCAAAAAACCGTTCAAGATTTAGCTTCCATATCACACAGATCAGTTCCTCATACCACTTAAAAGGCCAGGGACCTCGAGTATCAGCTCCTTGTTTTGCCTAAAACACTCCCTGGCACTGAACTCACGAATGGACCTCTTAAAGTTTGACGAAGATCCGATAAGCCATCTCTGAGAAAAATGGCAACACACAAACATTGTTTATACAGTTTCGAGGCTATTCCTGTAATATAATTTAAAGGATTGCATGTAAGATAGTCACGTCACAACATCTTATATTCACTTCATTTAATTATAACCTCAAAACATCGTGTTCCCTTACCTAAAGTAAGAACCTAAACCTGAAAACAAATGAATGGTTTCCCGACTCATGGATCATCAGCTGGGCACCATTCTCTCGAGGTTTTGATCCTTTCAGCCCAGAACCTCTCCAAACGGCGGATCCACAACCTTGGTCACGGATCCACATCAGTAGATACACAACCTCATTTGTGTCCATGCAGTCAATCAACCCATCAATGCAACATCACTAATCAGACTTTACTCGGCAGAGGATTTAATGTATTATTATCACATCGTTACAACTCCCATCACACATTCCATTATATATAATAATATATTAAATCATACCACATCTTACTTAGCTCAATGTAACATGTCCATCACCCGGTCCGTACACCCCACTCACCTCTGGAACAAACTGTTATTCAAATATTCAATCAGTTATTTATAAACGGTTTTTATACATCCTTGTCTCCTAGCAACCACTGAAATGAGTTAAAAAAAAATATATATATATACTCGCAAAAGTATCTGACCCCAGGGACGGGAAAAGTTTAAGTTAATTTATCAATTTTTATAATATTTAATGGACTTAAAGATTAATTGTGTTGCGCTCTTGGTTTCACTCAGAACCAAAGTTCTGGGCTACATACAATGCAGCCCTCCATGAAATGGTGGTGCAACTTAGGGTGGCGGAGGTTGGAATTGTCTAAAAAGAAGGAAAAAATTCCCGGTTGTGAAATAAAATTTGGCATCAACATTACTCGTGCCTGTTCACCCGTCGTTTCAAAAGTGAATGCTTAGCTTTTCAATGCAGCGCGAGAAAAGGCCGCCGTAAACGGGAGACAGACGAATGCACAGACAGACGCCATGGTTCACAATATATAATAGATGACTTCTCTTCCAAGGAACTTCAACACAGAAAGAGAGAGAGAGACCATTCGGCCCATCAAACTTGCACAGTGATTTCCAACCTCTGACTTTTTTTTTGTATTGTCAAGGTTCATGGAAGAGCTAGGACACAAAACACATCAGGACACAGAAGGCCAAAAGGAACAGTCGTGAGAGGGTTTGTGAGGGGGGGGGGACACCAACAGTGGAGTTAAAAGACAAAAAAGAGGAAGAATTGGACAAACAATGGGGTAGGGAGGAATGGGGTGGACAAGAGGGATATAGAAGGAAACTTCTTCCCATCCCGCCTCTCCAAACCTACCTATCCCCTCTTGTCATCCCCTTTCTTCCTCTTCCCCTCCTCTCTCTCCTCTGCCCTCCTTCGCCCCTCTCTCCCCGACTCCCCTTCCTCTCCTTTTCCTTCCCCCCTCTCTCATTCCCCAATAATTTGTAATTTGGCCACGGTGCCAGCGATAGCTCGTCCACTCACCCGAAGGACACCATGGGGATCTTTAACGTCCATCAACTAATGTTGGAAGACAGGACGCTCGGGTTAACGTCCATTGGAGAAACGACACACACAATGATGATTCACCCAGTCTGTAAAACACCAGGATGACATTTCATAGCTGGGCCGAGATTCAAACCTGGCTGGATGGTTTTGAGGCAAGTGGGCACACCTTGAAGTCATCCTGTTGGCCGAGGGTCTATCTGAATAACATACCGTTTATAAACAAGCTGAGATTCCATGTTGTATATATGTATACGTTAAAAATGTACATGTAATAAAAGTCGAATCAGAATCCAAAAGCATCTCGACTGGTGTTCCTGAGTGGTGTAAAATAAAATCAGACCATACATACTGTACTGGGGAGACATTTTATTTTAGATCCTCGTGAGAGATCTTCCAAGTCTTACTCACGTTGTTGTTCTTCATCTTCTTCTTGTGGACTTTTTTGTTTCACAAGCCTACAGTTTTCATAGAAACTTCCTGAAACTTGGCATATACATGTAAAAATCCCTGCGCAGACAGTACCATCTCCGATTTTGAAAATTCCTCGAGAAAAGTTATGACGTCAAAATATCTCCGCTAATGGAAATCGCCTAAAAATTATCTCCGAAACTAGGCAAGCTTTTTGATTCTGTTTTGCGGGAATCGAACAGGGCATTAGCAGATAGAATTACCGCACATATGATACATCACTATGACGTCATATCAATTTTTATGACGTCATTCCTATTTTTGACATTTTTTGTTTCACAACCCAGAGTTTTCATCGGATCTTCGTGAAACTTGCCATGTATATGCAAGAAAGCCCACGCGCAGGCAGTAACCATCTCCGATTTTGGAAATTCTTCCTAGGAAAAAAGTTGACGTCATAATATCGTCCTAATGGAAATCGCCTAACCATTATCTCCGAAACTAGGCAAGCTGTTTGAATTTTGTTTGCGGGAATCAAGCCGGGCATTAGCACAGATAATTTATCGCAAACCTGATACATCACAATGACGTCATATTCGTTTTTATGACGTCATCATTAAGAGGACGAAGATCTTAGCTCATTCGAGCTTGTTTACCTCAAAAAAACTCGAAGAAACAGCATTTTACATCTAAAAATCCAGTTCCGGCTAGCAGGGGGATACAAACCGTAAACTGTTCAGCCTCGCAGGGGGATACGCTCTCTCGAGTGGTGTTCCATGTTTTTTCATGTAATTCGATGCAATTCATGGTGGTCCTCCAATTGAACTGGAAAAGACTGGAAAGATTATGTGTGTTGCGAATTTGTCGCCACCAAGCGCCATCTTGGGAGGCCCAATCGCAGCAGATATATTTTGACTCGCGTGATAAATTGTCGGGAGATCATGAATAGTGAATGTTAATTTTCAGTTGAGAGTCAGTCGATTGAACACTTTCTCACGTAAACATAACTCAACGCGAGCCGCGGTTGTAATACGGACGTGCTGCAGATAATTATTTTTGCGGTGTATACAACAGCTCGGTTGTGACTTCCTCCATTCCTTACTTTCTTGAATTGCGTTTCGTGGTAAATCAAAGGCAACGTGTAAAAGTGACGTGGAAGTAGAACCTTCTTTTATCCTGAAGAAACGTTTGCTTGTGCACGTACAGGAAAATATAAATCGTCCTCGATTACGGAAGGACAAATACACCAACAACAACAACAACAACGACAACTACTGTCACTGGGAAATCGTTTTTTTGTTTTTGGTTGTTATTTGCTCTTCTGGTGTCTGGTGTCTCCTTGCGAACAGCCATGGGGTTTTGGGACACGCCAGACGACGACGTTGTGTTTAACAAAGTGTTGGACATGACGAAACTCTCTGCCTTCGTCGGTAACATGTTTATTACTCCGCGGCCCGCAACGCTGTGTTGTCCTTTTGTTTAAGGCTTCTCGTAGTTGCACGTCACAGCAGCTCGGTTTATTGTTCGTAAACTACCTGAATAACACTTGTTTTACAAACGTCCGTCGGTGTAAGTGGATTGATGAGCTTTGCCGTTGTTTGCTTTGTTTGCATCTGCAAGGTCATTTCAAAAAGGTCGTCCGTGGTGACGGGTCGTGTGATACCGCTTTGGTTTTGAATGTTGGATTGAGCGAGGACCATGCGGAGCGACACAGAGAGAGAGACAGACAGACGGACGGACGGACAGACAGACAGACTCCGTCTTGCAATGGACTGGAATCGTTTCGTCGATTCAAGTGAAGAACCTGTAGCGGAGTGAAGCAGGGTATCATCATCGTGGTGTGGTGCTCGGGAGACGGATGTTGCACGCAGTTGACCAATTGCACGTCAACTTTGACCTTTAACTCGACGCCGTGGTTTGGTGTCTCTTTTTCTCTCTCTCCTGCTCGTCTCTCTGCTCTCTCCCGTCTCTCTCTCTCTCGTCTCTCTCTCTCATCTCATCTCTCTCTCTCTCTCTCTGCAGGCTCGTCTCCCTGCTGCTCTCTCTCTCTCTCATCTCTCTGTCTGTCTTCTGCTCTCTCTCCCTTTTCCTTTTTTTGGCTTTTTGCTTTTTCTCTCTCTTTTCTTTCTTGTCTCGTTTGTTTTTTTGCTTTTTCTCTGCTCTTTCTCTCGGCTCCGTCGTCTTTTCTCTCATCTCTCGCTCTTTTTTCTCTCGTATCATTTTTCTATCATGCTCTTTTTTTGGTCTCGCTCTTTTTTTCGCTCTCTCTTGCTCAGGCCCGTTGGCTCTTTTTCTTTCCCTGCTTTTTCTCTCTCGGTACTGTGTGTCTGCGTCTCCTCCTTCTGCGATCGTCTCTCGTCCCTTTTTCTTTTCTTTCTCATTTTTCTTCTCTCCTCTCCCTTGTTTGTCTCTTTTCTCTCTTCTCTTTTCGTTGTTTCTTTCTCTCGCTTTCTTTCTCTCCTGCTCTTTTTCGCTCTTTCTTTCTCTTTTTTCTCTGCTCTTTTTGCTTTTCTCTCTTCTCTTTTCTTTCTTCTTTTTCTCTCTCTTTCTCTCTCTTTTCTCTCTCCTTTCTCTCTCTTTTTTTCCTCTCTTCTTTTTCTTTCTCTCTTTTCTCTTTCCTCTTTTTCTTTTTTCTTTTTCTTTTCTCTCTCTCTTTTTCTTTCTCTTTTTCTTTCTTTCTCTCTCTCTTTTTCTGCGTCACGTCTTCTGGCTCCTCTTGCTTCATATCCAGGAGAGTTCATAGAACACCTTAGTTTTCCTCCGCAGTCTTGAGAAAAAGGACATGGGAAGGGTCTTTTCAACTCCTGCTTTGCATTTCCGAGCATGATGTGTATTTCCTACAAGCCGAGATTTTGTCTGAATCTCCATATTCTCCAATACTGAGAGGGCGAGTGGTCCATTTGATGTCCTTTATGTAGATTTGTATACATAGTCGAGGATCTTCGAGCTAGTGCAGTACTTGTACACTGTACGGATCAGGACGTAACAAGACAAATGAGTAGTGGGGAGGGGGG
>CM068952.1:152900373-152956980 GCA_035128595.1 Eptatretus atami
CTCGACAAGGTATACAAAAAAAAAAGTTTGCGAAACTTAAGGTTCATCGAAGTATTATGAAGGTGATTTGTTTTCTTCAGTCTTCAAGTATATAATTAAATTTAAATGAAAAAATAAATATTGTAAAATTTGTATAACGAAAGTAATTCATTGTTTTAATATCATTTTATCAGTTTCTATGGCATCACCTTGTCTAACGCATTACATTAGTTATTTGTGCCTGTCGTATGTGTCCATTATAACATCCTTAAAACAGTAAGTTTCCTGTTTGGAATGATTTTCAACTTTGTTTGACTGCTAGACAGGCAGACAGAGTAAAAAAAAAAATGTATCTCACTCCTCTCTGCAAATCGGAACAAATTCTGGGCCAAGGGATGGTAAAACGACAAAACTTGTCTTCCTGGTCATGTTCCGATTTATGTTCAATATGTAACATTCAATTTAAATAAGTTGTTTCTCGATCATAAACTTCTCGACAGACAGACAGACATGAACCAACTGCTTAACCCCGCTTTTCTCTTTGCATGCGCAGGGTTAATTACGGACGGGATGACTTGTAATTCTCCCCCTCACAGGGAGTGGGACTATACGACTATGATTTTATGGCCTGTGCAAACCCCAAGTGCAACCACCGGTTTTAAACTCGTTCATTTGTTAAGGTGTGCATTGAAGTTAGATTCACACACACACACTTCGCAAATTGTAGCGGGATTCAATATTATTATTTATTTTTTTTTGAGGATTGTGATGCTTCAATTTGTAAGATTTGACGAGTTCGGTTGTAGACTTTGGGAAATGCATGCATTTTCTTTTAATGATATTACTGGCTTTTGTTATTGATATCCCCCCTGTTGCTTCCTAGGTCTTGTTGGCTCCTTAAGTGTCCAGGCACTGACTACTCGTAAAACAACTTGGGATGGTGTTTGGTTCACGGCGTCATCCACAGCAACAGTGGGTGAGTAGTTTTATGCTGTGTAGTGACGTAGAAATCCACGGTGCACGGCTTATCTAGTAATATCTAGATTCTAGATGCTTATCTACAAGTTATAATTTATCCCCATGCATTTTGAAAAAAGATGGGGGGGGATATTGTAATCGTGTCTGCCTGTCTGCCACAGTGTCCTTTGTGAAGGGTAGGCGAGCTATTATCGACCCTAAACAAATGACAATTCCTGTCCCAACTTGGTTGAGTGTTAGCCCTGGCAGTGGTTCCGTGAAAGACTTGGGCAGGAAAAAAAAAAGTCCCCCAAGCCAACCCCACAGGAATGTGGGATTAATTGTGGCCACAAAGATGATGATTTTTTTTCTTACCCACTTCTTGGATGCTATTATGCATTTTTCTTCAAGAACATTAAAAATAGCTTATTTGGCTGCTACGTCAATGTGCGTTTTAAAAAGTTGAGAGAAAAGGTTTTAAAAGCAAATTCATGTATTATAACCAAACAATCTTAATTCTGCTAATAAAATAACAACGCACGAAGTACGTGCAGGATCATTACTTTGGCTTTGTTTACATAAACTGACATTATTATTTGGTATACAGCCTTTGGCTGCTGGTTGCATAATTGCTGGGAGCACGGCTGTGCCGCTGATGCAGTGCCCCCCGTTTCCAGTCAGCTGGTACTTATTTTTCCGACATCGGAAGGATACACAGGCTGAGTCAACGCACCTGGTGTTATTTAATGGCACGACAGGGACTCGAGCTCAAGACCCTAAGATATTAAACCAATCACCTTAACCGTTAAGCGAACACCAAGCTTTACTGTGAAGTGATTCTCTGCATATGTATAAATGTACAAGTATTTTTTTCTCAATCTTAATTTCTGCACCTCATTCACCGTCTCCTTTTTCTCACCTCCCTTTCTTGTCTGACCTTTCAGCGGCAATGGGGGCAGTGTTCGCTTTGGGTACGTGCCTCAGTGCGCAGGTGCGAAATAAACCCGATGACCCACTGAACCACTTTGTGGGCGGCTGTGCAGCAGGAGCCATGTTGGGAATGCGAGGTGTGATCATGGGTCATATATCACTGCATATTGCACAGTTGATGAAACACAGGAAAAGGCTAGTTCAGCCCATCTTGCCTGTGCTCAATACTCTTGCAACACTCACCATACCAAGTAGTGCTGTCTAACCTGTGTGCCATATGGTGGTGGTGGTGGCGGGGTAGGGGAGGGGGACGGGTGTACGGAAGGAGATAGGTAGGTGTTAGATAGTGGGAATGGGAATAGTGAGAGAAGAGGAATGGGAGGAGGTACATAACAGAGAAGACTGCTCTTCACACCATTTGGGGTGGTTGGGGAAGGGGATTCTATAGAAATGTATTTGGAGGGGGAAGGGTAGTGGGATGATGACTTTTAAATGTAAGAAGGCCTATGAAAATATATGTAGCTCTCTGTGTTTCATTTTCTGAAAGCCAGCTTATCTTGATTGATGTGAGATGTAAAATAAAATAAAAGGTCACTTTTATCTATTTGGCCAAAACTAATCATTATGCCACTTAAAATGCAAAATTGTGATTGCCATCCACCCCTGTACTGTAGATCACCCTTTTGTAAAGACAACCAGCCAAAGTGACCGCTTTTAACAACAAATGCCAAGTGAAGTTCTTTGTAGCACTTTGCAACGGGCCGGTGACCAACTAAATGAGACGATACTATCTTTAGCCAAGATTGCTACGCCTCCTCAGATTTTCTTTTTCCAATTACAATTATATATTTTGCAGCCTCCAAATATTATATTCCAATTTCTGTCCCCATTAAACCAAGGTTGACTTACTACAACAATATTATGATCCTCATCATCGACTTTAAATTTCCAGCTCTTCCATCTTTTATTCATTCTCTTGGACTTAGTATAGATTACTTCAAAATCATCCTTAAATGTCATTTTTCTTTCCTGCCTGCTGCTACCACTTGTACTGTTACACGTTATCCCCCCTCCCCCTTTTCCCCTTATAGCCTTTTCCCCCTCCTCCAGCCCATAAAATCCTTTATCTCAGTGATTCCCACCTAGTTAAACTTATAAATCTGAGGTTTACTGCGCACCTCCACTCTTTTGATCCTATTTTCTTCTGTTTGTTGAACTTCCTTCCGGATGTGGTTAAATCCCATTCTTCCCTCTGAGGCTATAAGTGGGCGGTGGACCACCATCTCTTGTCATCCCCCATCCCAACCTGTGACATTCAGCCATACTTATACCCCCATCCCTAGCCTCGATCTTTTCACTCATTAACCTGATTAACCCTACATAACCCAACCCTATCACAGGTTTCTGTGTTTCCCCTCCTCTCTCTCCTCCTTTCCTGTTCATTAATTATCTTGCTTTTTTATCTACCTATTGCCCCAATGTTAGTTTGGTGCCTTTTTACCCGAGAATACCTCGCTCTTCCATGATCCTAGAATTTGTATACAAAAAAACCCCAATCTCTTCACCCATTGCAAACCTTCATGCACAATTTATTTAGGTTTCTTCCCTCCTCAAAACATTCCGTTTACCCCAAAAATGTTTCCCACAGTTTCACCATGATGTATAATTTCTTATACTTTGTTGTGATTATAATTAGCTTCTTCCCCAGCCCACAGCTATTCCACTGGGACCACTGCCTGTGCAGGATTGGGTTTTTTGGCTATGACGGGCAAGTTTGGCAAGCAGCAAGGATGGCGTATTTTACCAACACCATGAACTGAACGGATTTGCTTCCAAGTGGCAGATTAATTAATTATTGAGCACGAAGTGACACCAAGATCAATAAAGTATGCCTTTTCAATCGCTGATCTTTGTGATGACTTATTACTTTGATGACTTCCGTCCTTTGTGTGTTTGTGTTGTGTGTGTTTGTTTGCGTGTGTGTTTGTTTGTAGGCACAATAACTCGAGAAAGGAAGAAGCTACCAATGTCAAATTACACCATGTGATTCAGGAGGGTGATGGCTAGCGCTGATTAGATTTTGGTCAAAATGGGTCAAAGGTCAAGGTCACAGTGAGGTCAAACATCCAAAACATGATAACTCGAGAAAAGTTACCACAGGTATTGACGGAGCGTGAGTTTGGAAGATCGAGGTAAGTTCGGCGGAATTTGTGTGTCAATTCGTCGAGTTCCGGCTGTTTTAAAAATTTCAGTGTTTTAAAATAATTAAATAATTCCGTAAATTCATGTGGAGAAATGGAGTATTTTTGCTTCGGTCGACGTTATGAGTTCGTTTTAACTTTGATTTTAATTTTGTCTTCGTTTTTGCGATCGCTTAGGAGCTTAACACTCGGTTGTGAAATTCTGGTAAAAATCGGATGTTTTGGAGACGTTTTAAGATTGTATAAAAATATTTCACCGCCGCGTCACGGCTCGTCATGTGGTGCAGCGCGCTCGAGCAGACGCGTCGTTGAGTCACGTAAAGGTTTTGCATGTGCGTGCTGATGTCATCGCGCTCGCCCGGCGTCCTTTCGAGTTGGGGGGCCGTCGAGTGTGACCTTTACGTTACGTTAATCCGCGGTAACTCGAGAACGGAAGAAGTTGATGGTTTGGTACAGAATCATCGTAGAAACTTCTGGTTTGCGTCGCTACCTTCTTTAGAGACAGCTTTTATTAGACAAGGTCAGAGGTCAAGTTGACGATTTCGTAAGTACCAGTCTATGACTGCTTGTTTATATTTTGAGGCGTTCTCCTTTTGTATAACAAGTGGTAATTCTGAGGGGTGATTGACAAGTTCTTGTTAATCTTAGCTAACCCAATCCTTGATATTACTTGCCAGTTTAAAGTTGAAATTAATTGACGAAACAAAATTTAATTGAAAGTCAGCGTTTCACAAACTTCTGTCTGTCTGTGTGTCTGTCCGGATCATTCTTTTTTTTTACTCTGAACCCCTGAACCCACAACGTTTTTACCATTTGAGCTTTTGTCGTCAAATTTTCAATAAAGCTTTATTATGAGAATATGGAGAAGACAAATTAATAATTTTGTTTAAAAATGTTTCATTATTGTAATTCTTCGACCATTTTTTGGGGTTTTTTTTTTATTTTTTTTTTGCTCTTATTATTTCTAACTTCTGTTTTTTGTTCTCAGTAACCACTTGTCCGATTGACACCATTGTCAGGGTAGGAGCAAACCTCCCCCCTCTCCCTCCATGGAGAATATTGTTACGTTTGTAGGGGGAGGGGGCTTGGACGTTACCATTGAACAGATATAAGTGTATAGAGTAGCATGGTCCATGCACGAGTAGCGAGCCCACCTCAATGTAATAAGTAGGGAAACAGCTTAATAATTGTCTTGTTTGAATGTGCACCATACAGGGGATGGTGCGTGGTCATAATTAGGGGTTAAGGTTAAGGAAATTGTCCGTATAACCCTTTGTAATGTCCCACTGGGTGGGACCGGCTGGCATGGGGGCTCTGCCAGGCAACGGAGAGGGGTGGGCAGAGCTAACGACACCTCCAGGAGCGGAGCTGTGGACGCCTCGAGGGGAGGAGACTGAATCACGTGGGTTCGGGATGTTAGGGAGATTTGTGGCAGAGAGGGAAGGAGAGAATTGCATTGCAGAAGAAACTGTTGCTCTGTTTGTTATGCCTGCCTGCCTTGCCCCGTTCGTCGACCTGCCCATGTGCCTTCAACTCTCCTGCTCTACCGTCTCATTGCCTGCTCTTCCACCAACAGCTAAGGCCATCCAATTCACATTTCCAATCCCATTCTGTGATTAAATCTGGTATGTGTGGTGTCATAGGTTTTATTGTCATTGTATATAATTATTTATTATCAATTCCGTATTCCCCCTTTCTTCCCCATTCCAACCCGCCATCGCATTCCTTCATCACGTCAATTTTCCCCTGGTTTGGTTTTGGAAATAAACCTATTGGTTTTAACAGAGCTAAGGTTCTCTTGTCCCTTCCTCGGTTCTCATGCGCGTAAACCCACCATTAATCGAACGTCTGAGGGAGTAAACAAAGCCAGTTTGGCCCATCCATACAGCGTTGGTCTTAATCGGCGTGGACATGACATTTGCTTTATCAGGAGTGGGATTTAGAACTTGAGGACTTCCAAATTTAAAGTTAATTGGTGTTGGGAGATGTTTTGGAATGCACTACTCACAGAAAATGGGTCAAATTAAAGTAATGCTTGACTCAGGTACTCAATTTCAGGGCATCTTGCTAAACAATGTTCTCATCAGACCAGCCTCCTGTCAAAAAGTAGTCTGTCACTATAAATAGCTGACATCTACTTGATGTTACACTGTTTTGTCATTTAAAAGAAAACAAAAGTAATTTAAGATTCCTGTGGTACCTTGACAGTGACCTCAACAAAGAGATTGTCAAGTACAGAATTAAGGTGTTCTGTATTTCTTTGATAACAACCACCACCATCAGTGGCCACCTCTGGTCTCAGGAGGACAGTGCAGGAAGGAGAAAGGGAGTATGGTGTCAGGATTTAACAGATTCAACATAACCTCTGGCTAAGGTGGGACCTCAAGGTGGACATGTTCACATTCCAGGTTTCAATTGATGAAAGACTACATCTGATGTGTCCGTTGTCAACAGTGAACAGCCTCTATAATCCGCTAAGGTCTGGACCTCCGGTCACCATACGTGGGAGGTTCTTACTCGAGTTATTTTCAAGCACATGAAACAAACTTTTTAAAGCCACAACTCATGGAAAAGTGCTGTCTGTCTGTGTCTGTGAGCAGGATATCTCAAAAACAAAAATTATGGACAGATTCAGACGGAATTTGGTGGAGAGGTTTGGTGTGCGGACGACTCGATTCGATTTTGGTGAGAATCTGGATCCAAATTTTTTTTTTAATTTTTAAATGCTTCTTCACCATTGAGAGATGGGGCCAAAAAACGATAACTCAAAAAGTTGTTGAGTTATGACGAAACTAGGTGGACGAGTTGGGTAAGTGACAAGAACAAGCAGATTAGAGTTTGGTTCACGTCCGGATTCAGATCCGACCGATCAACCGAGTGCCGTTCTGGTTACTCAATGTGACAATGAAGTTGATGAAAAGTTTTTTTAAAAGTTTTTTTTAATTATATGATAAAAATGTAACTGTAGAGGGCAGGTAAACATTTGTTTGCAAGAACACAACAAAAAGCAACTGGACACAGAATGTAAAGGAATAGAGTTTTATAATAAAGGATTATAAAACAGATGATCAAGTTGTTGCATCCTCAAGCTCATAACTCTCCTCTCTCCAAAGCATAACGGTTCCAGAGTGAGTCGTGAGCAGGGCAGGTGCGCTCGGGTGAAACGCCAGGGAGGAAATGACCCCTTTGCCAACAGGCAGCTCTAACACCTTTGAACCTTCCAGCAAGTCCCAGAAACAAACTCGGCCATCCTCGGAGCCACAGACGATGTGAGTGTCCCGCTCGGAAAAGCAGCATTCCACGCGGTACGACGACGCTCGGTGTCCAGAAAACTCTCCGAGAAGTTCTCCGGATTCCTTGTCAAGAAGCCGGAGAGTCGAGTCGAGCGAGGCTGCGAGGACGCACTGTCCGTCTCGACTCAGAGCCACGCTCGACACGGGACATCCGATGTAGTCCGAGTAGAGCTTCCCGAGCCTGACGTCATAGCGGCGAACACGACCGTCCACAGACCCCGTGACGATCTCGTGCGGGGACACGCGCACCGAGGAGACCCCGTCGCGCGCCTCGGGCAACGTCTGCACGGCGCTCGCGCGGCGCGACCTGGTATCCCAGCAACGCGCCGACCCGTCGATGGACCCCGACACGATCACCGTGGACTCTTCATTGAAGTCCACGCAGTTCACCTTGCCCACGTGTCCACGAAACCTGCGCACTACTTGTCCGGACGCCACGTCCCACAACACCACGGTCTTGTCCCCAGAGCACGACGCCAGTTGACTGTTGTCGCACGAGCCGACGGTGTCCAGGACCTCGAACCCGTGACCGGTGTACGTTTTGAGCAGACGACCAGTGAGAGGGTTCCACAGGCGCAGGGTCTTGTCACTCCCGCACGTGATGCAGTAATGACCGTCCGCGCTGAAACGGACAGCCCGCACGGTCCCTTGGCGACAATCGAGCGTTCGAAGGAGCTTCTTAGGGAGTTCAGGGACTGTTGGCCGCGGCAAAGGAAAAGCCATGTCGTCTCACAAGTCACCACGCGACACCTTCATCAAGGTGGAAGGATCTCAGAGAGCCGGTGAGGATTGTATTCAAGTTAACACAGTGAGTGGAACAACGCCGATGGACCACAAGCGTGACGCGTTCTCCAACCCGGAAGTGATATAAATATATATATATATTTGAAACCGATTCGTAGTTTTTAAAATCACGTTTATTCAGTGATCATTTATTTTATTACCGTCGTTCACACCTAAATTACATGAGTTCCTTGCAGAAGTATTTCATTAACCGATTTCATACTGTTTATACACCGCTCAAAATGTCACAGAAGAATAGGAGAAATTAAAAAAAGAATAAATTTATTTTTGAAGAAACAAAAAGTCATGAAAAACCCATTACGAAACAAATTGTCCACACAGTTAAAATTTATTAACATTTAACGTGCGATTTGTCGGTAAATATTCGACCAAACTTTGAAGGGTCGACGTCATTGAGCTCAATGATATGGAGGAACTATTTTTATACTACCGGATATTGAGAGTGCGTTTGTTGATGAAGCCACGCCGCCGCCATCTTTGGACTCCCTACCGGATATTGAGAGTGCGTTTGTTGATGAAGCCACGCCGCCGCCATCTTTGGACTCCCTACGACCGAAAGTTCCGGGAACAACGTGGAAAAAAAAATCAGATTAGTATTTTTTTTTTAAGTTTTTATTTTTTATAGGCTTTTTCATGTTGTGGTGAGGACCAAGAGCAGGTTTTTAAATAAACTTTATTTTATACAGCTTTTGTGTTGTATTGAGTACCAAGATGGCGGCCGGTGACAGTTTCTTTCAGCAAACCAGTGATCCAGATGTATTTAGATCAGTGGTCCACACAGATTGTAGTGTTGTTTTTTCTCACAAAGCATTATTATGCGTTTTTTGGTTCTATCATCTATCTATAATTCCAGCAATCTGTGTGTGTGTGTGTGTGTGGTGTGTCTGTGTCTGTGTCTGTGTCTGTGTCTGTGTCTGTGACCGCTGTTTCTCGACAACCACTGGTCCGATCTCTGAAACTTGCCAGGAATATTGCCGGGGACCTGCGGATGTGCCTTTTCGAGGTTTGATATTAATCGGACGAGCGGTTCTCAAGTTATGGCCATTTATTTACCAACCATGACAGGAACCGTTGCTGCGGCCATTTTTTATCAGCCAATGACAGGAAGCGTTGCTGCGTAGGCGTGGTCGATGGGGAAGAGAAACTCAGCCGCGTTCGCCATTACGGGTTTTTTCTCTTCTCTTCTCTTTGTGTTTTTCCTTGCGAAAAGGCAAAATACGTTGGCGCTAATTGAATAATTGGCCATTAAAACTAGTAATTTATCAAAACGTTGGCAGATCCAGCAGCCTCCGCATTCTTGCCCTGGACGAGGAACAAAAGAAGAAGCGCCGTTTCCTCAGCGATGTTGTTTATGAAGAGTGCTAACGAGATAAAGGTGTGTACAATGTACATGGAGACAATTTTTATTATTATTTATTTATTGAAGAAAAATTGTTCCGAAAATAATTTATCAAAAAAAGTGCACAACTTCTTTTTGTTTCCAATTGTCAAAACGCTGTGGCCTTTGGAAGTGTTAAGGAATTCAGCTCTACTGAACATGCTTGCCAACGAAATAACTCTCAATTGGTGGTAAAAATGATTCACAACGACGGGTTTCCTTACTCATTGCTCTGCAGTCTGCATTCAACCCCTTCATTTGTCATCTCATTGACCTCATTTCATCTATCTATAATTCCAGCAATCTGTGTTGTGTGTCTGTGTGTGTCTTTGTCTGTGTGTGTCTTTGTCTGTGTGTCTGTCTGTCTGTGTGTGTGTGTGTCTGTCTGTGTGTCTGTGTCTGTGTCTGTGACCGCTGTTTCCCGACAACCACTGGTCCGATCTAATTGAAACTTGCCAGCTATATTGCTGGGGACCTGAGTATGTGCCTTTTCAAGATTTGATATTAATCGGACGAGTGATTCCAAAGTTATGGCCATTTATTTACCACCAATGACAGGACATGTGCTGCGTAGGCGTGGCCGATGCGCCATTTAGATACCAATCACAGGACACGTTGCTGCGTAGGCCGGTGCGCGGCCGCCGACGATGACGTCACGTGCCGTGCCGGTTACGTTGGGGATCGATCGGTGCCTTAGTTACCGTGGTGTAGGAGTGCAATGTTAAATGGCAGCGAATGTCATGGCAAGCAAAGACAGGGAGGTAAACTTGATTTTAATGTGGATTTTAATTAACTATGTGTGTTAGTAATCAACAGCAGTTGTTACTTCAATGCAAGCGATAATCGTGGAATGCATGTGAACATTCCGTACGGGCACGCACTACTTCCGGATGATGACTTAATGTATTCTAATAATTTCTCGATTTCTATGGCATTTATAGATAAACACAATGCCCCAATCCAGTCGTCGTTTACGAGAGCGAAGGAACGGCCTGTGTTGTTGTTCTGGCTCGCGGTTTGAAAGTTTTTTTTTGTTTGTTTGCACGTACGGCCACGCACGTACCGGCACGCACTACGGGCATGCACTAGTCTTTCTATAATTCCAGCAATCTCTGTGTGACTGTCTGTCTGTCTGTGACCGCTGTTTCTCGACAACCACTGGCCCGATCTAATTGAAACTTGCCAGCTATATTGCTGGGGACCTGAGTATGTGCCTTTTCAAGGTTTGATATTAATCGGACGAGTGATTCCCAAGTTATGGCCATTTATTTACCAACCAATGACAGGACATGTGCTGCGTAGGCGTGGCCGATGCGCCATTTAGTTACCAATCACAGGACACGTTGCTGCGTAGGCCCGTGCGCGGCCGCCGACGAGTGACGTCACGTGCCGTGCCGGTTACGTTGGGGATCGATCGGTGCCTTAGTTACCGTGGTGGAGGAGTGCCAATGGTAAATGGCAGTGAATGTCATGGCAAGCAAAGACAGGGAGGTAAACTTGATTTTAATGTGGATTTTAATTAACTATGTGTGTGTAAGTATCACAGCAGTTGTTACTTCAATGCAAGCGATAATTCGTGGATGCATGTGAACATTCCGTACGGGCACGCACTACTTCCGGATGATGACTTAATGTATTCTAATAATTTCTCGATTTCTTATGCGCATTTATAGATAAACACAATGCCCCAATCCAGTCGTCGTTTACGATAGCGAAGGAACGGCCTGTGTTTGTTGTTTCTGGCTCGCGGTTTGAAAGTTTTTTTTTTTAGGGGAGGGGGTTTGCACGTACGGGCACGCAAGAGCGAAGGAACGGCTGTGTGATTGTTTCTGGCTCGCGGTTTGAAAGTTTTATTTTCTTTTTTGGTTTGCACGTACGGCCACGCGAGAGCGCAGGAACAGCCTGTGTGGTTGTTTCTGGCTCGCGGTTTGAAAGTTTTGTTTGTTTTTTTTTGCACGTACGGCCACGCACGTACGGGCACCGCGAGAGCGAAGGAACGGCCTGTGTGGTTGTTTCTGGCAAGCGGTTTTAAAGTATTTGTTCTTTTCTTTTTTCCCCACGTACGGCATGCACGTACAGCCACGCACGTACGGGCACGTGAGAGCGAAGGAACGGCCTGTGTGGTTGTTGTTTCTGGCACGCGGTTTGAAAGTTTTTTTTGTTTGTTTGCACTACGGCCACGCACGTACCGGCACGCACCTACGGGCACGCACCGACGGCATGCACTAGTCTTTCTATAATTCCAGCAATCTCTGTGTGACTGTCTGTCTGTCTGTGACCGCTGTTTCTCAACAACCACTGGTCCGATCTAATTGAAACTTGCCAGGTATATTGCTGGGGCCTGAGTATGTGCCTTTTCAAGGTTTTATATTAATCGGACAAGTGGTTCCCAAGTTATGGCCATTTATTTACCAAACCAATGACAGGACACGGTGCTATGACGTCACGATTGACGTCACAATTCTTCTTTTTTTTTTTTTTGCACGATTGACGTCAATTCTTCGTTTGATATGACATCACAATTGACACTGGGGACCTGAGTATGTGCCTCCACATCGGATCACTCTCAGGTGGGTATGGAAACGGCCTGTGTGGTTGTCGTTTTACGCACCTACGGGACCGCACCTACGGGCACGCGAGAGTGAAGGAACGGCCTGTGTGGTTGTTGTTTCTGACACACGGTTTTGAAAGTTTTTTTTGCACGTAGCCACGCACTAGTCTATCTATAATTCCAGCAATCTCTGTGTGTCTGTCTGCGACCGCTTGTTTCTCGACAACACTGGTCCGATCTAATTGAAAATTGCCAGGTATATTGCTGAGGACCTGAGTATGTGCCTTTTCAAGGTTTGATATAATCGGACAAGTGGTTCCCAAGTTATGGCCATTTATTTACCAAACCAATGACAGGACACGTGGCTATGACGTCACAATTGACGTCACAATTCTTTTTATTTTTTTTTTTTGCACGTACGGCCATGCACGTACGGGCACGTACTAGTAATTTAAAATCCTTCGACGCATCCATTTTACATCACACGTTTATCGTATGTTCTCGTGGGGCCACTGATTTCCACACCAACTATCACGTGTGAATGGTGAAGTCAGTGTGCCGCCATCTTGAGACTCCCAAAACGAAAGGACTGACGTATTGTTGACGTTTTAAAATCTTGGAACATGAATATGATGTATTTCGATCTATCACCCTCAGTCAGCAGGGAAATTTTGCGAAAGTTTAAAAAATATTCACAAACTGTCAGCGGTCAAAGTGTTCCTGAACGACTGTTATTACGTGAATATCGTTCGCCTAATTGTAATCAAGTAATCTTCTTCTTCCGTCGCCTTAACCCCTTCTTTTGGTGTCCCTTCTGCTCGCATTATATTTGTTGGACGAGATCCCACGGTGTCCTTCGCAAAGAGTGGGCTCGCTGTCGATGGCACCCGAAACAAATTAAAAAATTCCTGCTTTCACCTCGAGGGGGCACTGCATCAGCGGCAAAGCAGCGCTCCTGGCTTTGATGCAAATCCAAATCAGCACCTTGGGCTCCACATAAAAATATGATTATGACCCTTCTTATATTACTCGTTTTCTCTTCAGTTGTCACTTATTCTCCACAATAATGATAACTAATTAGTATCTCAAGAAATTTAATGTGCTTCGAAAATAGTTATATCACCTTTCCTCAAAATGGAATTGTAAAGAACAAGTCTGGAGACAAACAACGGTTCACGAGCGGTATTTGACGATGTAGATTGTTTCAGAAGTCAAGGATGAGACAATGTGATAATGTTTGACCAAGTTATAAAAATGATCAACATGTGTGGTACGAGTGACGGGTTATTAGCTGAAAAAATGTCGAAAACCCGGTTTCGTTCAACAACTTTCAAAATTTGACCTTTGCATAACCTTTAAAGGTCACAAAACAATGTTGTGGACATTAAAATAGGAAACAGGTATGGCTATAGCTTATTGGAGTTAGTTTGTCGAAGAAGGTCGAAAACCCGGTTCGATTCCCACAACTTTGAAAATTTGACCTTTGTGAACTTTAAAGGTCAAAGGTCAAGGATTATGACCTTTGGTGCAAAACTTCCTCTGGAACATTCCAGGAACAATATAACGTCATATAGGCTATATGGCATTTCGCACTCCTCGGATTAACCAGACTTTGATGAAATCAGCGTAAAAACAAACTTGAAGGGGGCGCCACGGGAAAGGTGTCGAGAATAGAACAAAATGGTTTCAAGACTTTAGGTGGGGAATACCTCAAGATTATGCATAAAAAATATTGTCATCCTAGCTCTCAAAGTTTGGGCGGTCGTATGATCTTTATGTCAAAATTTGCAATTTTCTAAGTTCGTGACCTTGTGACCTTGACCTTGGGACGAAAATGAAAAATCGAGCTCCGTTGGGCTATGCAGGTGCCATTGGGCTAACCAAATACCGAAACCCTGCCAGATTCGACAAACCCCCGGAGAAGATGGATTTTTATGTCAAAATTCGCAATTTTCTAAGTTCGTGACCTTGACCTTGGGACGAAAATGAAAAATCGAGCTCCGTGGGGCTATGCAGGTGCCATTGGGCTAACCAAATACCGAAACCCCTATCAGATTCGACAAACCCCCTAGGAGAAGATGCAAATTGAAATCGGCTACCCCCTAAAAACACATGTTTTTTGGGCGTGGCTCCCAATAATGGGCGCACCACGCCCATTCTCAGGAAAACACAACTAAATCATGATATAAACCTCCCACAAAATTTTATCAGGATCGGATCAAACCCACGGAGCTATGCTCGGGACAGACAGACAGACAGACAAGCCGGTAGGCGGACATGGGTAGTCGGCCGTTGCTAGGCAAGGAGGGGTCATAGCAACGGTTCTTTCTCACACATAACTAGGACATACCATGAACCTACATACCAGTTTCATGTATATCTGACTCATAGTCTCTGAGATATAACGAACTTCGTTTTTTTATTGTTTTCGACAGGGTTCATTCAAAGTCTATCTTCTCCGACGGTTTTCATAGGATCCGGCTGGAGATTTTTGACAATATGTTGAATGTACTGCCACAGTCGCTCGTGGCCCGATTTTTGATTTTCGAAAAAAAATTTTTTTATATTTTTCAAAAATTTCAAAGTCCCGTTGCGGCAACGGTGTGTCCATAGCAACGGTTCTCATTTACACACAACTAGGTCATGGTATGAACCTACCAACCAAGTTTCATCGAAATCGCCATTGTATTAACTGAAATCGCCATTTTAAATACTGATAATAAGGGTAGTACAAATCTCAAAAAAAATTTTTTTTTCACTAGATCACACCCAACAAGCCAGTAGGCGGACATGGTAGTCGACTGCCCAATAGAACCTGACGCGATGGGCCCGTTCGATGGGGAATGACCTGAGGATTAAGCACAAGAAAATTCATGATTCTAGCTTCAAGGGTTAATGCTGCAGATTGTTTTTCGTTAAAATACCCCACATTTAGAGGTTTTTTGGCCGTTGCTAGGCAACGGTGGGGTCTATAGCAACGGTTCTTTCTCACACATAACTAGGACATACCATGAACTACCATACCAGTTTCATGTTTATCTGACTCATAGTCTCTGAGATATAACGAACTTCGTTTTTTTATTGTTTTCGACCAGGGTTCATTCAATGTCTATCTTCTCCGACAGTTTTCATAGGATCCGGCTGGAATTTTTTGACAATATGGCTGAATGTACTGCCACAGTCGCTCGTGGCCCAATTTTTGATTTTCGAAAAAATAATTTTTTTATGATTTTTCTAAAATTTCAAAGTCCTGTTGCGAGGCAACGGTGGTGTCCATAGCAACGGTTCTCATTTGCACACAACTAGGTCATGGTATGAACCTACCAACCAAGTTTCATCGAAATCGCCATTGTATTAACGGAGCACTGGACCAGAACAGACAGACAGACAGACAGACAGACAGACAGACAACAAAACTACGACGGAAATACTGATAATAAGGGTAGATTAAAAAAAAGTTTTTTTTGAGTCGATCGACTACCCAACAGACAAGACCACAAACAATACACGAATATAGTGGTCACTTATTCTTTCGTGAACCAATTATTTTTTCGTGAAAATATTTTTTCGTGAACCAACAGTGTTCAATGTTCATGCTTTCCAACACTGGACATGTTCATATGGAATGGTGGATGATATATTTGAGTTGGCAGCACTTGAATGCTTAGACCCATTTCATGCCTTCCTCCAAGTGACGTGCAGAACCTTCCCACAGTGGTCTATCAGGGTACTCTAGCACTAGACCGTATAGCAGATCGACGGGAGTCTGCAACTCCCGTCCGTACGTGACCAGTGCTGGGCTACATGAGGTGGCTCCGTGCAGACTGGTCCGGTGGACGATCAACAAATGCGGGGAATGTTCGTCCCAGTCATCCTGTCGCATGGCAGTGAACAAGCCCAATAGTTGGATCAAACCTTGTTGAACCTTTCCACCATACCGTCAGATTGTGGCCTTAAGAGTGTTGTCCTGATTTTCCAAATTGACAAGAGAATGCACACTTCTTTTAACAATTTGCTTTCAAAATTTTGTCCCTAGTCTATGTGCAGCTCTTCCGGAATCCCATGCCGACATACGAATCCTTCCACGATGGCCTGTGCCACAACCCCAGCCTCTTGGCTGGGGAGCACATAGGCCTTTGGCCATTTGGTAAAATAGTCCATGACCACGAGGATGTATTTGTTACCTTGGTGGGTGCGGAGTAGCGGTCCTAGAATGTCCATAGCCACCCATTCAAGAGGGGCCGCCACCTGGTGTAATTGAAGGGGCCCATCAACCTCCATGCCAGTCCCTTTTTAGCAGTAAAGGCGTCGTGCCAGTCCTGTATATCGCACCCCACATTAATCCAATTGAACCACCGGCGGACCCGAAACATTGTCTTTGTCCTTCCCAAATGTCCGCCGGGGCGGGTACCGCGCTACTGTTGTAAAATTGTGGTTTTGAATTTGTCTGGGACTATTACCAGCCAGGACATTTTCTAAGAGGGAATTTCCACCCATTTGTGATATAAGATGTTGTCTTTCAATTCCAAGGTCGTCCATTGAGTCCAGTACGCCTTTATTCCTCCCCAATGGGTCTTTTACCTGCCTGGACCCACTTGTACACCAGTCCCAGTGCGGGATCCTCCCGCTGGGCCATGCTCCATGCCAAAGTTCCAAATTCCTCATCCGCGTTAGTAGCAAAACTGGCTCTATCACCCGGGCTGCACTGACTAGGATCTTGTGAGTGGGATCTGCCAATTTGTCCCTGTCCTTATGTCTCATGTAGAATTTCCAGTTTTTCCCCCAGGCAAGGGCGTTGAGAGACTGCATCGGCTTTCCCATGAGCCTTACGAGCTCTACGGGCTACACTGAAATCGTACTGCTGCAATTTCTCCAACCACCTTGCAATCTAGCTCTTCGGTTTCTTGAACCGTAAGAGCTATTGCAAGGAAAAATGGTCTGTTCTCACCAAAAATTTCTGCCCATACAAGTACAGGTTGAAATATCTCATAGCAGACAGCATAGCCAATGACTCTTTGTGAGTGCCGCAATAATTTTGCTCGGGCCTACTCATGGCCTGAATGTAATATGCGATCACCCTCTCCACACCCCCCTGTGTCTGAGACAAGACTGCACCCAATCCTTCCTGGCTTGTATCTGTGCTCAGGGTAAAGGTCCCCTCATCGTTGGGGTAAGATAAACACTGGTGTGGATGTCAAACACACTTTTAGCTTGGGGAAGGCATCGTTGCACTCCCGTGTCCAATTCAACCTTGTTCCTTTGTCCTTAAAATGGTGAAGGGGCCTGGCTATTGCCAGAAATTTTGCCACAAAACGACAGTAATAGGAGCAGAGTCCCAACCCCCCCCCCCCCCCCCCCCGCACCTCTTTGATGTTGCAAGGTACGGGCCACTCCTCCACCGCCGTGATTTTACCTTGGTCAGTTTTCACCCCCTCACAACCTATCACGTGACCGAGATAGGCCCCCCTCTTTTTTGAACAAAGTGCATTTTTCCAGACTCAATTTCAAACCCGCCTGTCTGAGGTGCCCAAACACCTGGTCCACATTGGTTATAGATTGGTCAAATGTTTTAGAATGCACCAGGACGTCATCCAGGTACACCAGACATGACTGCCATGGCATGCCACCCAGTACACGCTCCATCAATCTCTCAAAGGTGGCAGGGGTATTACACAAACCAAATGGCATCGCAGTGAACTTATACAGTACCTTACCTGTGGAAAACGCCGTTTTCTCCTTTCCTGTCTTATCTATCTACACCTTCCAATACCAACTCTTGAGGTCCAAAGTTGAGAACCAATTAGAGCTCAGCAACGGCATTGAGGGTATTGTCAATTCTTGGCAGAGGATAGGAGTCTTTGAGTGTCACGTTGTTAAGCTGGCAGTAGTCCATGCAGAAACACGTGGTCCCTTCCTTCTTTTTAACCAACACAACTGGTAACATCCAACGATTTCCCAAAGACTCAATTACACCTGCTTCAAGCATCCTTTCCACCTGCTCAGCTTCCTCCCTTTTGCTCCAGGGGAGCCGTCGGGCTGGCTGACGAATAGGTTGGGCCTCACCGGTGTGGATCTGATGTTTCACCAGGCCCATACATCCAAGGTCCTCGGATGACAAAGAGAAGATGTCTAAATGACAGTCAATTAATTTTTGTAAGGCCTCCTGCTGGGCCTCCTCTAAATCTACAATACTCCAATTTACCATCTCACAAACAGGATCAGGCCAATTCCTACTTGGTTCTGGATATTCCCTCTGGGGTCAGTCTGACTGGATGTTTTTGTCTCTCACCTCCGCAATGTTGCCAACTGGTGTGCAGCTGGATAACTTCATGCCGCGTCCGATAGCATGTGGTTCTGTACGAAGGTTAATTAGTCTTACCGCCACAATGGGACTCTTGTTGTTCACGAGGGCACGGGCCTACGACCAATCCGGGATGGCTCATCCTGCGAATGGCTTGACCAGGCCACAGGGCTTCTGCCTGGTCAGGTGAGCCTGCTATTGCGCTGGAACTATTTCCTCGGCGCCCGGGGGGATGGTCACGGGATTGTGACCCTCCAGCTCATCTCTCTCGTTTGTGCTCATGGCCCCCAATGGCAGCTCTTCAAATGCCACCCAGAGAATGCCCTGGCCCAGGTCGATTACCCACCCGCTGGTGGTCAACAAATCCAACCCTATTAGACATGGTTCGCACACCTCAGCCACCCATACCTCTATTCTCCATTTAAACTGCCCTGATTTGAGGATCATTAAACCCTGTCCTATGATAGGGGCCATTGCCCTGGTAGCCAACTGCAAACTATAGTTTTCAAATGTTGGATCTGGTTCTAACCTTTTTCAGTCAAATTCAGCAAACAGGGCTGATGATTGTAGAGCTTGCTCCTGTGTCCACATTGGCATCTACCCCGACGCCTTCAATTTTGCACCGAATCATCAAACTACTCTTGCCAATCTGTCTACAATAAATGATTTGCTGCAGAGGCAAGAGCTCTGCTCCATCTACTACTGCTAAATATGGCCCTGTATGCTCAGCACTTGTTGGTTTCCCGGGGTCTGTGTTGGGGGGGGGAGGGGTGCCGGCTTGTCCGGGGTGCACTGGAAGGATTGACAGGCTGGTGTCTACCCCTACATGGATATCTACAGTCCCACGCTATGTAACCCAACCGGTTGCAGTTATAACACTCACCGGGAAAGGTGTATGCCTCCAAAATTCCAAATTCCCCCTTGTAGTTTTGAGTTGGGGTACTCCCTGGTGACATTCCTGATGCAATCACTGGAGCTCTCTGCTATGGCCCTGATCTTCTTAGTTGCCTGTCTGCCACCTCCTGAAAAATTCTCTCCAGATTCGCCACATTCGGGGCGACCCCGTCCCTGGGCCACCATTGTTTGCAGGGCCCACCTGCCTCACAGTTACCGGATGACGATGATGATGATGACGATGACGCCGAGCACCAAACAGATAGGTGTGCCATGGGGTCTGGGTCCGGAAGGGCCTGGATAAAATTGTCCATTGCCAGGTTTTTCTTGTACGGACACCCCCATGCCTAGATGCATGATCCCCACCGCACGGCAGATATCATGTGATAATTCCCTAATAGTCTCATGGAGCTTTCGTTTTCGTATGCCGAGCTGAGCTGTAACAAGCTCACTCTGTTGTTCTACTCCAAATCGGTGTTTTAGAGCTGCAATGAGGTTCAGTACTGAAACGGCACCATCATGTATGGTGGTTAGAAAAGCTGCTGCCACACCGCGCAATGTTGCCACCAGATGCACCTTACTCTCATCCGGGTTGCACCTGTTGCATTGAGCCACACATTCAAACTGTGATAAAAATGCCCTCAAATTGCTCTTTCCATCATACGGGGCCAATGACACCACTCAGTTTCCCGGGGATTGAATCACACACACCAGTCCTTGTGGGGCAAATACATGGGCAAACCCTCAGTGCTTGTGGTGTTGCATACACAGGGGTGTTGCATTGCATGTTGCTCACCCCTCCAACCAGTCAAGCTAACGGCTACCCCCGTCTGTGTCGGTGCATGCTTTGGATTCTCCGCATATATATAATATTATATATATATATATTGTTGTGGGCTGGGGTCGGGTGAGAAGATCACTGGGGGTGGGGGGAAGCTATCTCGGGTTCCCACCAGACTCCCCGAATCGCAGGCTGGCGCACGCGGATAACTCCGTACGTGGTGGGTCGCTAACCGACCATGAACGCCAATAACTCAACCACGTGACTTAGGGTCCTCCGTCAAGTTTATCCGGTTACCTAAAAAATAATCACTGGTCTAATTACCGGGGACACGCCCTCGGTACGCCTTGTCCGAACCGGATCAGATGCAGCCGAGCGCACTGCAAGGATGTACCAGCAAAAAGGAACAGATCGTTGGGAATAAAGTCCCGCTAGTTAGGATATGCACATTCTGGATCAATGAAAGAAAAGACAAAAACGAGCTGGGAACATTTCTGCAAAAGGATTTATTACAGGAACGCGAGGAAAGATATGTGACACAATTAATAGATTTATTGTTGTATGTAAGCAGGGATAGTAAGGAATTTGTGAGGTGCGCCAATAATACAAGCAACTTAACACGGAGTTAAACCCGATATAATTAACCCGCAGAGTTAACCCGATATAATTCTTCTACAATCTTAACTTAAGCGAGGACAGGCGTCATGACACCAACACACACACACACACACAACACAGTGTGCGTGTGTGTGTGTGTGTGTTATCCACTACTGCTGTTCACTTGTATTAACAGGAAATGGTAGGAACTCAACACCTGGCATCCATGGATATTTCTCGTAGTTTTGTGAGTCTGATTTTCATCCAGAAATGCAACAATTATTGGTTAACCATCTTGAAATTGCTACTCTTTCGTTTAAATGTTGAAAAAATTATGTTTAAAACACTGTTTGAATACAAATTTTGGGCTCGCAATGGCAGGTTAAAAGCACCCGTGTTAGCAGAAGCGAGTCGTTGAAACCGCACACACAGAGCATGTGAGAAAGGCCTTGTTGGCATTCATAAGTCATTTTGAAAGTCCAGTATTCGTCCACTCTGTTTATCTGTCCATCAGACTATTTCTATGATCGAGGAACCACTTAATTCCAAATTAATTCTACATTTTAAACACTGTAGAACACAAATGGGAAAACGAATCGGAACACGAAACTACAGTTTAGCAGTAATTTGTCACTGAATTTGGCAAATTGTACAGAATCTCGGCCCAAGAGGAAAGCGCCCATGCGCACAGAGGAAAAAAGCAATTTGCTTCAGTCTGTCTGTCTGGGACGTCATAAAGGGCACAAACAACAGGCATGAATAACTTATATAATGTGTTTAAATAAGGTGGTTTAAAAGATTGTACATCAATGCTGATGAATTTCCTATTTAATGTTTTTTTTTTTTTCGCTCTAACCTTCAAAATCTTTATTTTATTTCAATTGAACTATATATTTGAACACTAGAACACAAGTCACCTTGTTTGAACTTCCAAAAACCAGCCAGTTCAGCAGTACTTGGCCAAACTTTAACACCTTCTCAACCAATCAAATTTGCTACACGTTTTTGAGGGCAGAGTTGGTAGAAGGTTCAGCTTGGAACTGTTCCTTTGACCGATTAGCTTCGTAATGGTTATGATCGCGCCTGTTATTCAAAGTTCACAAACAAAGCCCCAAAAATTGTGATCGGAAACACAAAGCAAGAGTTCAAAAGACCCTTCCCATGTCTTTTTTTCTCAAGATTGCATTGGGTAAGGTGTTCAATAATCTCTAGTTGTTTCAGGTGACTGAATTCCTGCTGCTGTACTTTTACTTTTTTCTTGCATTTCTTGAATCTCTCAGTCATTTCATGCAGCCTTCGTTTTAGTTCCTTTGGAGATTCGATTGTAGCATAGTGGTGACAGAAGAAGCATCAAACAGGGGGTGCCAATTGCTTGGTAAATTCCAAAGATTAGATTACTTGCTGCTCATGTCCACAGATGGTTTGTTTTCATTGTTGGTAGTTTATAGAAGCCTGGTTTCTTCCTCTGCTGGGTAGTCCATTTCACAGCAAAGACTCAACCATGAGAACCAAAAAAAATTCAAAACACCTCTGGGATAAAGTTGTGGAAAGGCATAGATGAGGGAATGGGTATAAAAATATTTCAAATGCCTTGAATAGCCCTTGAATCATCGTCAAGACAATCAATAAGAAGTGGAAGGCATATGGTACCATCAAGACCCTGCCTAGATCAGGCCTTCCCTCCAAACTGGATGACTAAGTAAGGAGGAGACTGATCAGAGAGGCCACCAAGAGGCCAATGGTAACTTTGAAAGAGCTACAGGCCTTTATGGCAAAGGCCGGTCACTGTGTGCATGTGACAACAATATCCCAAGCACTCCACATGTCTGGCCTACATGCTAGGGTGGCAAGAAGGAAGCCAATACTCAAAAAGGCCACCTTGAGTCCCATTTGAGGTATGCAAAATACCATTTCAGACATTCTGAAACCATGTGGAAAAAGTTTTGTGGTCTGAGGAAACCAAGATGGAACTTTTTGGCCTAAACGCAAAACGTTATGTTTGGCACAAACCAAAGAACACCATCCCAGCTGTGAAGCATGGTGGTGAAAGCATCATGTTATGGAGATGTTTCTCATCAGCAGGGACTGGGGCACTTGTCAGGTTAGAAGGGAAAATGTATGGAACAAAATACAGAAAAATCCTAGAGGAATTCCTGCTGCTCTCTGCTAGAAAGCTGAAATTGGGATGGAAGTTCACCTTTCAGCATGACCATGACCCGAAGCACACAGCCAAAGCACCAGTAGAATGGCTAAGGAACAAAAAGATAAATGCCCTTGAGTGGCCCAGTCAGAGCCTCGACCTAAATCCAAAAGAAAATCTGTGGCATGACTTGAACATTGCTGTCCAACGCTCCCCACACAACTTAACTGAGCTTGAACAGTTTTGTTCAGAAGAATGGGCAAATATTGCCCCATCAAGGTGTGCAAAGTTGGTAGAGACCTATCCCAACAGAATCACAACTGTAATTGCTGTCAAAGGTGCTTCCACCAAGTATTAACTCAGAGGGGTGGACACTTATCCAACCAAGATATTCTAGTTTGGTATTTTTGATTAATTTTATGAGATTTGTAGAATTTGTTTTTCACTTGGAAGTTGTTGGTTACGATGTGTAAATAAAGGTGGTAAAAGTCTGGTTTAATGCAATTTAATTCCAGGCTATAAGGTAACAAAAGGTGACAATTTTGAAAGGGGGGGGTGTAGACTTTCTATCGGCACCGTATGCCTCAAAATGTTTACCTAAGAAGAAAGAAGTGGAAGAGAAAACTAAAAACGCACCAATGAGTGTTTATCATTTGCAACCTGCTGTCGTTTATGGTTTATTCATTTCATCTAATGCATTATTCATGAAGGTGTGCCATTGCCTACTCAATCAAGAGGATTCTTTTTAAAGTGGGTGTGCTCTATTCAAAAATATTTTGTTCCATCAGCCACATATTGGATGATTTCACGATTTAAGAAGAACAACATCATTTTTTTCTATCGTCATTGCTTTAATATTAGTGTTACATTGGAGAGAATATGGTCCTGCGTGGAGGCAGATTAACGAATCCAAGGATGGACATTGGATTCCTCATGCTGTTGCGATAAACTTCACACAGCAAGGCGACCTGGGAATAAGTGACGGATTTGGACGAATTGATGTAAACACTTTGTCCGTATTTATTTTAATGTGCGATCATAATAGTCTCAATTATGAGTTTGCATGTTTCAAGTTTGCATGTTCAAAATGAATGTTTCAAGCTGATGCATGAGTAGTTGGAATGTACAGACCATACAGAGCCTGCCCTTTTGTGCTGAATACACATCTCACATTTGCAATTTCATTAGATGGATGCAAGAAGGCAGCATGAGAATATCCTTGGAGCTAAAATATATTTTATGGGCAAGGTTCTGAATTCTGATGTTTTCAAGCTAAAGGAAAGGAACGCATTTTCAAGTGTTGCACATCACAGCTCATTTACTCCAAGGGAGCTGGGCTGGCAGGATGGCCATGAGGTATGCACATTCGCCTTTAAGCTGTCTAGGTTCGAATTCTGACCCAGCTGTAAACTGTCATCATGGTGTTTCACAGGCAGGGTGATTCATCAATGTGTGTGCCATCCCTCGGATGGACATTAAACGGGTGTCCTGTCTGCTGGCATTAGCTGGTGGGTGTTAAAGATTCCATGGTGTCCTTCGTGAAGAGTAGGTGAGCTATCGCTGGCACCCTGATCAAATTCAAAAATTCCTGCTCGAACCGAGAGAGGTTATTGCATCAGCAGCACAGTCGTGCCCTTCAGCCAATGATGCTGCCCTGCAACCTTGTCCTGTAGATGAAAGAATAAGAAGGCTCGAAGGGTTTTAAGATTGTCACTGAATCCCAGACATCTTCTTGCTGCAGTTCCTTTGTTGTGATATTTCCTCGTGTGTCTGTTTCATATACTCCATGGAATGCTTTTCCTTTCAATGCAGTCGCGACAACTTTTTATAGGTTTGATGTCGATTCGTTTTTTTTCAATTTCGAGGTTCTTTTTAAGTCATCTCTGAATTGCATGTATTGGTCACTTTAGTTCTTCCGGATATTTTGAGACCAAAGTTATCTGGTACTGACACTTTAATGAGCATTGTCGTTGTTTGTTTTTTTCTTCTGTGTCACAATTCCTCATTGTTATCAATGTTCACGCAAAAATGCCAGGGACAGATGTCATACGTGGATGTTGTCAGCACTATTGATTGGTTGTTCTGGGTTGCTCCTCACTCTTTTTATGGGATTGGGACATTGACCTTTTTGCAGATATGCCAGTGGATTTTGTCTTGTGAATTAATTATGACTCGGTCTCCATCCCAATTCAGCTACCCTCTTATTTTGCCTCTCTATTAGGCGTTTTATATATATATATATATATTTCAGTCTCTAAAATTACCTTTTGAATTTTCCTGCTGTTATCTCATGTTTGTCTTCTTTTTTCTTTTTTTGACTTAAGGGATCTACGGATGGTCGGCAAAGTATGGATTCTTCGTGGGGAATGCTCACACTAATTCACAACTTTGAAGACAGATGTCGCTCGATGATTGAGCAATTCAGCATGAGCCACCAAGTAGCTGAATGTAGTATTCCATTTCCTGTTGTGAGGGGAAATTGGGGCAAAGTGAACACTTTTTCAACCATTTAAAACAACTTCCATTGTTGCTTATTGGAGTGGAAGGTCTGTCATTTTCTTCTTTTGCATGCAGCACGTCACTGCAGATATCATCGTTTGTTCAGGGTGATTCTGTGCCATTGATGTAGTGTCCCCTTATGTTAGAGTGGGAATTTTGTAATTTGTTCAGGGTGCCGGCGATAGCTCGCCTAATCTTGGTGAAAGATACAGTGGGATCTTTAACGTCCACCAACAAATACTGGAAGACGGACGCCCAGTTTAAAGCCCATCCGAGGGACGCCACACACATTGATGATTCACCCTATCTGTGAAACACCAGGATGACAGTTTATAACTGGGTCGAGATTCAAACACAGGCTAGACAGTTCAGAGGTGATTGTGCGTACCTCTAGGGCTAGGCCATCCTGTCAACTGCAGTGAGTCTGTCCATGCCTCCAGTGAGAGATTAATGGAAATTTAACACTCAAGCTTAGAAGTGACTTTTATGAAGTTCCTTATAAGATGTGTTTCCTTGATGAGATTCATCCTTGCTCCATGAGAGAACATGAATTACATGAATAGATAGGTTGTGTGCAATAAAGCCCACCCAACATTCCAGATGTTAAAATATGCATGGATGGACTTGCGCCATTGCGAATAGATCTAATATGTGGCTGGAGGAAGAACGTTTTTATTTTTGAATACATGACTATAAATATTGTTAACACAATAAATAAATTTGTTATATATATATATATATTATATATTATATATATATAGGTGTCCCAAAAAATATACAACTTTTAAATGCTTCGTTGATCCTAAAAAAGCAGTAATTTTGTCACTAATGCTTCATTTCTTGTTGCAGAGACCCTGAAGTTTATTTTGATACCAAGCAAGCGCCAGAAAAATGCCAAGACTGACCGTACAACAACGGACGAAAATTGTTGAACTTTGGCACCAGACGAAAAGTGTCATACAGGTGCAACGTCTTTACTCGAGACATTTCGGATCCACTTGCGCTATGCATCAAACTTTCGGACAATAAAGTGCACCATCGTAAAGTTTACCAATGTGGGAACCATCTGTGACCTTCACAAGGGTCACAGTGGTCGGAAGAGGCAGGTCGTAGTGAAGAAAATGTGGAAATGGTGAGACAGGCGGTCGTTCAGAGTCCAAAAAAATCGATTCGACGACTTTCTTCCGAGACAAACATTCATAAGAGCACCGTTCAGAGGATCCTTCGCCAAGACATTCATGCCTTTCCATACAAAATTCAAACGGAAACGGTGCTTACTGATCAACAGAAAGCAAACGACTAGACTTTGCAAATTGTTCTCAGGAAAGTTGGAGGAAGATGCAGACTTCCTCAAAAAACTTCACATGACGGACGAATGCCATGCTCACTTGTCCGGGGAGGTAAACAAGCAAAACTTTCGGTACTGGGGAACTGAAAATCCTGGTAATGCATCAACTGAACTGGTGCCTCGATCTGTTCTCAAAGTCACCATGTGGGTGGCGTTGGTTGGTATGGGATAATTGATCCATACTTCTTTAAGATGACCAGGGACGCACTTGCATGGTAAACCAGAGGAACTATCGGCGAAATGATTCAGGAATTTATCTGCCTGAGCTACGTACTCAGGCCCATAGGAGAAACAACCTGATCCAGATGAGAACCCAGTGGTTCCAGAGGATGGGGCACCGCCCCATACAGCCAGGGAAACAAGCGTTTTCTCAACCAACATTTTGAGGGCGCTTTATCTCCCTCTACGAAGACGTTGAGTGGCCACCGTATTCCCTGGCCTTACTCCTCCAGACTTCTTCTTGTGGGGTATCTCAAGGACAGGATCTATGGAACCCTAGGCCTCAGACTCTTGATCAGCTGAAGGAAAAATGCACAGAGAAATCCAGAACATTCCTCAGGAAACGTTCCCAAAGTGATGGAGAACATGACAACGCGTTTGCAGGCAGTGATCGGACAACGTGGAGCCTACGTCGAACATGTGTCTAAAAGAAAACGACGATTTTAGACCAAAATTTAAATTTTGGTGGCAATTTTGACATTGGTACAATAAACTTCAACCTTTCAGCTTTCTATCCAGCCATATATCTTTTTAAAAATATATGTTATGACCATCCTCTTTGCAGATGAAAAGTTGTATATTTTTTTGGGACACCCTGTATATATGTACACACACACACCTCCATATATTTCTTATTTTGTGCAACTTGTACCATTGAGAGTTTCCGTCATTTATAAAACATTATGAACACCTGTTGTCCAATGCACCTTGGTACTCCTTCAGTTGTCTCCTCTTTAATCTCTAGTCTTTGTTTGAAACAGTTTTTGTAGAATATTTTGTGGATAGTTAGCAGTTTCCTTGTTTTCTTGTCTTGTTTGTTGACTTCTCCTTTGGCAATTTTACTATGCCACAGCTGTACTGGAACATTGGCACAGCGACCTGGTTTATCGCTTTGATTTTGTTTCTTGGGGTGAGGTATGTTTTCAGGATTAGGCGTGTTCTGCGCAGCGTAGATATCCCTTGCCCAGTGGCTGTGCACACTTCTTTGTGGTAGATTTGCTGGGCACGCTTCTACTCCGTGGTATTTGTATGATGTTTCATTTTTGAACTCTTTTATTCTTTAATTAATTTTGATGGGTTTATTTTCGTTGCTTTGGTTGCTCTCATTTTACATTTAGCACAATTGTTATGTCCAAATTTAATTTCAATATCAGTTGCATATTATTTTACAAATTGAAATTGTTGCATTATTTACCGAAGGTGGACGGAAGGAGGTTATGTTTTCACTCCTGTCTGTCTGTATTTGTTACTTGCAAAATCGAAGATTTTAAAAGTATATTGGTCAGTCGATTTTGTTATTCTCTCTGTTTGTCTGTTTGTCCTTTTATCGCCTACAGGTCACAATTTAAAACCGATCGTCACGAAACTTCACCGAGTTGTAGAAGTAGTCTCAACCGAGAAGCCTATTGATTTTGAGGTCAAAGGTCAGATTTCTAAAATCGTCATTTTCATCCGATTGACTTAATATTTGAACAAGATTTGCATATTGCATCACTGAATTGGGAAACCAACTATTTTAAGGTCAAAGGTCAACTCACATTCAAACTTCTAAAATCATCAATTTTAATCTGAAAAATCATCAATTTTCATCCAATTGCTTTAACAATTAAACAGCAATTTCATAGTGCATTACTGAATTGGTAAACTAACTTTCTGAGATCAAAAGGTCAAAGGTCAACTCAAGGTCAAACTCCTAAGATCATCAATTTTCAACTGAAAATCATCAATTCACATCCTATTAACTTGAAAGTTGAACATGATTTGCATAGTCCATCACTGAATTGGGAAAGCATCTATTTTTGAGGTCAACATATCAAAGGTCAACTCAAGGTCAAACTTCTAAATATTCAAATTTCATCTAAAGAATTGTCAATTTTCCTCCGATTAACCTGAATATTAAACAGCAATTACATAGTGCATCACTGAATTTGGAAACCAACTATTTTTGAGGTCGAAAGATCAAAGGTCTACACAAGGTCAAACATAAAATCATCAATTTCAATCTGAAAACTAATCACTTTTCATCCGATTGAGCTGAGCTTTGAACAAGATGAAGATTTTCAATTTTAATCTTTATGAAATGGACAATTTGATGTATCCATGGCAACCTTTGGCGAGGGGGTGGATTTTGCAAGTATTGTGCTCTGCATGACGTCTTTTTCTTCTTACCTGCAAAATCGAAGATTTTACAAGTATATTGGTTAGTTGATTTTGTTATTCTGTCTGTCTGTTTGTCTGTCTATCTGTTTGTCTGTTTGTTGCCAACAGATCACAATTATAAACCGATCCTCATGAAACGTTACGACATGGTAGACTTTTTCAAAGGAAGAAGCCTATTGTTTTTGAGATCAAAAGGTTAAAAGTTCAACATAGGCCAAAGGTCAAAAACTGAGGTGAGATTTCTAAAATCCTCAATTTTCATCCGATTGACTTGAAATTTGAAGAGGATTTATATTCAGGTCACTGATTCAACAACAATTATTTGAAGGTCAAACAGCTAAAATGTCAACATTCGCCGAATTTCTAAAATTTGAATTTTCATCCGATTCACTTGAAATTTGAAAGGAGTTGCACACTTGGCAATGAATTCAACCACCAATATTTTGAGGTCAAATAGTTTTATGGATTTTGCAAGTTGTCGTGCTCTGCACGACATCTTCTGTTTGTCTGTTGTTGCTGTCTTCACCTACAGTCACAATTTAAACGATCTACGCAAAACTTCACTACGTGTAGAGTTGTTCATAATGAAGAAGCCTATTGTTTTGAGTCAAAAGGTCAACATAGGCCAAATGTCAACAGCTGAGTGAATTCTTCTTCGCTGCTCCCTTTCGGGTCGCCACAGCGATTCATCCTTTGATCCGCATAGTGATTGCACATGTTTACTCCGGAGCCCTTCCTGACGCAACCCCGGTCGCCTCTTACGACCACAGGGATAATGTACACCTATTTAACCGGGGTATACAACCGCCAGTACACTGGTACTCATTTCGCCGACCTCGAAGGATGACAGCTGAGTCAACCCCTGGTGTATTAATCAGTGCCCAACGGCTTGAACTCAGGACCTTTTGGATCCCAAGCCGCTGCCCTAACCACTGCGCCAACACCAGCTTGTCAACAGCTTAGTTGAGTTTCTAAAATCCTCAATTTCATCTGATTGACTTGAAATTTAAGAGTATTTACATTTCATGTCAATGAATTCAAACAGCCAATATTTTTGAGCTTAACATTGACCAAAAGGTCAACATAGACCGAGGTCAACAACTAAGGTGTTATTCTAATATCCTAAATTTCATCCGATTCACTTGAAATTTAAGAGGAGTTGCATATTTGGTCATTGAATTCAATCACCAATTTTTTTTGTTTTTTTGTATACATTGCAAGGTCGTGATGAGAGATAACACACAAAGCGCAACAAGGGGGGCAGAAAACAAGAGGGTGGGAGACCAAAGGACAAAACAGTGGGAACAGAGAATAAGAAAATCTGCGGAAGGAGAGGATGGCAGGGAACAGGTAAACAAGATGGACACCACAGGGACTTTCAGACCTTACACGACAGGAACTTTTAGAATGAAAGCAGGGAATTGAAGGAGGTGGGTTTGGGTGGATTTGCGGTGTAGAAAAGATTTGGTTTTAGATGGGGAAATAGGAGTGTGTATGAACAGCTGTTTGAAACCTGGAGGGAGAGTGGGATTGAAAGAAAGTGTGAAGTTATTCCAAAGCCAGAGAGAAAAGAGAATGAAAGAGTGAAGGTGAGCAGTGATTCATGATTTTGGTAGTTTTACCAGAAGGGGATTATTTTTGAGGTCAAATTTGTTCTATGGATTTTGCAAGTATCGTGCTCTGTACGACATCTTGTTCTTGTTTGTTTGTTTGTCTGTTTGTGAGCAAAATATCTCAAAAAGTTGTGGACTGATTCAGCCGACAGCTGGTGGAGAGCTTGGGTATGTGACAAGGACGAAATTATTTGATTTTGGTGAAAATCCGAATCCGGATCTGGATCCAATAATTTTTTTAAGTGATTCTTCAACATTGAGTGGGCTAAAACGATATATGACACGATATCTCAAAAAGTTGTGGACAGATTCGGACGAAACTTGGAGGACAAGTTGGGTGACAAGAACAAGCCGATTAAGTTTTAGTTCAGGTCAGAATCCTGATCTGACTTATCAGTTGGATACAAAACGTAAACTAATCAGCCAGGCAGAGGTATGTGCTCCACTGAGTACCCTTCTCGTTCTTCGTTGTTTGGCACGGTAGGATTGCCGAGAGGTATGCACATTCACCTCTGAACTGTTTAGCCTGGGATCGAATCTCGACCCAGCTATAAACTGTCATCCCATTGTTTTGTAGGCAGTGCGAGGCATCGATGTATGTGCCGTCCGTCGGATGGACATTAAACTGGCGTCGTGTCTGGTACCATTAGTCGGTGGGCGTTAAAGATCCCACAGTTTCCTTTGTGAATAGTAGGTAAGCTATCGCTGGCACCATGAATAATTTACAAATTCCTGTTCTAATCTACTTAGACTGGGCCAGTCGGTTTGTGAAAGCCAAAAACTTTCCCCAGCTGACCCCACGATGTGGGAATAATTGTGGCCGTTAAAAGCTCATCATCCTGTACAGCAAGTAGTATATTGACATATCGATGTTACTTTATAGATTTTGCTTTGTGTTTCATGTGTGATATTACAGCATATTTGTATGTTGTTTGTATTGTCTGTGGATATTGCTGTGCAGAAGTTTATATCTAATTAACTCAGAAACATGAGATGAAATTCCACTTATTAATGCAAGAGCATCATGATGAGTTTTCTTTGTGGGATATGCTGTGCAATAACGATTTATCCAGCTCAACTCTTGAGGCAGCAACTATTATTTTTGGACCCAGCTGGGTAAATAGTTGTTCAGAGAGGGATTAACCATATTTAAATTGCCTCTCTAAGAGCACAGTTGTGCTGCTGGCAAGTGTCTCCTCCTGAACCTGTCCGTGATTGCAGAGTAGTGGGTAGGAAAGAAAGGTGACAAAATAATCTGGAGGGTTGTAGCGTTGCTGGAACTCCAGGTTAGGTATTTTTCTTCGAAAAAAAACCCCCAAAAAAAATTCTTTCAAGCACTCATGATAACCCAGCAGTGCTGAAGACAGAGTTTGGGTCAAGTGGGATAAACAGTTAATGTATTGAAGAAGCTTCCAACGTGACTTTTGTGTGCATTACTCCGTCGATGTCTTCTTTTGGGCATCGACTAGGTAATAATTCAGTGGTAAAGAGACAACACAAACACAATAATTACTCTCATTTTAAAAACGATTTTACTGAAGACAATTTGATGGTGTTCAACTTGTTTGAAATACATTGCCGTTTCCTCCCCTCCCGCCATACCTCTTTCTACGTAAGCCCATGATATCTGGATGAGCTTACATGTAGTTTCTTTTCAATCACAATTGCAAGAGATTATCATTCCACTAATTCTCGTGATTGAATCACATTGAGAATGTCTTCTGAAACATTGGGGCAATGGCAAATCTTTCCATCGGGATCACCAGTTGGGCCTTTGGCATCACGCTGAGACCCAGCTCGTGAAAGTATCACTGTTGTACTCCATTGCTTCATCACATCTTCCATAAAGTCAACATTTGTATCATTTTGTACAATTTGATCCATGAGTGTCGGTTATTTTTTTTTCTCAAACAAGTGTTTTTGCTTTCCATTGTTACCTCCGCCACCGAATGTGGACGGTGGTGGTTATGTTTTCACCCCTGTTCATTTGTCTGTGAGCTGGATATTTCAAAAAGTTGTGGACCGATTCGGCCGAAGCTTGGTGAACAGGTTGGTGTGTGACAAGGACGAATTGATTAGATTTGGGTGCAGATCTGGATCCTCAAATTTTTATAGTGATTCTTCCCCATTGAGAGATGGGGCCAAAATGATATACAGTAAAGCGTGATATTTCAAAAGGTTGTGGATCGATTATGACAAAACTCGGTGGATGATTTGGATAGTGGACAAGAACAAGCCGATTCGATTTTGGTTCAGGTCCAGATCCAGATATGGCCTATCTAATCAGTGGGATACAAAACATAAACTGTTCAGTCTGGTGGAGGAATGCGCTCTACCAGGTACCATTCTAGTTTGCTTCGTCATAGTTGTGCTTTTATATTCGGCGCTATAATATACATTTTGCATTTGTAGTGGGAATTTTCTGTAGTTGTTTAAAAAAAAAAAAACTTTTTATGCATGTATCTAGGTTCATGGAGGAGCTAAATGTCAAAGGGCATCAGGTTTGCAGACGACCAAAGGTTTGTGGAATAGGGGGTAAAGGTTAGGGGGTGGGTTGACATGCACATGTGGGAAATGATAGATAACCCCAAAATGAGTAACAATGACCCAGGAAGGCCATTACATCGCAGTTTATAAGATCACTTCTCCAAACTGGCATCAAAGTGGGGAACAGACTGGGGAAGAATGATGAAGAAGCAGTGTGTGTAGGAAAGAAAGAGTGTCGGTGTGCATGGGTTAGTGCATGAGGTAATGATGGGCAGGACAATTGAAAGGACAAATTATATTGTTACGGTCTGCAACAACCATCAAGTCGCCTACACTGCACATCTAACAGGTTAATCAGCCAGTTTTGCTAAGTGCTATGGAGCCCGCCTCCGATGACCACAAAGTTTTCATCAAAAGAGGGTTTATTAACAGATCAAATCGGGGAAATGGGAGAGCACGGCCACGCAGCGGTGTTCACAATTAAATAAATCAATGAGATTGCACCCAGAAACCATGATGGCTAAAAAACATGTCATCTCTAATTGTTGGGGGGGGGGGCACATGGCTCAGTAGGGGGTCTGTTCTGTTCTTGTGTGTGGCAGCTTGGCTGCCGGGTAGCTGTCATTTCCTGGAAGCACAGCTGTGCCGCTGATGCCGTGCCCCTCTACCAGTACACTAGTACTCATTTTTCTGACCTCGGAAGGATGACAGGCTGAGTCAACTCCACCTGGTATTAATTTATCAGCTAACGGGGCTCAAACTCAGGACCCTGGGATCCTAAGCCAGCTGCCCTTACTGCTAAGCCAACACCAGGCTAGCAGAGATCTGATGAGACAAAGAAACCGAGCTGTACAGCACTGCTTGTGCATACAGTGTGGGTCCGTCGTCCATGTGCTCGCCTTGGAGGGCAGTGGTTTGATGCAGATATTGGCTTACGTTCTCTCTCCAGCAGCAGCCCATTCAGCAGCAGCCCACAGATGAATGGACAAGGACTGGCAGTAGTTACCAAAACACGACCGCAGACTCCGAAGACTGGACACCGTTGCCGCATTCACTACCACAATTGCCATTGCAGAGAGCAAATACTCATCACAGACCCCATGACACAAATTCACACACACTTGCTGTCCGCACTTCTATAATCCCCATGGGGCCCATTGAAGTGCCTGTGCGGCGTGCTCATTGGACAGAGCAGCCCGACAGATGTTCTCCTACGGACATGTCCTTGGCCCATCTGGTGGCCTTGCACTGACCCTGCGATCGCGGTGTGGGTCACGCTCATTGTTCGTTACCTCGAGGCAGTATTATAAAAGGGCAGATAATAAGCGATGGGGAAAGGCTCAATAATGTAGGGAGGGGGAGGCAGGTCTTAGATACAGACCCTTGGGTGGGGGGACTAGAACTTTCTAAACATATGTTCAACACATTTTATCACCGATGGGAATTACACCACACTTACGCTATCGTTTACTATGAAATAACTGTTCTAATCTATCCCCAATTTTACCCCCCTCCCATCCCCCGAGATCAGATCTGTAACAATATGGAATCACCCAGTCTTTGTGTCCTATCCTCCTCTTATGCGGGGATTTGTTTACTCATTTCTCTGTCCTTGCCAGATTCTTTACAACTCACTTCTTTGCAGTGGTCTCTCGCTAACCTTTCCAGTTTTGATGTGTGTCAGTTTTTAAGGAAAATTATTTACTATCAACAGATGACACTGCCACATGGGTAAATCGGTCTGCCATATTGGTGAATCAGTCCTTCGTATTTAGTGAATATAAAACCATATTGTTACGGAGCCTCAGAGGAATTTGATTGATTCTTAGCTACAACATTACTGTGCAGGTTTAGCAGTGGAAATAACTTTTTTTTTAATGTCATTTTGGGGGAAATGGTCTTCAAAAAATGCTTTCTTGTGACCGTATGGAAAATTGCACTGTCTCTCCACAAGGATGGACCATCAAATTATGCAATCCTTTTATCTGGACAGTCAATGGAAGAAGTACAGTCCCTGGAACCCCATTTTTGGATACAAGGTCAAGGCTCATGGAAGAGCGAGAACACAGAGTGGATCAGGACTCAACAAAATAAACAGAACAGCAGATGAAGATCGAGGGGAAACAGCAACAGCAGGGCGGAAGGACAAAATAGATGGAGATGGACAAACAAGGGATGTGAGTAAGAATGAAGGGTAGGGGAAGATGCAGGGGGGTGGACAATATGAATACAGAAGCAAACTCTTAGGAAGGAAACAAAACTGAATTTTTTTTCAGTTTTGTCTGTCACTCTTGACACTGGTGGCAGGTTTGTGGTTTCTTGATCATCGACAAGCTTACATCCGGCTTTGGTCCTCCTGCCCTCTCCTAACTCTAACCTTCCCAAGGCATCCCGGGTCACATGGTTTCCTCGTGAAACACTCGTCCACTCAACCTTCCCCCATTCATGCTGGTTGTTCACCTGCATTCATTCATCCACTTATTCTCCTGACTATGAAACTGTCTCCCTGTGACGTCTCATCCTTCCAATTTAAGTCTTTAAAGTGTGCTTCCCGGACGTATATATCCTGATTCTTTCCTATTGTGTTGCTACTTTTTTTTATTTTTTTTTAACATGGTCTAGACTCGTGGAAGAGTTATGACAGAACAAATCAGGACACAACACATCAAAGGGAACAGCAGGATAAAGAGGAAACACCAACAGAAGGGTGGAGGGAAAAAGTAGATGGAGATGGACAAACAAGGGATGCAGGTAATGATGAGGGGTAAGGGAGAACACAAAGGGTGGACAATATGGATACATAAGCAAAATTTTGGGAGGGTGGGGGTGTGTGGTTTAACGTCTGTAGAAAACATGATTTTGGATGGGGGTGACTTAAGATGGTAGGAAACAGCAGTCCTGAAGACCTGAAGGGAAGAATGAGGTTGAAGAGGGTGTGGAAGGTGGTTCCACAGATAGGAAAAAAGAGGGATAAATGAGTAGAGGTGGGCAGTGGTTCTGGATTTAGTCAGTTTCACCAGGAGGAGATTGCTGGTGGACCGTGTGCATCCTGCAGATACCCGAGGGAATGACAAAGCAGAGGGTGGGAGTCCATAAATGAGGCGTAAGAAGACAGAGCAACTTCCGACCTGTTGGTGATGGCAAAGTGATAGGTCCATAGACTCACCTTCATCGTGAGAGACTCCATTGATGTTGAAGGCTTTTGTTTAAATGGAATCAAGCTGTGTAATATGTGAGGCCAGCCCAGAGGGGAGAATAGTACTCCATCAAGCTGTGGATGAAAGCCTTGTAGGTGGATAGGATCTCAGGTGTGTCATTGAATTACTTTGCACGATGGAGGATGCACAGTTGGCATCTGGCTTTGGAGGCCAATTTTTAAATGTGGCTTGCTCAAGAGAGATCATGGAGAGAGAGAGAGAGATCGAGAGAGATCGAGAGAGATCGAGAGAGATCGAGAGAGATCGAGAGTGAGAGAGATCGAGAGTGAGAGATCGAGATGTGAGATCTCAGGATTAAAGACATGTTTCAAGTGTTTTACCAGTTTGTGAATTTTGTCAAGGTCTGAGGAGAGGGAAGAGGCTGCTGTCTGTCTTATCAGAAAGGTTAGAGATGTCACGGCAGAGAGTGGAGTCATCAGCAAAGAGATAAAGAGGATTTTCCAGAGAGTTCATGAGATCATTAATGAAGATTAGGAATAATATGGGGCCGAGAACACTGCCTTTGAGTACTCTAGCTTTGACAGGAAGAGGAGATGAAATGGTTATGTTGAGAGACACACGTTGGCATTGAGAGTGGAGTAAGTCTGTAATCCAAGAGTGGAGTTGGCCTTGGATTCCATCGGCAGACAGTTTGGAGAGCAGTTTCAGGATGCACGACTGTGTCAAAAGCTCGAGATATGTCTAAAGAGACGGCCCTGATGTCATGACTGATATTGAGGGCCTCTATCCATTTTTGAGAGAGTTGAAGCAGCATGTCCAAGGGAGAGTGACGAGGTTTAAATCTGAATTGATGATCTGAGATGAGGCAGTTGGAGAAATAGAATGATTTTATGTTAACTGCAGTTTTGGATTGCATGACCTTGCTGATGATTGGAAGTAAACTTACTGGGTCTGTTGTTAAGGGGATCTATTTTTGCACCTTCTTTTATGTAATGCTGCGATGTTGACTGATTTCCAAGCAGATGTAGTCCGGTCGCGTAAGGTAGAAATTCGACAAAACATTTACTGACGGGACAAAAGCACCAAATTTGGTACACAACTTCCTTGGCCAATAAGATCTAATTTTAGAAGGGGAGCCAAGGTCAAGGTCACCCATGAAGGTCAAGGTCAAAAGGTCAAAAATGGCATTTTCTGTATTTCCAACAGCATGCCTAGCTCTATCAAAATACTGTTACAAATCAGTTAGTCGCCCTCATTTGCATTCTATACGCATCAATAATGTCGAAATATATTCAAATCGTATTACTAAGTGGCATAAAAAGCTGGTTTTCCCACGTTAGTACCATGGGAATGGTCAGGACCGTAAAATCTCGCCAAAACCTTTACCCACTAGATACCAGCAACAAACTTGCTACACAGCATACTTGGACCATAACCTGCATTTTCAGAAGGGGAGCCCAAGTCGAGGTCACCCATGAAGGTCAAGGTCAAGGTCAAAATCGTCAAAAATGATATTACTGTATTTTCGGAGAAGATGCATTGCTGTATCTAAATACGCTGTCACAAATTATGCAATATGTTTCATCTATGTTTTATATACGACGGAAATGGCAAAATATCTTCAAATCACATTACAAATATGCATAAACCCCAGTTTTCCCACTTTAGTACCATGTCCTGGATCAATTCTCTCAGTTAAACGGGCCGGGACCTGATCAACGTAAGTGACATTGATAAAGATGGGTTATTGTACCCCATACAAACAAGGTACGACCCTGAGATCGGGATGAGTAGTCGAATCTCGGCGACAGTAGGTTCCTCTTCCAGTCCCCTCACGAGACGCATATGGGAAACCACAAATCGGATCATTCGCCAAATCGAATTTGTCATGGCAATATTTGTGCCAACGAGCCTTGTTTCGGATGAAACACTCTGCTCTCCCAGAACTACCATACCCCACATTGACGGGAAGTGCATTCATTCCTGGAACAGCCCAACGTTCTGAAGGAAATTGGTGTATGCTGCACCATTTCCATCCCATGAGTTGGAATCAAGGGGACAACATAATTCCTCTGCAGATAATGACTGGCACACGACACAAAGGTCCCAATCAACCCGGCGTGCGACCTGGAAATAAGAAGAGTTATAATAAAGGAGTCATCTGTATCTGTACCTATCGGGACTAAATTAGGATATTGTCAAAATATGCATCCAGCAAGCCCTAATTATGCCAACAGGCTGATTTCGTCATCAGGTTGGACTCCCCAACACAAAAATGTTGGAATTTTTGAAAAAATATAGGAATTAACTTGGTACAATTGAAAATTATAGTATTTATAACCTACTTGAAATTATTAAAGTCACACTTTCAAGTAGATTGAAAAAAATCAAAAGTTGGTTTAAAAATTAGAGCACAAAATTTACACATATTTGAAATCCCATGCTTGTTATTTATTATGATTGATTCTATTTGTATATGCGCAGCAAACTGACTTTTCATAAAACATTGCTTAGCCATTAGATTCGATAATAATCATTCACAAAATGGTCAAAAGTGGTAAATCAGCAAATGGATAAGGTGAAATCATGTCAAATTAAAAGAGTCTCAGTACTGGTACACTTTCTGTTTTGATTGGGCCCTCAGGGCATACAATAGGATTGCTGCTCCCTCTCAGGAATAAATAGGCGATCATAAAAAGCTGTTTTAAAGCTAAATAAAAGTCTAGGATAACCTATTTTGTGGAAGTTTCAACTCTGTGGCATATTTATAGGCCAGGTAATTAGAAAAAGACTTCAAAAAAGGTCTCCGCATTGACACACTCTCTGTGTCGTGGGGGGCACTCCCCTTCTTGCCCTTTTTTGGCTTCTTGCCCTTCTTTACTACACCCCTCCCCTCCTGCTGAGATTATTCCCATCATAAAACATTCAACTACATAAATAGGCTTATGTTCTCTCTCATCTGATTGAACACAAAAATGAAGGCAAGCCTACCCAGCCCTCCTCCTGGCCTTATCATCATCATCGATGACGATTGATCGATCGTCTTCCTCCAAGGTCAAACCGATCAGCAATTGACGATCGATTTTATCCTCCAATCATGTCAAAATTCACTCCACAATATCACACATGATGCCTATTATCTCTTCATTAATGTAGTATGCTTTCTTTGTCATATCAATGAGAACAAATGACTGAAAACACAATTTCCGAGCAGATTACAAATTAAAAAACACACTTACTGCCACCAGTGCCGCCATTTTGTCCACATTCAGTGGTTCCTCCGCACCAATAGGAGCATTTTGTGCGTGGCTAAACACGAAAATTCGAAGGCCTATGAAGCTGCCAATGCAATTTTTGTGCTTGGCTCCCCTTCCAGAATTGTTTAGTACATCATATAGAAGCCCTGTACCAAGTTTGGTGCTTTTGTCCAGTCAGTAAATGTTTTACCCTAAGCGACTGGACTAATGGAAGATGACCTAGAGTAAATGACAGGGTGAAAAGGGCAAGAGAGAGGAAGTGCAGAACAGCAGAGCAGGTTTTAAGGCATGTGAGCTGTGCTGTCGGTCCAGTTGCAGACCAGAGAGAGAGAGAGAGAGAGAGAGGAGAGAGAGAGAGAGAGAGAGAGAGATAAGAGATGATATGATATTATGGACACAAGATTTTGAAGAGAGAGGAGGTTATGGGTTAGACAGAGAGGGGTTATGCCTGGTGTTGGCTTAATGGTTAGAGTGGTGAGCTTTGGATCCTAGGGTCCCAAGTTCAAATCCCGCTCAGCTGTCGAATTAATACCAGGTGGGGTTATCTCGGCTTGTCATCCTTCCAAGGTCGGCAAAATGAGTGCCAGCTTGCTGGTATACTGTGTCGGAGTGGTGACCCGTCCAGGATTGTGCCGAATAGCCAAGGAGACTGCTTAGGCAGCACCAACACTGCACAGAGTATGGTCCCAATCTCTAATTTTGAAGCAAACACAGATTTGAGGCAATCGGCCTTCTCATGAGTGGAGTCGGCTGTGGGTGCTGTTTGATGTGATGGAAGGGATGGAAGGGGAGCATACACCAGAGACATACTTGACAAGGTGTCACCATGTTTTAGAGGGAGACAAGTTTGAAAGTTCATTTTTTGAGATTGGACAGATGTTTTCGAGCTCTCCTGAGAGGAGACACACTTGTTGTGGGCTTTGTGTAATGATCTGAGGTTACTTTCGGTCGGATTTGCCTTCCAGGAGGAGAATGTAAGTTGTTTTAAGGCAACTGCCTCACCTCAGGATTCAGAGTACCAAGAGCGGGAGGATGGGTAACATAATTGAAGATGAGATGGGATGAATCTGTACATAAGAGATAGCAGGTTTCTGTGGAATAATACCCAGGCTGAATTAATTTAGCGTTGGTGGATATCGGATATCAGTCCTGAAGGCCATTGTTATTCGTTTTTGCATTGTTCTTCCTTCCCCCCTTTGTCTATGCCTATCCCAACCCCTAATACTATTTGGTAGTCTGTAAACCCAGCGGTCCTTCATCGTTTTGCTGCTTCATGAACTTAGAACCTTCTATCGAAAAACAAAATTATCAAATATTTTTTTCCTGTTTCTCGAGTCAAATTTGTGTTTCTACGTGCCTAAAAAAAGCGCAAGCAATTAGATTACTTCATCTTACTGCATTTTCCTGTACTGTCCCATGAACAACTTACACATGTTTCAACTAGTTGACAATGACAAAATTTTATATAACGATGATTTTATAACATCTAGTGGACTGACTTCAAAGTGACACTGGTTCACATATTCCTTTCCAGCTACTTTTAGATAGTTTACACAAAACTTGTACCTGCATGAACAAATGATTAATAATGATTGTCTGTGAGGTACATTTGTACCAAGACACTTGCAATCACTATCAGATACATTTGTAGCAAGACACTTGTAATCATTATTAGATACACTTGTACCAAGACTCTTGTCCAAGATGGGAGAACCTGCTGGAATGACAACAATCTTTGCAGCACTTCGTAAATCTAGCCTTTATGGGAGAGTGGCCAAATGGAAGCCACCCCTGAGAAAAAGGCACATGAATGCATGCCTGGAGTTTGCAAAAGGGCACGTGAAAGACTCTGTGGTAGCTGAGATGAAAATTGAACTCTTTGGACTGAATGCAAAGCATTACATCTGGTGGAAACTGAGCACAGCTCATCACCCATCTAACAACATCCCTACCGTGAAGCTTGGTGGTGGCAGCATCATGCTATGGGGATGCTTTTCAGTGGCAGGGACTGGGAGACATGTATGGATAGAGTGAACAATGAATGGAGACAAATACAGGTACATCCTTGAGGAGAACCTGCTTCAGAGTGCAAAAGACCTCAGACTGAGGTGAAGATTGATGTTCCAACAGGACAATGATCCCAAGTATACAGCAAAAGCAATGCTGGAATGTCTTCAGAACAAGAATGTGGAAGTCCATGAGTGGCCTAGCCAAAGCCCAGACTTGAATCCCAATAAAAATCTGTGAAAAGACTTGAAGATTGCTTTTCCCTGACACTCCAACTTGACAGAGCTTGAGCAAATCTGCAAGGAAGAATGTGAGAAAATCCCCAAATCCAGATGTGCAAAGTAGATACAAATATACCCAACAAGACTCGAAGCTGTAATCATTGCCAAAGGTACTTCTACAAAGTATTGACTCAGGGGGTTGAATACTTATTGACGCAATACATTTTAGCTTTTCATTCTGAATTAATTTGGAAAAAAAATTCTAAAAACATGTTTTCATTTTGTCATTATGGGTATTTTGTGTAGATCGGTGACGAACATTTTAATTCATTCTATTTTTAATTCAGGCTGTAACACTACAACATGTGACGAAAGTCGAGGGGTGTGAATACTTTCTGAAAGCATCATATATCTTACTCTCTTACTCCAGATCAATTCCATTTTAGTAACTAGAACAACACTCGTAGAGCGCATAGTCTCACCTTGCGCATTCTTTCTGAACAAAAATACCATCATTAACTGAACACACTACCATAATGCCCCACTGCTATTATGGCCCATATAACCGTATCATCCGTGCACCCAATTATGTCAGTTTCTTGGCATGGGTTATGAAAGTCATAAATTTAATTTTTCACTCATATCGGTTCATACATCCGATATATGAAGTTTCAGATTTTTTGATGAAGATTTCAATTCAACCAATTATGGCTGGAATACCACTTCGCCAATGGCATCATCATTATCACCCTATATATCACATGGGGAGTTGATAACATTTGCAAAGTTTCAATTTTTTTCGTTGAGCGATTTCAGAGAAAATTATGTTCCATTTTTTTCCCCTTTAATCCAGCAGGGCTGCCATACCATGTGACCTATGACATCAGAGTTAGCAAAAAAATATTCTCCATGGGGAGTCGCTCCTATGTTTAATGTGTTCCATCGATCGGACAAGCGGTTGCAGAGAAAACCATTTTTTGATAAGGATTTCAATTCAACCAGTTATGGCTGGAATACCACTTTACTGATGATGTCATCGTTATCACCATATATACCACATGGGGAGTTGATGACAAATGCCAAGTTTTCATTTTTTTTCGTTGAGCGATTTCTGAAAAAAATGATGTCCAATTTTTTTCCTTTGATCCAATATGGCTGCCATATCATGTGTCCTATGATGTCAGAGTTATCAATAAAATATTCTCCATGGGAGTCTCTCCTATTTTTAAAGTTTCACATCGATCGGATAAGCGGTTGCAGAGAACCATTTTTATCGCAAAAATATATAGACGCGCGCGCGCACACATACGCACGCACGCACGCATGCACGCACGCACGCACGCACACAGCAATTGTTTCCCCTTTGAGCAAGACTAATAATAATCACCACTCATTTGTATAGGATAAACACCTGTTGAAGCCCATCTGGTGCCGATCTAAAGCTGACTATTTCTACATTTACAGTTCGGTGTGTTTCCTCACATTCACGTGTTCCAGCTCGTATCTAAATAATTGGGTAGTCGATCTAGTCTACCCTTATTATCAGTATTTCCGTCGATGTTTGTTGGGTAGTCCATCTAGTCTACCCTTATATCCATAGTTATTTCCGTCGATATGTTTGTTGGGTAGTCGATCGAGTCGAAAAAAAAAATCTCAAAAAAAATTTTTTTTGAGATTTTTTTTTCTACCCTTATTATCAGTATTAAAATGGCGATTTCAGTTAATACAATGGCGATTTCGATGAAACTTGGTTGGTAGGTTCATATCATGACCTAGTTGTGTGCAAATGAGAACCGTTGCTATGGACACGACCGTTGCCTAGCAATGGGACTTTGAAATTTTAGAAAATTCATCAAAAATTAATTTTTTTCGAAATCAAAAACGGGCCATGAGCGACCGTGGGGCAGTACATTCAGCCATATTGTCAAAAATTTCCAGCGGATCCTATGAAAACTGTCGGAGAAGATAGACTTTGATGAACCCTGGGTCGAAAACAATAAAAAACGAAGTTCGTTATATCTCAGGACTATGAGTCAGATATACATGAAACTGGTTAGGTAGGTTCATGGTATTGTCCTAGTTATGTGTGAGAAAGAACCGTTGCTCCTGGACCCTCGTTGCCTAGCAACGGCCGAAAAACCTCTAAATGTGGAGTATTTTAACGAAAAAAACAATCTGCAGCATTTAACCCTTGAAGCTGGAATCATGAATTTCTTGTGCTGTATCCTCAGGTCATTCCCCATAGAACAGGCCATCACGTCAGTGTTATAGTGTGTCGACTGTGATCCCTGCTCACTGCGCTCGCTCCGCTCTGTCTGTCTGTCTGTCTGTATGTATGTCTGTTCGTTCCAGTGCCTCGTTAATACAATGGCGATTTCGATGAAACTTGGTTGGTAGGTTCATACCATAACTAGTTGTGTGCAAATGAGAACCATGCTATGGACCCATCGTTGCCTAGCAACGGACCTTGAAATTTTTAAAAAAAATTCTGAAAAATTAATTTTTTCGAAATCAAAAATCGGGCCACGAGCGACTGTGGGCAGTACATTCAGCCATATTGTCAAAAATTTCCAGCCGGATCCTATGAAAACTGTCGGAGAAAGATAGACTTTGAATGAACCCTTGGTCAAAAACAATAAAAAAACGAAGTTCGTTATATCTCAGAGACTATGAGTCAGAGTATACATGAAACTGGTATGGTAGGTTCATGGTATGTCCTAGTTATGTGTGAGAGAGAACCGTTGCTATGGACGCTTTTGTTGGTAGAACGGCTGAAAAACGACTAAATTTGACTTGATCGACTACCCATGTCCACCTACCGGCTTGTTATAGTATAAGCTAGGTAGATGTTGATATTCCTTTTGGAGGTAGATAGGGAGAAGTTTGATATTCCTCTTTTGGTTAGATAGGTAGAAGTTGATATTCCTCTTGAATGTGGATAGGTAGATGTTGATATGCCTCTTGGAGGTAGAAGTTGATATTCCTCTTGGAGGTAGATAGGTACAGTAGATGTTGATATTCCTCTTGTAGCCTGATAGGTAGATATTGATATTCATGTTGTAGCCTGATTGGTATATGTTGATATTCATGTTGTAGCTAGATGGGTAGATATTGATATTCCTCTTCAAGGTAGATATTGACATTCCTTTTGGAGGTAGATGGGTAGATATTGAAATTCCTCTTTGATGTAGATGGTGATATATTTATTCGAGGTAGATAGGTAGATGTTGATATTCATCTTGTAGCTGGATAGGTAGATGTTGATATTGCTTTTGGAGGTGTATGTTGATATTTGTTCAGGAGGTAGATATGTAGATGTTGATATTTCTCTTGGAGGTAGATAGGTAGATATTTATATTCCTCTTGGAGGGAGATAGGTAGATGTTGATATTCCTGTTGTAGCTAGATAGGTAGATGTTGACATTCCTCTTGGAGGTAGATAGGTAGATGTTGATATTCCTCTTCGAGATAGATGTTGATATTCCTGTTGTAGCTCGATAAGGTAGATGTTGATATCCTCTTCGAGATAGATGTTGATATCCTGTTGTAGCTCGATAGGTAGATGTTGATATTCCTCTTCGAGATAGATGTTGATATTCCTGTTGTAGCTAGATAGGTAGATGTTGATATTCCTCTTTGAGATAGATGTTGATATTCCTGTTGTAGCTCGATAGGGAGATGTGGATATTCCTCTTCGAGATAGATGTTGATATTCCTGTTGTAGCTCGATAGGTAGATGTGGATATTCCTCTTCGAGATAGATGTTGATATTCCTGTTGTAGCTAGACAGGTAGATGTTGATATTCCTCTTTGAGATAGATGTTGATATTCCTGTTGTAGCTTGATAGGTAGATGTTGATATTCCTCTTCAAGATAGATGTTGATATTCCTGTTGTTGCTGGATAGGTAGATGTGGATATTCCTCTTCGAGACAGATGTTGATATTCCTGTTGTAGCTCGATAGGTAGATGTTGATATTCCTCTTCGAGATAGATGTTGATATTCCTGTTGTAGCTAGTTAGGTAGATGTTGATATCTCTCTTGGAGGTAGATACTGATATTCTTGATAGAGTCTGCAGCACAATGAACGAACCCATACATCGGTACAGTCCTCGAATCTCACGATGATGGCCTTATTCTTGGAGGCTGTTACACGTCATTAAGATAATACACGGCCAGCGGTTCGAGTTCATTCAACCTTGCCGCACAAGCACCCCTCATGATTGCGTCCCACAAAGAACTGACGAGCGCACATACGTCACGACGCTCGCTCTCAAGCCAAGAACCGCGATGACGTAACGACGCATTGTCCTTCCTGCGCTGGTAAAGGATGGCGGTGGGGGACGAGAGGGGAGACGAGGAAAACGGGAAGGCGGGAGGGTGGATGGATACCTTGAGCGGACACGAGACGAGTTGCAGGAGGTATTGAAAATATTCAATGTTATTGTTGTTTTGCTCAATCTATTTAAAGAATAATAATCATCTCGGAACAAGATGCTTGGGGGTGAGTGGGGGGGTGGTTGGAGAAGGAGAGGGTGAGTAGGCTTGTGGGGAGGGGGCATGCTTGTAGAACGAGGGGAGGTTGTTGCACTGTGTGTGTGTGTGTGATGTGTAAGTAATGATCGCTGTAATGAATCGAAAGATTGCACGTCGCGATGAAACGTGTTCTCAAACACTAAAAGGTGAGGAGATTGTGCCTTGTTTTCCATGATAATATACACATCGATGATGCCGTTCTGCGCTGATCGCGGGGACGGATCATGTATCAGTTTGAATTCGCCAGAAGAGACCAAACTGAGCTCGTCTTCGTCTCCCCCTCCCTCGATATCTACCAACCTGCGTCCATCGTACATTGCGTTGTGCGATTTGTATCGGTCGTCGCAAGCACCCGACGATGCGTTCCCAATGTTTCCTGTGTGTGTCCCATATTAAAACGAGACGTGACCCCATATATGGGAACCTAAATATTATGGCTTTTGGTCCATTCGACGTGCGCGCTCCGGTCGCTCGAACCTCGAGTGACTTTCCTGAAGGTTAACTTGTGTCATCGATTTGGCGACGCAAACTATTGCTATTTTGATTAGCGATTAGAACTCCTGCTGCACTAATAATGACCGAATGATTCATAATGATCGCGGCTTTCACGACGGGTGCCGCCAACATTGAAGCCACAAAGTTCGTCGCAACCTTGCAATGAATGGGATCGCAATGAATCGCAGAATCGACGACTTATGTATATATTTTGTATATATAACATATGTAGAATATACTATATATGTCATATAGTATATGTACTGTACTATATCTGTAGTTTGTGTGTGTGTATATAGTATATATATATATATAATATATCTGTAGTTGTGTGTGTGTGTAATATATATATGCTTATATATTATATACTATACTATATATATACTATATAATATATCTATATATCTGGATTTGTGACGGTATACTACTAATACACACACAACAAACTACAGATATATATATATATGCACACACAAATCCAGATATATATATATACACACACACAAACTCCAGATGATATATTAATTATACACACACACACACAACTCCAAGATTTTTTATTATATATATATATATATTATATATATAAATATATATATATTATATTATATTAATATATATATATGTTACTTATATATCTGTAGTTTGTGTGTGTGTGTAGTAAATAATAATCTGTAGTTTGTGTGATGTGTGATAGTATATATATTATGTATTGTATATATCTGTAGTTGGTGTGTAATACTCAATATATATATAATATATCTGGAGTTTGTTATATATATATATACACACAACACAAACTACAGATATATATATATGCACACACAAACTCCCAGATATATATATATACACACACACAAACTCCAGATAGATATATATATATACACAACACACACAAAACTCCAGATATATATAATAGTACTATTCTGTATTTTGTGTGTGGTGTATATATATATATCTTAGTTTGTGTGTGTGTATATATATATATATATATATATATATATATATAATATATATATATAATAATTGTACTTATATAGCTCGTAGTTTGTGTGTGTGTGTAATGATACTATCTGTAGTTTGTTCGATGCGCATATAATATATATATATATATACTATATATTACTATTTATTATATATATATATGTACTCGATATATCTGTAGTTTTGGTGTGTGTGTATAGTATATATCTGTTAGTTTTTGTGTAGATGTATATATATATATATATTTGAAGAATCTCTTCAACAGATTCTGTTAGTGAGAACGACAGTGTGAGTGTGTGTTATATATATATATATATGATATATATATATATATATTAATATATATATATATATATATATATATATATATATATATTTGAAGAATCTCTTCAACAGATTCTGTTAGTTGAGCGGACAGGTGTTGTGTGGTGTGTGATTAGATTGATTTTTTTTTTATTAAAAAAAAAAGTGCGTACTCCGATTATGTGGACGTAATTTCTGCCAGGCACAAAAGTGCAACTTTATTTGGGGATATCTTGCTTCTGACATGTTCAAACATCCGAAATTGGTTAATCGCTGGAATAATTGAATCATTGAATTTGTTAGATGTCCTAGAAGTATAAAACGGACTGTGATGGTTGTGGAAGGGCTATATGCACCAGAGTCCAAAATAACATTATTTCGTTTACATGAATCGTTTACTGCAATTTAACTTCAGCTCATGAACCTAAGACGGGTGTTGAAACAAGTTGTGCGAAGGAGGTACTCACGATGGTTGTCGTTGTCGAACTCTCTCTATCTATCCCTCTATCTATCACTCAATCTCGATGATTCCAATGGAGTCTCACAGCAAGGATTAGGATTGCAATGGGTGGATTGCCTTTGCCTTCCCAGTGGTAGAATTTGTTCAGGATTTACTGGCAATAACTCGCATACTCTTTCTTGAAAGACATCGTTGAATCTCTTAACATCCAACATCTAATGCAAGCAAAGACAATATCCATATTGACGTCCATTCGAGGGACGACATACTTTGTAATGTAAATGCCCTGCTGGCGAAGCACCAACAACATGGTTTATTAGTTGGGTCGGAAATCGAACCCAGACTGGACAGCTCAAATATTATGTACTGCTTCTCTACCATCTTGACTTTTGGCAGATCTTCACAAGAGTCCAAGACACCCCAAAAATATATAATGATGGTGTGTGTATGTGTGTGTGTGTGTGTCGTCGGATGTCACCTTTACACTCATCATAAGAAGGTGGAACGGAGCCCTCCCAGGTCTCAAAGCGTACACACACACACACACACACACACATACACACACACACGTGTGTGTGTGCGTGCACGTGCGCAAGTTGCTGCTGTTGGCTGCTATTTCCACACAAAGACCTCAGGATATAGAATGGTCTCAAAGTATCCACCTCGTGTGTGTGTGTGTGTGTGCGCGTGTGTGTGCGCATGCACATGCGCATGCAAGGTCAATCTCCCGATATGCAATTTAATAACAAAAATAAATTCCCACTTGGAGATAGCATGAAAACATCATGAATCAACCCAAGACTCAAACCGAAGGTGTCTTCACGAACATGGCAACAGTCCACTGGCCAATTGAGTGTTTAGGTTTGCGTCAATAGTTTCTCACACTAACACTGCAACTTACAATGGCCGACATTTTGTGTGCCTGCAGGGTGTTTATCTATACTTATAATTGTCTGTGTGTGTCAGTGTGTCTCCTCCGTAACTCTAAAACCATAAATTCTAGCAGCCTGAAACTTTGCATGCATACTAATAAATCTCCAAGGAAGTGCAAGAGTGAAAATTGGGTGTTTGGGTTAATTAAAACACCCCTTTTTGAAGAAAATTAAAGGCATTATTTAATTATATCCTTTATCAGGCACAATCCTTGGCCACCTCGCTCTCTGGGGTCTTAAAGCGTATCCTGAGTTCCCTCGCTGGGGTCTGAGGCTGCCATGTTTTTTGGCCTGCTCAACCATGCTTTGACTTGGAAAAGGCTACAACGATTTCTTAACGATAGTTTTTTTTTCTTCACTTTCCTCACTCATATTATCGAATGCCTGTTCATCATAGCAATGAATCGCTGTATACATCGCTTTTATAAGTACTATAGTTTTCAAATTAGGAACTTGGAGAGATTTCATGCATTATATGATACGATTTTCCATGATCTCCTCTCACAGCCTAATTAAAGTATATCATCTAAATGTTATTTTGGCTTTGAGGATTGGATATCATCCAGACGAAATAAGTGTCAAAATTTGCAGTGAAATCTGATAATTTAAAGAAATAACGAGTCTTATAACTGAGCCTATATACCTAATTTTTTTAAGCAACCTAGGCTATGTTCCCTCCTCCATATGTGCACAAGAAAATGTGAAATTTCCAAAGCATTAAACATCTTTTTCTAGTGTTTGGAGAATTATATTGAATGAACAAAAAATTTAGGAACATGCCAAAATTGACCAGCTTCATTGAACTATATGATTTAATGCATTTACTGCTTGACATCGCACACTGTTCCCCATAGAGACTGCTTATCCATAGTGTCTGCCAGATCTGTGTCTAAATTTTTGGAGGTTTCGTGAGGTGCTTTACAGGGAACCAAAGCAAATCTGGTGAAAAATGGACGTTTTAAAATGAAGTTCGAACATTTGTTTCGACCGAGAACCGATGTGATGAGCAGGCAACATGGTGGATTATCTGCAATGCTTATTTCACGGGCAATTAAACTTTGCGATGTCTCTCGGGTTGTTCTGCATTAAACAGCAACTCTTTCATGGATAAAGTCATCATTTGAATGAATTCATTTAATTTATTAAACTGCAGCGTGCGTGGTGAAGACCAGCTTTAAAGTTGAAGGGATCCTACCTGGGATGCAGCTTGCCGAGTGCCCTACAGACGATAGCGGTACAGGTTGTGTCCCGATCGGGATGTACAGTCGGCAGTTGCTACAAGGTGGTGGTATGTTTGGCGCCGGACATTTCTGGATGGAGCTTGTCTCTGGACGTGTCTTGGCGTTGCTTGTCTCCGAACGTGTCCGGACGGAGCTTGTCTCTGGATGTGTCTGGGCGTTGTTTGTCTTTGGACGTGTCTGGGCGGAGTATGTCTCCTGACGTGTCTGGACAGAGTTTGTCTGCGGACGTGTCCGGACAGAGTTTGTCTCCTGTTGTGTCTGGGCATTGTTTATCTCTGGACGTGTCTGGGTGGTGTTTGTCTCTGGACATGTCCGGGCTTTGTTGCCCCCGGACACGTCTGTGCAGTGTTTATGTCCTGACAGGAGTTTGTCTCCGGACGTGTCCGAGTGGTGTTTGCTTCTGGACAGCTTAACTCTTGACGCATCTGGGCAGTGTTAGGCTCCGAACGTGCATGGGCAGTGTTCATGTCCATACAGGAGTTTGTCTCCAGACGTGTCTGGACATTGTTCTTCTCCGGGTGGTGTTTCTCTTCGGACGTGTCCGGGCAGTGTTTGTCTCTGGACGGTGTTTGTTTCTGGACTGTTTATCTCCGGACATGTCCGGGCGATTTTTGTCTCTGGACAGTATTTATAGTATGACTGGTAGAAAATGGATTTCAGACATTATTTTGTTTCCATCTTCACTGTTATTCTATGCCGAAGCGTTTTGATGAGACAGTATGAATCGTAATTAATGCTCCACCGCACATCTGCATTCCCTTCCTCTCACCTCTCACTGCCTTCCCTCCCCCTACCCCTCTTCACTCTCCATCACTCCTCGCTACCCCCCCACCCCTTCTCGCCACCCCCCCACCCCTCCTCATCCCCCACCTCCTCTCTCTTTCCCTTCCACCTCCTCACTCTCACCCATCTCTCTTTCTCTCCCATTTCTTTTTCTCCTCCCACCCCTTTCGTATCCCCGTCAGCAAAGCGACGGGTGGTATTTGCTAGTATACAATTTAAAAAGGTTCCCTCAGCATGTGCAAACCATTGTGGAATGAAATTTTTTTTTTCTTTCCTTCAATTATTTCCTCAAAATTCCCCAATAAAACCCGATCATTGGCACTACGATAGGATCATAATTGTGTGAGATGAACAACAGCTGCTGCCTGCTCGTAGGGCAGAATTTGAAATACTCGCTGAGTACCCACCCTATGGGCGATCTTATTCCAAGCATGGAACACATTCTTCTGACTTATGATGCATACCTTTATTTTTTGCACTTCCCTTGATTGCTATAGGAGTCTCTGCTTCCAACAACAACACCGTTGCATACTTATACCGCACAAGAACAGAACTGAAGCTAATCACTCGTCAGCAAAAACTAGCAAAAAAGCAAAAATGATGGCACTTAGGTGGAATTTGTTTTGAAAGCCATTAATTAGATGTATTGGCCTATGTACATTCCAAGTTTCAGCTAGTTTCAATGTATAGCCTTTGAGATATGAGTGCAAACACATTTCGGGTGGACATACAGACAAACAGACAGACAGATAAGTTTGTCTCTTATCAACTGTCTTTATCCAAAAAAATATCAAGAAAAAAAACAGTAGAATCTTAAATTCACCAACGTGAATTTCGAGGGTTTTTGTTAAAAACTCAAGAATACGGAAATGGACGTTGCTGAAATTTGGGATATATTATCTCGACGTACAAAGGATTTACTTCTGAAATTTGCAGCCAATTTCATCCAGTGTAAGCCGAGAAACAAATTTTCAGTCCCTGTGTTAAAGTTGCGTACAGAGAAACCGTCCCAGATAATGAGAGTGGCGCTTTGTGCCTCCCTTGATAATGATCTAATAATGTGGGTGTAGCATTGAAGAGTGCCCTTCTATTTTCCTTTGGGAAGATGAGGAGGTCAGAGAAGAGCGACACTCTTAAACAGTTACACAAGGAACAAAAAACGAGGTTGGCACCTGATAACAGTCCAAAGTTAGAAGAAGCAAAGAATAACCTAAAACAGGCATATACTCATGCTCAAGAAAAATATGTGCTTGAAAAAACAAACTATAACACTCGCTGATGAGCAACAAAAAAAGCTGACTAGTATGGGCCACAGTTAACGAAATCACTGGTAGAAAGCCTACCAAGTGTGGACTTCTCAAAGGTGAAAACAATAACAAATGAATGAGAAAGTGGAAGTAGCACTTTTCAAATTTACTTGGACAAAGCTTTATCATACATGATCACCAACAGGTGCAAACAATAATCGAGCAAACTTTACCAATCAAAACTGGTGATTTTACACTCGATTAACTGGAAAAAACTAAGTAAACATTATCAAACTAGAAGGGCACTCAGTGGAGCATATACCTCTGCCAGGCTGAACTTTTTTTTTTTTGTATACATCTTCGAGGCTCATGGAAGAGCTAGTTTCGTGAATGAATCAGGACCTAACATTAAAAAAACAGGACACGCACCACGTATGCATGGGGTGGAGAAAATGGATAAAGAAGGAAACTCCAAGGAGGGAAAACTGGAAAAGTGGAAGCAGGAAGGATTTGTGTGGGGTTAACGAGGGTATAAAATATCATGGTTTAGGATTGGGGATGATCTGAGATGATTGTGAACAGCTGTCTTGATGACCTGGAGGGAAGAATGAGATTGAAGAGGATGTGGAAGTTGATTCCACAGATGAGAAAAAAACGAGGAACAAATGAGTGGAGGTGAGCAGTGATCCTAGATTTAGAGAATTTCACCAGAAGGGGGTTGATGGTGGACCGCGTAAGTCATGCGGAAATCTGGAGGGAGACAAAGCACGTAAAGAGCAGAGGGTGCAAGACCAGAAAAGAGGTTGTAGAAGATATAAAGACCATAAACCTGACTGTAATGGTGAAGTGATATACCCATAGACTCAGCTTCTGCAAGGGTGATTTCAATAATCTTGAAGGCCTTGGTTTCCACAGCATGAAGCTGAGCAAGATGTGAGGCAGGGGAGCCAACCCAGAAGGGAGAGCATTACTCCATCAAGCTGCAGATGAAGGATTTGTAGGTGGATAAGAGTTCAGGTGTGCCAAGGAACAACTTTGTATGATGGAAGGTGCCCAGTCGGCGGCTGGCTTTGGAGGCCAAATTTGAAATGTAGCTTGCCCAAGAGAGGTCATGGCTGATAGTGAGAGGAGTTTGTTTACTTTTTTTATACCACTGATAGGCTGGATCTGCATCCGGATCTTCATCAAAATCGAATCAATTCGTCCATGTCACACACCCAAATTGTCCACCAAGTTTCATCCGAATCCGTCCATAACTTTTTGAGATATCCTGCTCACAGATAAAGAGACGGATAGAGGTGAAAACACAACTTCTGTCCACCTTCAATGGAGGAGGTAATAACAAAGCAAATGGACTGGATAATATCCCTGCTGAAGTTTGGAAAAGTGTGGCTTTGGACAGTGAGCTACTTCAGGTATGGAATAAGGTTTTCACAGGTGAAAAGTTCCTGTATGCAATGAGGTTTTTGCATGTAATAAGGTCATAAAGCACCATTATTCTATTTCCTAACAAGGAGCTGATACTCCAGGTGCTCCACCTTTTGGAGGATATGAGAAATAGATCTGTTTAAAATGAAAGCTAAATGTTGAGCGATTTTTGAAATATCACGCACATAAGCTGTTGCCGAAACAGTTGCCATCACAACATAATTCAGCCAATAACAGCGATGATCTAATCGGGTTGAGATAATGTCATGAGGAATAGATATCTGCAATATGAAAGTGAAATGTTCAATGGTTTTTAAAATATCTTGTACACAAAAGTACATGGACAGATGATTGATCAGTCGGTCGATCGGGTGGTCGGTCAATTGGACGGAGCTCATTTTAACGTCCCTGTCTCTGACCTTGTTGGAGGAGTGGGGGACAAAAATGGTAATCTGTGTCTCCCTGAGCTCTATCAAAGGATCAGCTTAACACCAGTGGCTGATAGAATTTATAATAGGATGATGTTGAATAGAATCAGGTTGCATATGGACTCAATACAATGAGGAAAAATCAAAATGGTTTCCGTTCAGGGAGTTCAACAGTTTCACAGATTCTTTCATTGAGAAGGCTCATAGAAGGTGAAATGAAATTTTTTTCAGCAGTGATAACATTTGTGGATATTAAGAAAGCATTCAATTCCATGAATAGGAAGATGTTGTTGATTTTAATAGCATATGGTATACCAGATAAAATAGTGAAGGCACTGGTGATAATTCACAATGACACTCAAGCTCAATAAATTACAATTGATGGCTTGATTTTGCAAACTATATTGCGCTAATCTCAGACACATTAAGAGACCACTTCCGGTTCTGGGTTTGCAGCAATGGCAGGTTCTCTCAGGGGTCTCTGCCGACTTTCTTAAAGTTAAGTTTCCGGTCGATTTTTGTCCCATTTTAACTGTTTATTTTCTCACCGACATGTTACTGTGTGTTTCTAGTTCGGTTTTGTTTCAAAAATCGTGCTATTTTGTGAGTTTTCGTCTTCCTTGAGGCCTACCCATCCTTCCCCTCTTGGTGTACGATCGTTTTTATTTGTATTCTCTCCCTATTACCTTAAATTCCTATTTTCCCCACTTGTCCAATGCCCCCATCCCTCCCAACTAAACACTCTGTTTCTTATCTTAAATTTAAAAGAAAAAAACAACAAAAAACTACCTTTCTCCTGCATAACCACAAGTCCCAATGCTCTTCTTCTTCTTCTTTCTTCTTCTTCTTCTTCTTCTTCTTCTTCTTCTCTTCTTCTTCTTCTTCTCTTCTTCTTCTTCTTCTTCTTCTTCTTCTTCTTCTTCTTCTTCTTCTTCTTCTTTCCAACCTTCCATTCCCGAATCTTACCTAATCCTTCAAAAAATATTAATCTTTGGTGTAGCCTTTCTATCTATACACCTCCTGTAACCACATGTCTCAACACCCTCTTCTGATACTTTTCATCGATCCATCAGCTTCACTCTGCATTTACTGTTCCAAATTCACCATACACCTCCACAATTTTTTCTCCAACCTTGCCATTACCTAATCTGATGAAGACTCTCTCTCAAAAATATAATAATAATAATAATAATAAAAACAATCTCTTTTTGGGTTCCTTGATTCCTTGTTTCCTTTCTATCTATACACCTCCTGTAACCACATGTCTCTCCACCCTCTTCCTGATGTATATATATTTTTTTACAATTGATGGCTTGATGGAGGGGCAGGTAAGCAATAATGAAATGCTTCATCTTCCTCTTTCACATGTGTGGTTCTCATTACTGTATCATAATTCACGACTCCTCTATTTCAACAGACTGCTCTCAATTTGACCTTTACTTCATACTTTACCTAAAAAAAAAAGATGCTCAGACCCTACTCAACCAGGTTTAAACAGCAGCAAAGGCAGTCGGATTGCTCATTAATGCAGCAAAGACTGATTACATGTTATTCAATCAAGAAGGAGAACTTAAAAGAGATTAGTGGAAAACCTTTAAAAGGGGTATCTGACTTTCAATATCTTGGGTCCTGGATTAACAAAAGTAACAAAGATTTTGAAGTAAGAAAAGCCAAGGCTTGAACAGCGCTCAATAAGATGAATACTGTATGGAAATCAAATCTTGACAGAAACATTAAAGTGAAATTATTTTGTGTAACAGTAGAGAGTTTGCTTCTATATGCTGTCAAGAGAATCACACTAACAAGGACACTCGAGAAGCAAATAGATGGCTGCTTTACAAGATTATTGAGGGCAACACTGAATAGATGCTGGAGAGAGCATCAAACAAATGAAGAACTTAATGGTGGATTGTCCTTTGTATCTAGTACCACACATTAAAAAAAAATGAAGACTAAGATTTGCTGGCCATTGTTGGAAAAGGAAGCAGGAACATG
>CM068952.1:152993337-153025703 GCA_035128595.1 Eptatretus atami
CAAAACCAGGTATGATGTGAGCTGCATGTCATCCAATGCTGGTCGAAAGTCTCCATCTGCAAAGATTCAAGCTGAAAGTCGAGGAAAGATGTACCTTACTCCAAATTTCAAAAATTTGCTAGTTACTCTCATGTTTTGTGGATAAGTTCAATCTCCCTCCTCTGTGATCTCCCCATACCTGATGCCCTTTCACATGTGATGATATAAAAGGCTAAAGCATCCTAAAGTGCTTTGATTTAATTACTTTAGTGTTCATTACCATGCGTACAGGAAGGGGAGTTGCCGACAGTGGTCTAGTCCGAACTTGTCCCGGTACGATAAGCGAGATCTCTCAAGACTCGACATAACTACGTGGATTTTCCCCTGCTTGGTGGTGCACAAGACATTAATCAATTATTCTGAGTCGTTATCAACCCCGCTTAAACCCTGCAGGGACTTTCAGATGCTTCCGTCCGGAACGCTCAACTTGTGGGAGATCCTGGCGACTTAGGAGACTACTCGAAGGAGAACTGAAGATCGGGCCTTACAGATGATCAATTTTCATGACTTCATAAGGCTTTCGATGTGCTTCATCAGGAAGCTTTTTGAGGTCCTCCATGCCGTACGGTGTTCCTGAGAAAGTTTAAGCAGATCAGTCCACTACTCAAGACTGTGTGAAGGCTGCTCGCTGATGGACAAACAAGATACTTTGAAATCTCGGCTCTTCACTGATGAAAAATTACGCATAACAAGGCGTATACGTTGCACCGCTTTGTTTATTGGGTCCTTGACATCGCATTGAGCTTTGCCATCATGGCGAGGAGAGCTTTGTTATACGCTCGTCCCCGTTAGCACAGTGTTCGAGCCCATAATGATCACAGATCTTACTTCTTGCCGACGACATTGCTCTGTATCAACAACAGCGAAGAAGCGAGCGATTCACACTGGCTGTGGAGGCAATGCAAGTATAGATTGCTAACAGCTTATGCCAAAAAGATGACGTGATATGGCTACTAATATTATACACCAGCATTTGTACCTTAGAAGGTACGGTGCTTGAAGTACAGAAGACTCGTTATTCTGCTCCTGGACATTGCCTCGACTGAACAGCATACAAGATTTAGACGAGCTCTCACATAATGCCTTGCACTGGTATGAGAGTATGTGAGTTGGGAGCTGAGACATTACTAAAGGCGAGCTTTTTGTCATACAACAGTGAGTCTTGTTGGCTATATGGTGAGACTGGACGCTTATGTTGATACAGAGAAGCATAGTGGGTCTCATTCACTGTCCATGCTTCAGATAGCCCTTAACGGTCTTGAGAGATCATTACGTAACGCATTTATATGCTGAGCCTGCCAAGAGATCCGTCAAGTCTGTGACAAGGAGGGTGAGATGCGTGACACTCGTTCACACGCCTGAACACTGTCTCTAATCCCTCAATTTTGGTGGCCACACAGAGCACTGCCAGAAGAAGGTAGAAGTCGGCGCACCTACCATTCAGTGCCGCGGGAGCACGCCTGAAGCATGAACAAACAGCGCTGATGCTGCATAGAGTTGACTGAGGTCTATATTCATGAGACCCAACCGATGGCAATAGTACTAAGGCACATTACTCTCACAGTAAGTGTATTATAGTATAGTAGTTAGTATAGTTGCTCTGATGTCTTTAGAATAAGTATCTTTAGCATGTCTTCCGATGTCCCTGTTGCCCCCCTTTTGTAACCATCATTTGAAAATGACAACTACAATCGTGTCTGATTTCATTTTACACAGTTGAACTCGCATGCCTAGTATAAAGTTTCCTGCCATATTGTTTCGCAACGAACTATTACTACTGTACATCGGGTTGAATGTCTTGGAATAGTTGACTTTACTGGAGTCTCTATCACTCAAGTGTCATTATCGACTCATTGTCCATCACATAACACATCTTCTACACAATATCCATTGCATAGCTGATCATCCCTAAGGATAGCTAATATCTAAATGCCAGATTTACTAATTCCACTTTTATCATTTTTGTTCATTTGTCACATGAGATTGTGACACGCTGTTTCCGACGTATGAGTAACAAGCTCTTTTAGATTTAAACATAATACAACAGTCTGCCACCCCACAACCACACCCAACAAAAATATTGACTTTATTAAGTTTACCACTCATTCTTTAGTGGCTATTCAAATTGTTCTTAAATGTGCAATACCTATTCAAGAACTCGAGCATGTTCTTAAATAGTGGGTGAGACCACCTCTTGTCTCTTCATCCCTGGGATCATGTTGTGGTTCTTACCACATATTGAATATTTGCCATCATCGTTAGCCAATCTGATCGTGATTGGGTGCTCTACAGAAGATATTGTGGATGCGGAACTAAGAATATAGTACCTAGTGAGCAGTGCTGTCAATTGCTACAGTGCCACCTACTCCAAGACTCGTGCTAAGGTCTGCTCGCCTGATGGAGAAACAGAGTACTTTGAAATTCTGGCTTTCAACCTGATGAAAAATCTTACCGCCATTACAAGGTGATACGTTGGCACCCTTTTTGTTTATTGTGGTCCTTGACCATGCACTGAGGCTTGCCATCAGTGGCAGGGAGGAGGAGCTTGGGTTTACGCTGGTTCCCCGTTGGAGCCACCGTGTTCGACCCATAATGATCACAGATCTTGACTTTGCCGACGACATTGCTCTGATATCAGACACAGCGAAGAAGGCGAGGGATCTACCACTGGCTGTGGAGGGCGAATGCAAGAAGATTGGTCTACAGCGTTATGCCAAAAAGATGAACGTGTTATGGCATATAATATTGATGACACCACCATTTTGCTACTTAGAAGGTACGGTGCTTGAAGTTAAGAAGACTTCATATCTTGGCTCCTGGATTGCCTCGACTGAACAGGACATCAAGATTAGACGAGTCCTCACATAGAATGCCTTGCACGGTATGAGGAAGTATGGAAGTTGGGCGCTGAGAGATGACCTAAAGGGCGGCTTTTTGTCACAAAGTTGAGTCTGTGCTGCTATATGGAGTGGAGACATGGACGCTTATGGTGCAACAAGAGAGGCATTAGATGGGGTCTACACGCGCATGCTCAGGATAGCCCTTAACGTGTCTTGGAGAGATCATGTACGGAACGTCAATTTATATGCTGGCCTGCCAAGAGTATCCGTCAAAGTCTGTGAGAGGAGGGTGAGACTGGCGGGACACTGCGTTCAGCACCCTGAACTGTCTGCTAATCCCTCATATTTTGGGAGCCCACACAGAGCACTGCCAGAAGAGGTAGAAGTCGGGCCACCTACATCAGTGCACTGCGGACGACACGGCCTTTGAACGCATGAACAAACTGAGGACTGATATGCTGGATAGGTTGATCTGGAGGTGCTATATTCATGGAACCCAAGATGGCATAGACGAAGGCCAATATACTCCCTCATATTAATAGTAGTAGTAGTAGTAGTAGTAGTAGTAGTTGCTGTCTTTAGAATAAGTATCTTTAGCATGTCTTCTGAGTTGTCCTGTGCCCCCTTTTGTGACCATCCATTGAAAATGACAACTACAATGGTCTGATTTCATTTGTGACACAGTTGAACTCGCATGCTAGGTATAAATGTCTTCTCTGCCCTATTTGTTCCAAAACCGATATACTGCCTCATCGGGGTTGAAATGTTTTGGGAAGTCTGGACTTTATGGAGTCTCATATGCTGGTGTCATTACACTCACTTGGCCATCAATAAACACTTCCTACAAATACCATTGGCATGCTGACTCATCCCTAAGGATAAGCTAATATCTAAATGCAGTATTTACTAAATTTCCACATTTTAGTCATTTATTTGTTTCATTTGGTCACATGAGATTGTGACACTTGTTCCAGTCACTTGAGTTAAACAAGGCTCTTTTAGATTAACCATACATACACAGCTTCTGTATTGACTTTATTAATGTTTACCACTCATTCATTTAGTGGCTATTCAAATTGTTCTTAATATGTGCAAGCACTATTCAAGTAACTCGAGCATGTTCTTAATAGTGGGTGAGACCACCTCTTGTCTCCTCTCATCCCTGTGGATATGTTGTGGTCTTTACCACAATTGAATATTTCCATGATTTATATGGCAATTCCACATCTGTGGTTTCCCAAAATATATCAGTGATATTTGTGATTGGTTCTTCTTTGCAAAACGAGTTGTACTTTCTTGAGCATGCTTTTTCCAGTACTTACACTGCAGGTAGACAGAGCTGAGAAAATTTCTTTACAACCAACGACATCAACCGAGCCATTGGCCTCAGAGATTTACATGAACAAAAGGATGGGGAGGTGGTGAATTTGTGGTGGTGGAGGGAGGATGAGGAAAATGAGGAGAGATCTCCACGGAGCATTATGATGGACCATCACCCAAAGGGGACATGATGTAGTGGTCACATGGGTTTTGATAAGTTGATATTGACACCAGTCCTGAGAAATGCCATTTTACCTCAATGGCTTCATCAGCAAGACACTTAGTTGTGATAATGCTTGTAAAAGATGTCTTCTTTGACCTATTGGGTAATAAACTGCAAACTAAAATTCCACTTTAATGAGATATTTGACTGTGGCCCATGCATTACTTATGGACTAATGCATGAAATTATAAAAATATCAACTAAAAATAGATTTTGGAAAGGGGATAATACAATAGACTGTCACAATGACCCTACATCATGCAGAAGGCATGATCAAAATTTAAGAGCTCAAAATACATTGTCTTTCTTCCATATGTTATTTGCCTGGTGATAGAATAACTCAGCAAGAAAGAACACTGATATAATAAAAATTAAAGAAAACAAATAATACTTCTCATGTATTGTGCGACAATAACTTCAAAAAAAAAATAAAAAGACTTTGTAATACACACTCAAACTTAAAATAATACGCTGTAATGCTATATAATCTCAAATACGAAAAAAAGACAAGGACAGTTAAAACTCGTAACACTGTTTTCACAGCCTAATGAAATGTTTAATTTGACACATAGGCCCAAGGGTACTTTTGTGGCAAGAAAAATAACAATGAATATATTAACATCGACTTAACCATTATGGAACTCAAGAATGAAAAATTGGACAAAAATCTTGAGTTAAAAGTGGGTTGCTGAATCGGTCGCAACAAAATTTACAAAACAAAATCAGCAAATGATTCCATTTTAAAATATGTCCAATCCTTGTGTGTAATCCCTTAACTAAAACAAAATCCATTATAAAGTTTATAAATTAACATCCTTTACAAGTTTTTTTTTTTTCAGTTCAGCTGGGGAATAATCAATTGGCTCCGAATTAATCAGCAACCCAGACACTAAAACAAGGGAAGTTCTCAATGATTCACCAAGCGTCTCATAAAAAACTGAAGCGTCGTGAGATTTCACACAATGAGACAATATATTGGAAGTGGTTTCTCAAACTTAATCGATTGTACAGATCAATCACCACTTAATTGGAAACAGAACTACAAAGCACTAAAGATGTGCGAATCATCACTATTCCACCACAATTGGAATGAAGTTAAGCTTCTGGTTTGGCTCAACTGGCTGAACTTTTGTATTGTAATCTGGGGAATGTAGGTTCAAATGCAACTCTGATGGATTGGCGATGGCGATGCCACACTTCACAATGTTAGTATTGCATGCCTCATTAACGGTGATGTAGTCCTCTGAACCTCTGCATATGATTGATTGACTGATTGATTGATTACACCAATGCTGACCTAGGATTCATAACTTACCTTCCTTGAACTTTCCAGGAAAAATACAAGTTGGAGTCACAGAACCAAAAGGAAACGGTAGAGAAAGTTTTCCTTCAAGTTTTCAAGAAAATTAAAATAAAGAACTCAAAATAACCCCAACAAAACGAAAAAGCAAGAAAGTAAAAAACAGTGGACTGCCCAGAAAATGCCAATAAGGAGGTTCATGAAAGTAGCCAGAGGGCTAACCGTGGGGCTTCAACACACTGCAAGTGTCATATTTCAAGAGGCAATTGATAAATGGGGCTACAAAAGAAATGTTACAATGATACACTCTGGGTCTCGTCTTACACAGACAGCCAAACCATATCAATTTGTCATATAATTATTTTTGCAAAGATTGAGGCTCAAGGAAGAGCTGAGAAACTCGGTCACATTCAGCAGGAATTTCCTCAACGACTTTTGTGCCGCAAGCCATTACATAATCATTGAATGCATTGCTCGCAATTCAAACTTTTTTCAGAAGGACTTGGCAAAGCTCTTTTGTTGCCACAGCTTCTTGCCTCCAGGCATTAACAGTCTCGCTTCACGTGAGTGCTCAGAACGAAACTGATCGAATCAAACACCAAAACAAAATGAGAAACATGTCATGCCTTTGTCTTCTACACTTGATATCAATGAAGATGGATAATGGGAGGTCTATGTTACACATCCTTATGTCTGAATCAGGAGTTAATAACCAAGAAGTGAAGGTTGCTTTCCAACCGTAGCTTTGCTATCAAACTTAAATAATTATTTTCAAAGACATATGTAATGGCATGGAGAGCACTGAATAAAAGCCAGAAAAATCAAGACTCAGAGTCTGAATGTTTGTTTTAATACCCGATGAATGGTGGTAAGGTTACACATAGGACAAGAAAAACCTGTGAGGTACAACATAAAGCTATGTTTCGTCCATGACCAATCTCAACATGGCAGTGCCTCTCTGACTTCTACAATGTAGCACATTTGGTATACCAGAATGAACTTAAACACAGGCACTTTGACAGTATAACCAAGTTTAACAACTGCGTAACCACTTTTACAGTGTAATTCCTTTTCAATCAAGTAGCATTGACAATCATGGGGAATAAACTCTAATAACCTCCTGTTACATTAGAACTACGAACAATCAGTTAAGAAAAGGACAATATTGAATTCAATGAGCAATCAATGGAATTGATGAATAATCGGTGGAATTAAAGAACAACAGAAATATCAATTGTGGCATGCCATGAACTTATTTGATTCTGAAACTCCTTAATGAAAAATATCTCATATTACACCCAGCTGCTACTTGGGGTATTGTACTATTTGTACATTCTAAGCAACAATCAGTTCTTAAAATTCATGAAGATCAACTGCATGCAGAGTACAAACACAACTGTAACATAGCGAAATAAATCATACATCACTGTGTGTTATCAATCATTCGATTTTCTGCATCCGAGTGATTCACATGTCAACAATGTGTTATTCTCTAAGAGGTAGTACGCTGTAAAGTGGCCCAAATGGCACCGCCTTGTACCACCTGGCACTCCACAATAATACAGTCTGGCACCCGCATTGATAGTCTGGCACTCCACATTAATACAGTCTGGCACCACCGCATTGATACAGTCTGGCACCCCACCTTGGTACAGTCTGGCACCTCACCTTGGTACAGTCCTGGCACCCACATTGTACAGTCTGGCCCCACATTGATACAGTCTGGCACCCCACCTGGTACATGTCAGCCAACGCCAATTGTACAGTCAGGCACGCACATTGATACAGTCAGGCACGCCCACATTGATACAGTCAGGCACGCCACATTGATACAGTCAGGCACGCCACATTGATACAGTCGGTCAGGCACGCCACCATTGATACAGTCAGGCACCCCACATTGATACAGTCTGGCAGCCCATTGATACAGTCTGGCACCCCACATTGATACAGTCTGGCACCCCACATTGATACAGTCTGGCACCCCATTGATAAGTCTGGCACCAACATTGATAACAGTCAGGCACCCACATTGATACAGTCTGGCACCCACATTGATACAGTCTGGCACCCCACATTGATACAGTCGGCACCCCACATTGATACAGTCTGGCACCCCACATTGATACAGTCTGGGCACCCACAATTGATACAGTCAGGCACCGCACATTGATAACAGTCAGGCACCCCACATTGATACAGTCAGGCACCCACATTGATACAGTCAGGACCCCACATTGATACAGTCTGGCCCCCACATTGATACAGTCTGGCACCCACATTGATACAGTCGGCACCCCACATTGTACAGTCGACCCCACATTGATACAGTCGGCACCCACATGATCAGTCGGCACCGCACAATTGATACAGTCGGCACCCCACATTGATACAGTCTGGCACCCACATTGATACAGTCTGGCACCCCACATTGATACAGTCTGGCACCCCCACATGATACAGTCTGGCACCCACATTGATACAGTCTGGCACCCCAACATTGATACAGTCTGGCACCCCACATTGATACAGTCGGCACCCACATTGATACAGTCTGGCACCACAATTGATACAGTCTGGCACCCCACATTGATACAGTCTGGCACCCACATTGATAAGTCTGGCACCCATTTGATAATCTGGCACCCATTGATAGAGTCTGGCACCCCACATTGATAGAGTTGGCACCCCACATTGATAGAGCTGGCACCCCACATTGATAGAGTCTGGCACCCACATTGATAGAGTCTGGCACCCCACATTGATAGAGTCTGGCACCCACATTGATAGAGTCTGGCACCCCACATTGATAGAGTCTGGCACCCCACATTGATAGAGTCTGGCACCCCACATTGATAGAGTCTGGCACCCCATTGATAGAGTCTGGCACCCCACATTGATAAGTCTGGCACCCCACATTGATAGGTCTGGCACCCCACATTGATAAGTCTGGCACCCCACATTGATAAGTCTGGCACCCCACATTGATAGGTCTGGCACCCCACATTGATCAGTCTGGACCCCACATTGATAGAGTCTGGCACCCCACATTGATAGTCTGGCACCCCACATTGATACAGTCAGGCACCTCACATTGATACAGTCAGGCAACCTCACATTGATACAGTCTGGCACCGCCCACATTGATAGAGTCTGGCACCCCACATTGATACAGTCTGGCACCCCACATTGATACAGTCTGGCACCCACTTTGATACAGTCTGGCACCCACATGATCAGTCTGGCACCCCACATTGATACAGTCTGGCACCCACATTGATACAGTCTGGCACCACATTGATACAGTCTGGCACCCACATTGATACAGTCTGGCACCACAATTGATACAGTCTGGCACCCACATTGATACAGTCTGGCACCCACATTGATACAGTCTGGCACCCCACATTGATACAGTCTGGCACCCCACATTGATACGTCTGGCACCCCACATTGATACAGTCCAGGCCACCCACATTGATACGTCAGGCACCCACATTGATACAGTCTGGCACCCACATTGATACAGTCTGGCACCCCACATTGATACAGTCTGGCACCCCACATTGATACAGTCTGGCACCCCACATTGATACAGGTCGGCACCCACATTGATACAGTCTGGCACCCCACATTGATACAGTCTGGCACCCACATTGATACAGTCAGGCACCCACTATTGATACAGTCAGGCACCCACATTGATACAGTCAGGCACCCACATTGATACAGTCAGGCACCCACATTGATACAGTCAGGCACCCACATTGATTACAGTCAGGCACCCACAATTGATAAGTCAGGCACCCACATTGATACAGTCTGGCACCCCACATTGATACAGTCTGGCACCCACATTGATACAGTCTGGCCACCCCACATTGATACAGTCTGGCAACCACACATTGATACAGTCTGGCACCCACATTGATACAGTCTGGCCACACTTGATACAGTCTGGCGCCCCACATTGATACAAGTCTGGCACCCACATTGATACAGTCCTGGCGCCCCACATTGATACAGTCTGGACCCCCATTGATACAGTCTGGCAATGGCAACGTACATTCAGTACATCGCCATTACCCCATCATGATACCCGCACCCACACACCTTGATACAGTCTGCAATCAGTCCCCACATTGGTACAGTCTGGCACCCCACCTTGATACAGTCTGGGCACCACATTGGTACAGTCTGGCACCCACATTGGTACACAGTCTGGAACCCCACCACACTTCACCAGACTACATGCACTACATTGGTACATCTGGCACCACATTGGTACATGTCTGGCACCCACATGGTACTGTCTCACCCACATTGCTTCTCAACAATCTGCTATGGCTTCCAAGTCAACTTCACAGAAGCTTTCTGACTTTTTTCTACTCTCTTCGCCAACATGTGGCTCTCACAGAACCCTTTCATATCCTCTCCCTGTTACACCAACTTTTCACCCATCATCTCAGATCATCTCACATCCAAATGATGATCTTTCATTCATCCCTTAACCCTGTCTCCCCAGTCCACCTCCTGCAAATCTCCACTTTTTTCCTTCCTCAGAGTTTGTCCACCCTGTGTGTCCTCCCCTACCCATCATTCCCCACACATCCCTTATGTCCAAGTCTCCTAGTTTTTCCTTCAACCTGCTGTTGGTGTCCCCCCCCCCTCTTTCTGCTCTTCCTTTTTTTCTGTTGCATGCCAATGCAAATGTTTTCTAACTCTTCCATGAGCCTTGCCTTTGTATTCAATAAAAGTGACTGTGTTTAAGTTCATCCTGGCACACAAACGTGGCTACATGTATTAACCTTCGAGACACTGCCATGTTGAGATTGGTAACTGGCAAAACAAAGTTTTATGTTGTGCCTCGCACATTCCTTTTCCTGTCCTTATATGTAACATTATGACGACTTAATGGGTATTAAAATGGACAATCAGACCGAGTTTTGCTTCTCTTGGCCTATTATTTGGAGTGCTCTCCACACTGTCACCTGATGTCAGGAATGGGATACCACAGAAGAGACAGGTACAGGTCAACCTTCAATATTTGCCATTGTTCATGATGACCAATTGGCATATGATATTTGGGGAATATCGAGGGTATAAAGTATCACAGGTTGTATATGTTCAACTCTCATGTAGCACACTGCATGCAGAAGGGAATGTGTTAATGTTAAATTGAATGGCAAGTAAATTCCTGTGAATAGATTGATTCATATAGGCACTTGAAATTGTGTGTGAAATGAAATAACTTTTCAAAATCTAAGATGGCTTCTGAAAAAGTTGAACAGCTCACAATAGAAGTAGAACACTTACGATAGTTATTGAAGGAGCAGGTGACAGGGGCTGACACAATATAAGCATGTGGTAGTGCTTTGCATTTTAAGGTGGAGCCATGGGGAGGGGTCGACACTGGCTCAACACCTCCCCTGCCAGGGTTTAGGGGCCCTGGCCCGTTGTCCTACCCTCCCCCCCCTCCTCCGCACTCCAATGCATATCAGGTGTTGACCACCATGGTGCAGAGACGGCAGACAAGCTCCAGACCACCAGAGTGGATATTCGTAGAAGTTTGGGACCGTGAACCATCCCAATATGGTTAACTTATGGTCTCCTACAATGAACGCCGACCCAGCATCTCGATCCAGTCCAAGGGCGGATCTGCACAACTGGCCTGGCTTGCAAGACCATCTGCCTGGAGAAGTGTGAGGCACATTGCTCACTGAGATTGCCAGGCCGGCGGTGTCTAGTACGCAATGACCCAGTGGTTAATGACGTATGGCTCGGCCAACCCAGGCAGGAGTCTGAGGTTGCCAGCGGAATGCCCGTCACTCACCCCACCAGACTCCCCTGGGAGGGCCATGCCGCACGCAGTGAGTCGCAAGCACCATGGAGAAATTCTGGGGAAGGGGAGTAGGACCCGTGTCAATGGGGTACCCCCTTCTGAGACATTGTGGGAGTATCGCATGTCTTATAGAAGGGACCCGTCCCCACGAGCCCGGTTGTACAACGGATCGTTCACTGCATGTAGTAGATCGATCCATGGGAGGTGGACCGCCGCTTGAGGCACCAGATGACTCATGGTCAGCTTCAGTCAGTCAGTTTAAACAAACTCAAAATTTCTCAACGGATAGAGAAATTTTGAGATCATTTAGAGAAGCCATCTGAACCATCAGTGTGGGAGTGGGTAATGGATATTCGCAGCCAGGCAAAGTCTCACAAACTGTCCCTCGCTGATTTTGGAAACGTTATCATAAGCCAAGGCAGGACATTGCAGGTCATGTGGAAGAAAGACAAACTAAACCTGATGAGATCACAAGTCCTGTATTTTATTGAAATTTTTTGGTGGTGATGATGCATTTCCAGTCCTGCAAGAGTCTTTGCATATAAACAGGATAAGGAATATCTCTTGCCTTGTGCTTTTAAATTTATGTAACTGCATGATAGGATTGTCGAGAAAGATAGTAGCTTTATAACATCCACAGAGCTATCATTATAAGGGAGACAAGGGACTCAGGAGTGAGCTGAGATGCCTTAATGAAGAACTCCTTGGATTAAAATTATTTCAGCCACGAGATCATGTTATTCGATGGTTGGGGACCTTTGAAGCCTTGAAGCCAGAAGCACTTTTTTTCTTCACGGAGATGTATGTCTTCGATGGCATCCTTTTCAAATAAAGACCAGTTTCATCTACATCGACCTACGTGCAGGGGATCAGAGCCGCCGTGTTTGATAATTGCCTTCAACGTGCTGGGAAACACATCGGCTGTGTCAGCATTGGTGCTTGCACTTTCGTCCAACACTCGGATGCTCTTGAATCCATACCGTGACTGAAATCGGTGGAACCATCTACGGCTTGAACTAAATTTTTCCTCTTTGGCATTCTGCAAATTCTCTCCCCCCCCTCCTTCTGGATGTCTTTTAAATAAGCTACCAGCCTTCTCCGGTACGAGGCCAACGCTGATCGGGGTCTTCTTTTTGTTGAGGTCATCCAGCCAGGTAGAGAGCATCCTCTCCATTTTTTTCAATCACCTCGTTTCGTTGACGAGTTATCTTGATATCAGAGTGCTGAGGCATTTCCTTGCCTTTCTTCAGGATTTGATCAGTGTTCTTTAAAGGAGTTTGAACAGTCGGCTGTGGCAAATCAAGATCGCGAGCGATATCGGCTGGTCATTCACCATTCTTATTCCGTTTCACTCTCTCTAATTTGAGATCCAGAGTTACACTACTGCATTGCCTCTTATGTGCAGGTTCACCGTTTTCGTTACCACTTTGTTTACCACTCATTGTTCAACGATTACCACGGTAAAGTACACAAAGATAAAAATAGAGTACTGTATAGTATACTGCAGCATTAAGCCCAACAATGCACAGTGCGAGATCGAGTTTGAGAGGGAGAGGATGCAGTGCATTTTGGGGTGGGAAGCCTGCTAACGGGTCTTCCATCCAATGGAAATTTGTGCAGGGAATGGCTGGATATATAATATGATGAAAATGTTCTTCAATAACTTATGGACTTGTATGTGAAACGACGGATAGCGGGGAGACTATAGCGGGAATCCCCTGTATCATATGGAAAATTGTAGTCTTTGTTTCGCAATTTAAAAGATGCGCAGGATAGCTGCAGTGGTGCAGTGCACTTGTCTCTGATTTTTCAAGGCTGGGATTGACCTCCAAATTCTTAAGATATGGCTATCAAACTTTCATCAGATGCTCCAATAGGTTGTACGCCATTATTAGGAGTGGATTCTGAGCTGCGATAAAAATTACCATGCTTCCCTCTTGTCTCGGGTCGCTCACCTGAAGTTTTTTTTTTTTTCCATTTATTTTATTATTTTCATTTATGGATGTTGTGTGAGAATTCTGTGAATTTTTCCGGTGTACCGGCTTCGATATCCATCAGTACTCAAAATTTCAGCTTCTACGTCATCCGGAAGGTACTGATCTTGTCAGTGAGTGGGTGAGTCAGTCAGTGGTTAGAAAAAGCTTTATATATTGTTGTGGTTTCATAAACCGCATGTCAAGATTGAAACACACACAGCACATAGACTCTTTAGAATAGTTATTTCCGTTATGTACATTAAGAATAGCACCTTCCCTATCCATCCATCAGGACCATACTCTGTGCAGAGCATTGGTGCTGCTGAAGCAGTCTCCTCGGCGAGTGGGCACAATCCTGGACAGGTCGCCACTCTGACACTGGATACCAGAAAGCTGGCACTCATTTTGCCAACCTCAGAAGGATGACAGGCAGAGTCAACCCCACCTGGTATTAATTCAACAGCCGAGTAGCATTTGAACTCAGGATCCTTGGATCCCAAGCTCACAGCCCTTTCCATTAAGCCACCATCAGGCATGCCTTCCCTTTAGGGGTTATTATGTAATTAAATGCATTGGGTTGGGTAGTTAGCGTCCCCTCTCAACCCGCTGGGATAATATAGCCATCACAGTGTGATGATGTGTATCGTGACTGCCGTCATCACGTAGGGTGTGCATGTTTTGCTGCCATGACATTCAACGTGTGTGAATAACACCAGCATTCCAGAATGCGCGCCAAATTCCCCTTTATTGTTTAAAGCCTCACAAAGTCCTTGTTTGTCTGTTCATCTGTATGGACGTCTCCCCTGTAATGTAATTTATTTGCCATCTACCCCTGTACTGTATTTCGTTTACCTAATCCCTGTTCATTCCCTTCCACCCAAAATGACCACTAAACGGACCAGGACATGACCCAGCCTCCCTGAAATAATTGCCCTATTCGCAAGATTGGTGCCATCGACATTTTTGGACGTGTGGGGTTCGTCCCGGGTGCATGTGGGTAAAAAGCGATTTCCCCCATGTTTAGTGCAGAGCTCTGCTCCTGACGACTGCTGGAAGGACCAAATGAGTGAATATCCGGGTGGGCAGCAGAATTAGCAGGGCTGTGAGGGAATCCTCCAATGGCTGGCACGGGGCCAGCTCGTAAGATCTGACATGGCCCAATAGCTGGTTCCAGGCTGTCTCAGAATATCTGACATGTGGCTCTTTGGTCCCGCCTGCCCCAGGGGCTATAAAGCTGTGCTCTTGCCTCGAGCTCTCTCGATCCTGATCATGGCATGCACTCGAGCTCTTTCAGTTTGATCTCTCTCTCTCTCTCTCTCTCTCTCTCTCTCTCTCTCTTCTCTCTCTCTCTCTCTCTCTCTTCTCTCTCTCTCTCTCTCTCTCTCTCTCTCTCTCTCTCTCTCTCTTTTCTGCCATGGTCCCTGATGTTCTGCATCACACTAATTTCTACCCTGGTTCTGGATGCTCTGCATTGCCCTCGTTTCTTCCTGGTCCTGGACATTTATATATTTTGCTTGCTCATACATGTTGTGTTGTGTATAATATATACAGTCAACCCCGCTTCATCGCGGTTCACTATCGCCCCCGGTTCATCGCGGGTTTTCCTTGGAACGTAACTAATTTTTTCTGCGGATTCCCCCGGTACATCGCGGTATAATGTTATAAAATATAAATTTTAGCAATAAATTATAACGCGTGTGTGCTCGACCAGTCACACAACGCCCGAGACAAAGTTTCGCTTGTGAACTTCGAATATTTTCTACGTTTTTTCTCCAAGCCCACGATGGCGCCCAAGCGCCTGCACCTTCGAAGGTTTCTGGCAGGAACCGAAGCGCCAGGGAAGTCCTGCAGCTCCAGAGAAGGTTAAGGTAAAGGTGCTCGATATATGCTTCGGAAGGAAAAGGTTTGCCGCCGTTGGCGAGCACTGCTCATCACCAGCACGTCCAAACGACCAGACCAGACTAGTCGATCTCCGGCACTCAAACCACTCACTGCCAAACGACAAGACCAGACCAGTCGATCTCCGGCACCTCAAACCACTCACTGCCAAACACCGACCCAGACCAGATCGATCTCCGGCACCTCAAACCCACTCACTGCAAACCGAGCAGACCAGACCAGTCGATCTCCGGCACCTCAAACCACTCATGCCAACCGACCAGACCAGTGATCTCCGCACCTCAAACCAATCACTCCAAACCGCCAGACCAGACCAGTCGATCTCCGCACCTCAACCCACTCACTGCCAAACCGAGCAGACCAGTCGATCTCCGGCACTCCAACCCAATCACTGCAAACCCAACAGACCAGACCAGTCGATCTCCGGACCTCAAACCCAATCACCGCCAAACCGAACAGACCAGACAATCGATTTTTTGGGAGGCGTCCATTCATCCGGCGTATTTCACTTAGCGCGGGGAGGTTTGGAACGTACCCCGCGAGAAACGGGGGATTACTGTATTATATATATAATATATATATATTGTATGGATTTCAGAATCCGATCCACCAAATGCTACCACACTCAGGTCCTCAGATAGTTATTTCCCTAACTGCATGTCCATGATAGACCATCCCCAGTTGGGGCATTCTAATGTGTGCGTTGAGAAGGGTAAGAATAGTCCTCCTTGATGGAAAGCTCCTCTTTTTCTCTTTATGACAGACACATTCATGCACACGAGATACCCGTTTGTTTCACGGACGCCGAGGCCCGTCTTTTTCCAGCGACGTTCGACACCCCATCCAGCAGCTCTATGGATGCTAACTGGTTTCTTTTTATATCGGGCTGAACAGTGAAGTAATAATTGTTGTTGACAGTTGTATGAGCGCTTCACGTTTGTGCTCGGTAATTCTGACAAATGGCTGCTTTTTGTTCGCCAGCAGCACAGACATGGCCTCGTAAGCGAGGAATAACCGCGGGCCGTGCGGGTTGTCACGGTAATGGTGCGCAAGTGGGGTGGGGTTAATTTGGGAAGAGTCTGTGCCGCCGAGACAGGCCACCTATAAAAAGAAGGAGAGGTCCGTTCTTGGCATGGGTTGTGAGTTGTGAGAGGCGCACGGGTCAGTCGACAATGAGTGAGGCACGGGTCAGTCGACAACGAGTCAGTTTGTCAGTCAGTTGGCGTCAGTTCATCAGTGCCAGTCAGACGGCTGCTTCATCATTTCCAGTCAGATGGTTGCGCGTGCCGTGCCAGTCAGACGGTTTCTTCGTCGGTTTCAGTCAGACGGACGCTTCGTCGTTCCAGTCAGTTGGTCACTTCGTCATTCCAGTCGGACGGTTGCTTCATCGTGCCAATCAGAAGGCTGCTTCATCGTGACAGTCAGACGGTTGCCCTTGGCGCATCTGTTTCTTGGGGGTGACGTTGACTGGCATTCAAGCCTGTTGGCAAGTGGGTGCATGGCAACGGACAAGGCACGCTCACACATTTCAGGACGTTTTTGTTTGACGGACGACTTCTCTTTGGTGAGCGAGATGATTTCTCTTCCCCCCGAATGATCTGCTGGGTACCCTTGTCTGTGTTTAGTTGTTAAGTAAGTCAATCCCCGATAAGCATGCTGCCTCTTTTTCTTTTTCCTATCACTCTGATTGATTTTGCCTGATTTAATTATTTATTTGTTTGCAATCATTTGATTGATGGAATTATTTTTATTTTTTACCTCACGGAACTAAAAAGTTCTTTTTATTTATTTATTTTCTTATTAATAAATTGCTTGTTGACGTTACAACCTGTCCGTGCTTGGCCTTTCTTCCATTGATCCAGCATTTCCAAACCTAGATAGACTGAGTAATTACCACATAAACTTGACCAATAATAGTCGGCAGCACCAGCGGTTAAATGTTTGGCACCCTAATTAAGATCTAATCAAGAAAGATTGGTGCTTTGCTGAGGGTGGCTCCCCTTCAGTTAAACACGTGACCTCCAGGTAAACGGCATAATTAGACTGTGGACACTGGAACCGTGGTTATCTGATTGGCGTTCTTGGTTCTAAAGCAACCCACCATACCACAAATTAATTGTGAGCGGTGGCCCCAGGCGGCTCTTCCGAGGACAAATGGGGATTAAACCCCTCTAATACACTCGGTACCTGTGGCTAACTATATATACATATATATATATTACAGTACCATCAAAAGTTTTGACACATCTACTCATTCAAGGGTTTTTTTTTATTATACTATTTTGCCGTGTCGTGCCAAAGGAAAATGGGACTGCGAGTCAGTAATGATGCTCTTTTGTGCGTTCAAAGGGGACAAGATAGATGGGTGGAAAGAGAGAGAGGAGAGAAGATGCATGTGGCGAAAGTTCCCTAACCTAATCGTGTATAGGTCTGTTAGTGCAGCGTGTACCTCTGTGGGACACTCCGCTTGAGCGCTCCCACCTTGAGAGTTGGCAGGTTACCTCCGGCTTAGTCACTTTGCCGGAGCTCGTGGCAATGTGTGCAACACACTGGTCCTCAAGAAGAACATCTCACAGTCGCACACCAACCGCGAGTGAAGAGCCAGCAAAGGGCAGAGGCAACGAGGAGCAGAGGCAAGGAGGAGCAGCCAACGCAGAGCCGAGAGGTGCAGAGAAGAGGAGGGCGAAGCAGAGAGTCAGCGGCTCAGCCTTTTATAAGCCCCAGGCGAAGGGTGGGGTGACGACCAAAAGGTTCGACACGGCCTGGAGCTCCTGACTCAATATAGGGTATGAGCCGGGACCCTGGCCCCGAACATGCTCCGAGTGCATTCTGAATGCCGAATAGCAATGCACCCCCGCCACCCATGAGCCCCCTATCATGAGCCAAAATGCACACCCAGGCCCCGTACCAAACTCCCGGATCACCCTTCCCGTGATCCCTCCTCGCCTCCCCTATCTGGCCATATTCTGGCGACTGGACGAGGGCCGTATCAATCCTGCGTGCTCAACCAGTCCATGGCCGGCGAGACACGGTCGAGCGATTAACATTCGTTGCTCGGCCCCGCTGCGTGCGCTCGAGGACAGCTTGAGTTGTGCAGTACTCCTCCGTATAGTGTCAAATTGTAACGATGCAGAGGTACGAGGGGATGCGGGAATATTTTTCCCGTGTGCGGGAAGCGTTTGTGGTCGTAATGGTGAAGTTTGGTGAGTGAAGGGTGAAGCAATGTGAAATGCCGTTAGAAATTGGCGTTCAGATTTGAATGAAATAATTGCCCCCCTGCGCATGCTGTTTTGTAGGTCGTGTGCTTGTTGGAGGGAGTTTGGTGGTGGTTCCAAGCCACAGGAGGCATCGTGGTGTGTTTGCTATTCAATCACATATTGCATGGTGTGTGTGCTTGTTTGCTTGATTTGTACCATGGCTAAAAGGAAAGGGTTGGATTAAAAATCGGAATAAGAGACAGAGATATACTTATTAGACCTAGCTATAAGACCTATACAACACACTTCGTCCCGTTAACCCACTAAGCATGAGGGGGAGATCTAACTGCACAGAGACTAACAAAATAACTGCCTGGGGATCACTTTATGTTGGGTGCCATTGCCTTTGAGGCAGGAGTTTTGCAGAACCACAACTATATATTGTTGTGGGCCGGGGTTCGGTGGCGATAAACGACCACTAGGTGGAGCAGTGGAGTCTCCCACCGAACACCCGGAATTTAGGTCGTGGCTCTCGGATAAGTCCGAGAGTTTACGGGTCCCTTAGCGGACCGTGGTTGCCAATATTTTGACCGCGTGGGGTAGGGTTAATTGCCTAATTTCAATATACCTAAATACCCACGTCGTCCAACTACCGGGGAAAACCACACCCTCGACCGACTTTGTCCGAATCGAGTCGCTATCACTGACTCAGATCCGGCGTAACCGTGCATAAGTTACCAAAGCCGCGCCGGACCAAATGAACAACTTACGGCGCAAACAGCCTTACTAATTCTCAATACGCACCATGCTCGGCCAATGGAGGAAAGCACAGAAAACGAGCTGGTACATTCAACAGGGGTTTATTTATAACAATAATCGGGGAGGGGAAGCACAACAAAGAGCAGAGTTATCACGAATAAAGAAATGTAATGTACAAGCAAAGGAAAGCACTTACACAATTTCTACTTACAGACGGGGCCCACGGACACACACACACACACACACACACACACTAAATTGGACCCGTGGGTCTTTAGTCGGTAGAGCCGGGCCGGGGTACCTGTCCCGCCTCATGCGGTCACACCGACCCGAACCACCACGGTGAGGCTCGAACCCATGACCCGAAGTCCACGACCCTGGCTGCTCGGTCACCAGACTTGCCCTCCAAAGGACCGCAGACCGCTCCAACCACGACCACGACCGTCTGCAGAGCCCTCGTCGACAACCACTCAGCCACGACGACGGACCGCTCGGCAATTGCCATGATCTCCTCTCTGCCGAACCCTTGGTCGTGACAACCACTCGACCCTTCTGAGGTGGGAGGGGTCTCTTCTCCTCGCCACTCGCCTCCTGATTGGACGAGGGGTTGTCGGACGACTCGTGGTCACCTCCCGATTGGCTGGGGCATGCGTGTCATGCTCGCCCTTCGCTCATTGGCTGGAGGAAACGGTACATGCCCTTCCTTGGGGCAGAGCCTCAATCCGAAGCAACGGAGGCTCCGCCCACGCCCTCAGCCAAAAACACGTGGGCAATGGCGACTGGGTCGAGTGAGGGATGGTGGTGTTTGTTGTTGCCGTTGTGTTGTCGTTGTAGTTGTAAAAACCTAACTAAAAAATAACTCGTAGCGCAACACGAAATTCACATTAGACAGAAGGAGGAATTCTAACTATAAACACATACTTATCGAAATAACTGAACTACGGGGACTCTGGCTGTCTGTGTGCACAAGGTTTCCAAATCCGTAACAATATATATATATATATATATATATATATATATAATATTATATATATATATATATATATATATATATATATATATATATATAATCATTTGGCTCATCCAGCTTGCACAATGGTTGTTTGTCCATGCTCTATCCTTTTTACATGCTGAGCATCAAGGAAATGAGGCAGCACATATCATTTTTAAAGTCTTTAGTATGACTCAGCTGGGGTTCGAACTGCCGACCTCCCAGACTCAGAGCGGATACTCTTATCATTATTCCACTGAGTCTGGTTAAAATACCTCCTTTGATTTATATTTTATCCCATCTGGGGATAGAACATAAACACCTCCATCTGATGGCACTGTGCTGTCTGCTTACATCCCGTCTTTGGTAAGACTCGGCTGGGGTCGGGTTTGAACTGACCTCTCAGACTCAAAGAAGTCACTCTAACCATCATACCACTAAGTCTGACAAATTGTGCTACTTTCAAAACAAGTTTGTAGGCTTTATCACACATTGATAGAAAAAGTTTTCTCAACATAACAGCAAATAAGGTTATTTTATAACATTTTGGAAGTCGCTAGAAAGTTAAAACCTATAATGCAATGTATTAAGTTCAAGCTCAAATCAAATAAAGGTTAAAACTTATACTCGTACAATAAGCTTCTGAGTGCATTGTGTTATATTTGCTAAGTTGTTGATGCGATGAGTCATTTCTGTATTGATTTTAATGTTGGATGAAGCAACATGAATGATGGACATTTTTATGGTTGTCACATCAAGGCTTCCTTTCCTGGCTAAGACTCTCTGGAAATGTTTGAAAGGATCTATTAAAGACAACAGGCCAGCTGCCAGGCTGACTTTCTTCCATAGAGACTGGAGAGCAGCTCGAAAATACTGTGCTGCTGTGGGTACTGATGGGAAATGTTCTGTGTGTTGAATCTCAATCTGCCATGGAATATTTTCTCTGCATTGACCAACTGCTTTTATTTATTGATTTTAAATCTCATCTTTTGTCGAGTTATTTTCTATCCCAGAGAGACCCGTTCAGAGCATTTATTTCAAGATTTCAAACTTTTTCTGTTATTTATGAACATGGATTTGTTATGTGATTGAATCTTCCTTTACCAGTGCAAGGAAACACATTTACCAGGGCAGATTTCAAAACCTAAAGCATGTTGAAGTTTAATATATTTATAAAATAGATGGAATCAACAGGATGTTGATTGATGAATTCTAAGTACCGTGGGGAGTAAGGGAATGCTGAAATTTTGAGCGTTAATCCTTAATTGGTGCTCTGATGAAGGGTTAACACCCGAAAAATCAGTTTCTTCTTGCCACAGCTGTTAGCATATATTGATCAACACCCTGTTGATTCCATTTATTCTTCTAACTGTCCATCGATGCAGATCACACCATAGACTTCACGAGCAAGATTACTTCTTCATTCTAATCAAGAAGTCTGTAGGCTTCTTATGTAGGGATGGCCTGGACACTCAATTGGCTCAATACACCATAAATCCTCAAAAACCTAAACCGATGAATCTACCAAAAAATACAAAAAATAAAAACCTATGAATCTACCAAGATAAATAATACAAAATACCTACAGGTCATCTGTGGAGAATTTCCCATCCAATAACACGCATTAAACCCTGGGACATCATCGCTGAACTAGAAAAACGAGAGACCCAAAAGTTCCCATTTGTAATTCTTCTTCTTATTCTCCTTATTCTTCTTTTCTGATAGCCTAACTCAAAAATGGTTTAAGCTACGAACTTGGTTTAAGCTCCAGTGTACAGCATTTTATTGTGCGAAGGTGCAAACTGCTCAAAATTTTAAGTGTGAAAGGATTCCATGAAAAATACACAAAACTGCATTCCTTTGTGAAGGAAGAGGAAAGGATCAGAGGGGTGGGTGGGACTTCGACTGTCAATCACCCTGATGGGGGCGAGGCCACCAGACACATTTTGCCAAGGGCCAATCAGACCTATATGGCAGTGGTTAACGGTGGAATATTATCAGCCCTGTTCATGAAGTTCAGTAGCGGGGCCAATCCACAGCAACAACACACACATACTGAATTTCTATAAAGTACGTACCATTTAGAATGTTAGATCGTCTATAAAGTATGTACACTCCAAATACAATGTGATTACTTCGATAAAGATTGAACTACAACATATTTTGTAAATATGTAGAACATCTTATATGTTATCTTTTATACAATGTGTCTATACTAATAAATGTCAGAGTGTGTCAATGTGTCAGTATGTCAGCCAGTCAGTTAGTCAGTGTGTGTTTATGTGTCAGTGTGTGTGTGTCTCTTTCATAACCCCAAAACCATGAAACCTAGCAGCCTGAAACTATGAATGCATACTCAGGGAACACCAAGGGAGTGCATGAGTGAAAATTGGGTGTTTGGGTTAATTAAAACACCCCTTTTGAAGATAATTAACGGATTATGTAATTATATCCTTTACCAGGTGCATCGTTGGCCACCTCGCTCTCGATGGGGTCTTACGGCGCATCCTCGAGTACATCGCTAGTGTCTTAATTCGCCATTTTGTTTGACCTGCTCAACAATGCTTTGATTTGGAACAGGCCACAGTGGTTTAGTTATGATAAAGTGCTCAAAATGTTGTTTTTTTCACTTTCTTCACTGATATCATCGAATCCCTGATTTTCATACCTACAAATCTCTGTATACATCGCTTTTGTAAGTGCTATGTAGTTTTCAAATTCGGAGCTTGGAGCGATTTCATGCATTATATGATGTGATTTTCCACGATGTACTCTTATGGAATAATTCAAGTACATAATGGAAATATAATTTGAGTTTTGAGGATCGGATCATGTGGACTAAATAACTTGAAATCTGGAGTGAAATCTGAATATGTTCAGAAATCGGTGATGTTTAGTTTTTTACAGGTATGTGCCATTATCAATCAGCTTGCTTTCGCTTGCCAAGCCAGCCGCTCCTTATTAACCATTTAATTGGAGTGCTTGCTTTAGTGCTTAAGCCACTTTTCGAGCGCCCTACAGTCGATAGCGGTACAGTTCGTCTCCCAATTGCGATGTCCAGTCGGCAGTTGCTTCAAGGTAGTTGTACATATATATGGGTAGATTTGGATTTGTAAAGGGACTCTCAGTGGTTGTGTGTGCATGCTTGGTTTTGGGCGCCGTGGTGGAAAAGTTTCATCCCGTATCTTATGATTATGATAGAGAGTGGAGGTTTTAACTTTTAACCTCAGCAGCGTACGAGTGATCACGTTTTCCTTTGTCCTCGTGACTGTTTCTAAATCAATTGGTTATTTTATATGAACCGGGTGTGCCTTACATAGGTTATATGGTTTCTCTTTGTGATTTTCAAAGTAAAATGTATTTGATAACAGCAGGTTTCCGAGCCATTTGCCATATTAATGCTTTTTCTAAATTACCAATCCAAATTTTTTTTCCACCCGTCACATGACAATTGCCAGCTATTTATAAACATTAATGTTCATGCACATCTCCTTGACACGTTTAGAATGCAATGTTATTTTTAATTTATTTATTTAAATTCCCCAAAAACAGGGGTGAAAGCTACTCAAAATTTTTGAGTTGTTTACAATACATACTGGAGTTGGTAATCACATGACTACAATCTGCTGATTCCTGAAAAATTGCCGATATCGGCCAAGCACATTTTGCGATAATAATAATAATAATAGCAGTGAGAATTGCTTTGCAATACATGTCCCCTCCCAATGTGATATTTTAAATAACCCAATGTACATACATGAAGCAAAAACATGCGTTTAACCGGGGTGACAGTTCATAGCTGGATGGGGATTTGAACTCCGGCTAGACAGAAAGGCGAGTGTGCGAGTGTGCATACCTGCAGTCTGTAGGCCATCCCCTGACACCCTTTAATTATGCTATTCACACAAAAGCAAAATAAATTACGTTTTTTTTGTGCATATTTTCGGTTTTAGCCAGACCTTTGCACCAGGAAACGCATTCCTTTGTATGGGTCATGTATAATGGTGTGTTCGGTGCCAAAAATAATAAAAAAATAACCCGATGTACATACATGAAGCAAAAGCATGCATTATGGTTATACACCTGGGATCATTCCAATTGCACTGGGCCATGGACTAAAACCCAGGCCGAAGGCCTTAGGCCTGCCGATCTGTGTTGCTTCATGCAATGGAGGTGCATGATTTTATTGGAGTGGGGTCAGGCCAGCTGTCCAGCCAATGGGTGTAAAACAGTGGGGTGCAGTCATGGCAGCTGAACACTGGCCCATGTATAATATCTGAGTTTGTTTTTCATGCCTCCGCTGATGAAGTCACTGGAAGCATTATGTTTTGGGGTTGTCCGTCCATCTGTACGTACATCCATGCTAATGTTCTCTGTTTTCTCTGCAATGGCTTATCCGATTGACATGGAATTTTCACCATAGGTGCGAATACTCATGTAGAATGTTTTTATGATACATATGACATCATAGGTCATGTGGTGTGGCAGCCATGTTGGAAAAAAGGAAAAACTTTGGACCTCTGTATCGATGAAACTGCTCCATGGAAAATGTTGAACCTTGGCACATGTGAAGTGCTCTCCATAGGAAACAAGTGTGATTTTTTTTAGATTATGTCATAGGTAGCTTTGTTATGACATCATTGCATACCTTGAATGCTTTATCTGATCAGTACAAAAATCTTTGAGGGTCATCTAGGGCGAAATTGTATGAGGGGTGGGGGAAATTGATGACATCTTCGGTCACGTGGTTTGGCGGCCATAATGTTTTAAACGTGCAAACCTTCAAAAATCGTCTTCTCTGAAATGGCTGAACAGATTGAGGCAAAACTTTACAGGTATGATTGCCTATCCATGAAGAACAAAAAGTTCTCCAACTATGATGTCATGGGTCACATGGTTTGGCAGCCATATTGGATTTACCCTCAAATCTTTAAAAATCATCTTCTCCAGAATGGCTTGACAGATCGAGGGGAAGCTTCACCCACATATTCCCCAAGCCTTGCCAATACCAGAGTGTTTATGAATAATTAATAGGACACATGGTCTGGCAGCCATATTGGATTGAACAAAAATCTTTGAAAAATTCTGTCTCTTGAACCGCTTCATCAGTCGACATGAAACATCACAATTACGATGTCGTAGTCATGGAGAAGATGTTTTTTTAAAATTTAAACTGGATTGGATACATGGACTGGCAGCCAGAATTATTTGATATTTTGAATCTGGGTTCACGGATTTAAATCAAATTTGTTTAATGATATCATACATTTTCATTATGACGTCATCATCGCATGCGTGGAATGCTTTTATGTGATCAGTATAAAAAATTTTTTGAGGATCTTCTATGGCTAAATTGTTTGGGGAGAAAGGGAGGGGTAGGGGAAATTAAATTGATGACGTCATAAGTCATGTGGTCCGGCAGACTTTTTTTTTAAACATAAAAACCTTCAAAAATCTTCTTCTCCGAAACAGCTGAACATTTCGAGGCAATACTTTACAGGTATGATCGTCTATCCATGAGAAACAAACTTTCTCCACCCATGACATCATAGGTCACATAGTTTGACAGCTATGATTTTTTTTTGAAGAATAAACCTTTAAAACACTTCTTATTCAGATTCAGGCTTGACAGATCAAGAAGAAACTTCACCCACATTTTCCTCATGTCTTGGGGATACCAGGGTGTTCACGAATAATTAATGTCACACGGTCTGGCAGCCATATTGGTTTGAATGAAAATCTTAAAAAAATTATTTCTCTTGAACCGCTTCATCACCGAAGTGAAACATCGCAGTTATGATCTAGTAGTAGTGAGGAATATATATTTTAAATTTCAACCTTATCGGACGCATGGTCTGGCAGCCAGAATTATTTAATATTTTGAATCTGGGTTCAGGGATTTAAATCAAACTTCGTACAAGGATGTACAAGTATCTATAATGATGTAATAATGTGGGCAGAGGCATATCTGGTGACGTCATGACGTTGAAGAGTGCCCTTCTAGTTCAGTCTAAAAAGGGTATAACTCTGAAAAACTGACAAAACGCCCTGAAACTCGAACTTGTTCGGTAACTTATCATAGTAAAGCCAGTTTCCCAGTTTCAGTTGAATATGTTAAAGAATATGGGGAAAAAGTTGGCTAAACCACAGGTGTGACGGTGAGCAAACCTATCGTCCCCTCCAGTGAAACCGGTAGGGGACAAATAATAACCATTCCTTTCATGCTGTGAGGTGCAGAGAAGCTGCCGAAGCAGTTTCATTGGCTCAGGAGTGCAATCCTGGACAGGTCACCACTCTAACACAGGATACTCAAATGGTTTATTACTCCAGTAACCTGGTACTCATTTAGCCAACCTCAAAAGGATGACAGACTGAGTCAACCCACCTGATGTTATTTCAACAACACGGCAGGGGCTTGAACTCAAGACCCTTAACCATTAAGCCAACATGAGGAATACTTTTTGAAATATCGTGCTATATATCGGTTTTAGCCCCATCATTCAATGGTGAAGAATCACTAAAAAAAAACACTCTTGGCTCCAGATTCAGATCTTCACCAGAATTTATCCAAATCGTCCTTGTCATACACCCAATCTGTCCACCAAGTTTAACCCGAATCAGTCCGTAACTTTTTGCGATATCGTGCTATACATCAGTTTGGCCGTATCTCTAAATGTTGAAGAATCACTTTAACAATTCTAGTATCTGGGTCCAGATGCATATCTTCATCAAAATGTAATGATTTGGTCTGTGTCGCACAACCAACCTCTCAACCAAATTTTGTCTGAATACGTCCACAACTTTTTGAGATATCCTATTCACAGACAAACAGACAGACAGACAGGGGTGAAAACATAACCTCTGTCCACCTTCGGTGGTGGAGGTAACTATGTATAAAGTAAACAGTGTCGTTTGCTGCAACCTTTTGATATGTGACTATTGTTAAACTGTGTGTGGGTGAACAAAATGCATCCTTTGCTTCTTCATTATAATTCATATTCGGACTTTATCTGCTAAACTGCCATCTATACCGAATGAACACACTTACAGATAGCCAGCAGTTACGGATGATATTTTTGGTTCCACGGAGTCATAATGTCACTTTCTGACACTTGGGAATGCATCATCTTCGGAATGAATCAAGGGACTTCATTGCTGGTCTTGATGATAATATGCTAGGCTGGACATTACAGCAGTACTCATGATTATCATTACTTAAATGCTAAGCCAGAGTGGAAGTTGCTCGTTTTAAAAAAAGGCTTTTCTTGCTGTAGCCTCATCATCTTCTCGGAAATCTTTTGCAAAACAGATATGTTTCGAATCGTATAAAGTCTCAACGGTGTTTCTTTCTCCTGTTCATGTTTTTTTTTATCATTCTTAACAAAGACATTATTTGTCCACACATAAATCTTAATTGCAACCTGTCTGATAATGCTAATGCCGGTTATGAAGGTGATGGCGTTTATTGAGTTTGTGATAAACTTACTGAAGATGGTGAACCAGAGGATTGAAATATACTGCAGATGGTGCCAAGATGATTCACGACATTACTACGTGAAACCAATGGTGATTGGTGTTAATCATATCATACTGCCCCCAAAGGAACTGACAACTGACTCGATACTTGCAAAGCATTCTGCTTGTATGATATGACTGATACACTTTAACCTTTAAACAGAAAGATTATCGTGTCTCAATGTTCTGTACAACATGTTTCTAACTCCTAACTCCTAAGCATTCCAAGCATGATTCATTCAAATGTTGTGATAACGACGTCCTTGGTTCAGCACTGCATGCTTCATGGGAGATTCAACATTTATGCCACGAACCAAGCAGAGCTGGTGTCACATTTTTCATCCTTATAATTTGGGCAGTATTTGTTCGTCGGTTGCTTTTTACAGATGAAAAGAAATGTCATCAGGTTGACAAATGAACGTTAAAGATTCCGATGCAATTTTTTTTCTTGTTCTTCACAAACTACGCATTTATCAGCCATAGATTACGAGCCATGTCCGATTATCATTCGGTTTTGTGGCACAGCGACGAGGGACTTGCATGGTTGTCACATAAATCAGTTGCTTGTATACCATTCTATAGTAATTCAACCATTCCCTGAACTTGCAATGCGATGCAAGAGGTATTTAAAATCCCATAAAACCTCAAACTATTTTGTCGATGATGGTTGGAATTCTTTGACGGCACGTGATGCAGCTCGAATCAAACTGCCTGATTCAGTGGGCATAACCATATGGAGTGTTTTGCCACTCTGAGGAACGACAAAGTCTCAGTCCCAATCAAGATGACTGCACCCACAGCCAAGGATGGTGAAGGAAATTCCGTGTGTGTGTGTGTGTGTGTGTGTCATGAAACCTTAGTTCTAAGAACATATGCTTTTCCGACTAAGAGTCAACCTATAAAGCAGCAAATGCCGAACCGTGTTGGAAATGGACCATTGCTGTACATATCATTTCACAAGAAATTCTGTCCATGTATATCATGCAACAAAGTCTACCACCAACACGTGACTCTGTTACTCCATTCCAGGAGGTCAAATTTCCAGGCAGGAATCCATCACCCTGCTGTCCAACAACAGATTGATGCACACAGTCTATTTGGTCATGGGTAGATAATGGTTGCAAATGAACTAGGCATTCAGTGAATGATCATTGTTCCACCACCAAATCATCTGCTTAACTATGATAATTGGGGTTGCAAGAAAAACAGGTGTGAATACAGCCATGGTTCCTGTCGTTCTACAAATCAATCATGCATGGAAATTTGTGATTGCACCATGAGTGCAATAATTTCACTGCCACATTGTCAGAGTTATCACTAGCAATTCATATCGATGAATATGTTTAAGACTGCCGGTACTGGTTATGGCTTTGACATCTCACCCCTCACAACACCTCACTGGACTGTATATACTGTGCTCTTGTGTGCACCAGAAGCACCTGTTCCCTATGGGACCCTCGATGGGAAGTGGGGTACGTCATGTTGTATCTTTATGATTATTAATACAATAGCAGAATACCCACCCTCTGGGTGATCTTATTCCAAGCACGCAACACGTTATTTGGGTGGTGTATAGGCAACAGACTGCTGCCTCGATCACTCCCGTAAATATAATTAACCTGGGTTACATATATGAAGCGAAAACATGTGTACTGCTTATGTACATATATAATACATTGTGGTTGTATAGCTTGGATAATTCAAATTGCACCCCCCCTCCACCCTCCCCACCCACCCCCCCCCCCCCACCCCCCTCCCCACCCCACGGAAGAAAATGCCAAGATGGGCAAAATTTATTTTTTCAAACATTGATGGAATCAAACGAAACTCGTACATGCACAACTTCAGGGTGCCCTCATCAATCCCTGAAAGTTTCAGCTTCCTCGGCCAAATCCTGTCAGAGGAGTAGATGATACATAAATGCATACCTACTGCACATACATTCTGTCGTGTCCAGCAGTCAATTAACACTGATCAATGGACGAATGGGCCAAACTGAATTTTTACTCAACTTGGACTGCACTCAATTAATGGGGCTTCATGCGTGCGGGAACCACAAGAAGCACACGGGATCATTGGTTCTGATTTTAATTGGGTTTATTCCACCATCCACAAATACCAGGGGAAGAATGAAACATGACAGTGGGGTATGACGGCGCGATGGGGGAGGGGAGGAAAGGGAACATGGATTCACAATAAATACTTACTTACACGTGAAGTAACACAATCTAAAGTGCCTCACACCAGACTTAAGAACACACGGGGAGGGTAACGGAAACTGGGTGAGGCCTTATCTTTTGAGGAGGCGTTAACTCAGCTGGTGACGAAGCAGCCATGAACCAAATGAGCATGCCATGAAACAAGCACGAAACACGCGAGCACGCGACAAAGCAGGAACAAACAGGTGACGAAGCAGGAGCACGAGCAGGAGATGAAGCAGGAACACGAACAGGCCACTTCTCCTCAGGTGAGGAAAACTCTAACTCTCCACACCAAACTAACTCAGTTGCCCACTCGCAATGCAACGAAACTCCTCTCTCTCTCTCTCTCTCGCCCTCTCTCTCTCGCCCTCTCTCGCCCTCTCTCGCCCCCTCTCTCGCCTCTCTCTCTCTCTTCTCTCGCCCTCTCTCTCTCTCGCCCTCTCTCTCGCCCCTCTCTCTGCCCCCTCTCTCTCGCCCCCTCTCCTCTCTCGCCCTCTCTCTCTCGCCCTCTCTCTCTCGCCCTCTCTCTCTCCGCCTCTCTCTCTCGCCCTCTCTTCTCCGCCCTCTCTCTCTCGCCCTCTCTCTCGCCCTCTCTCTCTCGCCCTCTCTCTCGCCCTCTCTCCTCGCCCTCCCTCTCTCTCTCGCCCTCTCTCTCTCGCCCCCTCCTCGCCCCTCTAAACCCCTGCCCTCTCTTTCACAAGGCCTCACCGGCGCCTCATCCGGAGATTACAGAAGGTTTCACATACAGGTCCTTCTCCTTAAACCCTGGCTATTTATTGGACAACGCATCATCCTTTGTATGATGTACATTAAAACAGGACAACTCTTAAGCTAACTTTTCCCTCCTTAATACATCAAAAAGGCTAAACTACTCAACACAGGACACACTAAGCTATACATGTCTAACTTCAAAAGTGATTCCTACCCCCCCCCCCCAAAACAAACATACAATATATATATCTATATATATATATATATATGTGTGCTTATCATCCAGTATCTTATGCAATACATACACTTGCTCCATTAAAAATAGATAAGATATACATTATGTATAGATATTGAGGACCGGATTGGTGTTGTACTGTGTATATATTCTTCTATAATAAAAAAACGAACCTGATGTAGAATTTATAATGTAATTGTTGGACTGTTCCAGCATTCATTCCAAGTGCCCTTTTGGCATGACGGTTGCAGGACACCTGACCGCAAGTTTCCAGGTCACATAATTGCCTCATGCAATATCGTTCAGCACAAGCAACTCATGCATCCAAAGCTTTTGGAGGTGACATGAGGCATTCTCAGCAAATTCGAAAGTTTTTTTTGCTTTTTGAGACACCAGCCTGTAGAACATCCCCAAAAAAACCACATTGATTACATTCTTTTAACAACAATCCAATGCAATGTCACGTCTGTCAGAAAATGAGAGGCATCAAATCATTGGACACCTTCAAGCAGAACCTTCCATGAGCCATGTTGCAATGCTCTTTAATGTGAATTGAGGAGTAGTACAGTAGATTAAAGAAAAATCGTTCAGATTGTGAAAAAAAGTGTGAAAATTGGCATACATGTCCATTTTAAAATGTTCTTTCATATAAGAGCAGGACACACCTGATCAGAATACATTTACGGCCGCCATCTTGAATTTCAAAATGGCCACCACCGAAAATAATATTTTACGATATCTCGGTCACCAAGAGTCCTAGCAAAATGAATAAAGAGTCTAATCCAATGTTTTCACACACAAGGAATCCAATAAACACACTTAAAATGCTCTATTGTCAGTCTTTCTGCTTTAAAATGACATATACACTGTCCCAAGTGTAGTTCATCTGGTCTAGATACAGTTCTGACTTCAATCTGTCTGATAACATGTTCCTGCACAATGGCAAAGTTTAGTGCACGGGAGAGATGCACAGAAACATTTGCATGGTGGTCTGCATGCCTTTTTGCAGCCGCATTTGATCAGCTCTGTGCAGGATTTGGCCGCCTCGGCAAGTGCTGTCCACAAAGGTATCCACTGTTCAATGGCATTCTTCGTCCATCCCCAGTCGCATGGGCTTGGTAACTGTTGCTTAGATATCAGCGGTTGGCCCCAGATGTGTCCTGCCTGGTATGTCGACCTCTTGATATGTTCTATGAGGGCTGCCTTTGTGGGGGGTAGGCGATTTATTTGTCCTCCTTTCGCAAACAGAAGCTTCCTTGCCTGGTTCACCTCAGTGCATTCACTGGTTCTATCACAAAGATGTATGGTGAACCTTTCC
>CM068952.1:153041179-153052560 GCA_035128595.1 Eptatretus atami
GGACAGGTTGAAACATCAACAAGGAATTTATTAAGAAGAAAAATAAATAATGTGAAGAACATTTTATTTCCTTGTGATGTAAATAGATGAATTCAAATTAATCAAAATAATCTCAAATAAATAAAGAATTCCACAGGCATTGATAGAAAAATAGACAAAGAGCAGATACTTATCACTATGCCTTACTTAACAATTAAACATGAGACAAGGGTACCCAGCAGATCATTCAGGTGGGAAAGAAATCCAGCCTCAGCTTACCAAGGCAGAAGTCGTCATGCATCCAACAACATCCCAAAATGTGTGAGCGTGCCTTGGTCCGCTACCAGCGCCCTGCCACACCATGCACCCACCCGCAAACAGGCTCGAACACCAATCAACGTCATGTCATCACCCCCAGGAACCAGGGACGCCAAGAATCAGGTACACCAAGAATCAAGTATGCCAAGAGCAGGTACCGAGCAGAACCATCAGGAATGGTCCACCCATCACCAACTGTCACCAACTGTCACCAGCAGTCAGGAGCTGTAAGGAACCATCACCAGCTGTCAGGAACTGTCACCAACTGTTACCAACGGTCAGGAGCTGTAAAAAACCATCACCAGCTGACAGGAACTGTCACCGACTGTCACCAATGGTCAGGAGCTGTGAGGAACCATCACCAGCTGTAAGGAACCATCATCAGCTGTCAGGAATTGTCATCAGCTGTCAGGAACTATCACCAGCTCTCAGGAACTGTCACCAACTGGCAGGATGATGGTCCTCCCATCCTTTTTATTGGCGACCAGTCTGGACGGAGCCTCAAGCAGACTTCAGCCAAATCCAGCTTGCCTATTGGTGCATCATTGCACGTGACCAACAGTCAATCTCGCGATCATCCCTTCTTTACCAGAGCGAGATGCAACCCCCAATCAACACAGGCCTGGCCCACAACGCCACGTTTGGGGCATTGGACGGGCACCAAAGGGCGGCCATTTGCCGGAATTGCCGAGTGAAAACGTGGGCATTCACAAAACGTCAACAGCGGCCATCACCTCCCCGTTCAGCCTGAAATGAGCAGGAACCAACCAGCATCCATGGAGCTGCCGAACGGGGTGTCGGGTGTCAATGGAAAAAGATGGATGTCAACGTCCGTGAAAGAGAGGAGGGTGTTGAACTTCAATGGAAGACAGGTGGGTGAGGTAAATGATCCACAGCCATATTTGACCATCAGAATGAATGAAATGTGAAAAACCCTTTGTGTGTTTAATCAAATATCTTGTAAGTCCAAAGTGTCCTGATGGAAAGGGGGTAGAATGAGTCTCCGTTGGGCTAACGGCTTTCTCTCGCGTGCATGAATGTGTTGTAAAGAGGAAAAGGCCATCCCATAAGAAAGGGAATCTGTTCTATACTCTTCTCCAACGCATCAAAGAGTTAGAATCCCACCAGACAAGGGAATGGGTCTATTCTGGACTTGCATTTATGGAAATAACTGTCTGAGAACCTGAATGTTAGATGCATGAGTCAGATCAGATTCTGAAATCCAAATCAGTAGTTATAGATGCTGCATTCAATGGTGGTAACTTATGATTCTACTTTCATAACGCTTTAAAATCTGTTTTTTTTATTTCAATTGAATTATATGTGGAATATGAATATATATGAATATTGTGGAACACAAATCGCTCTTTTTGGAATTCAAAAACCTTCATTCGTGGTAGTGCTTGTAAAAATTATTCATGCCCGAGGGCAGTAAATTGTTTGAGATTCTTGCATTCTGATAATATGGGTGCATGGAGTTGTTAGTGGCATCTTTTTCTCAAAGTTTGTTTCAAAATCGTATTTCTTGAAGAGTTGGTAGAAGGTTGTAATTGTTGCCAAAGAATAATAACCATAATGGCGACCAAAAAAGCATCTCGGTGGAACATCATACAGCTCTGACTGTTTCCGTTTTGACCCATCGGCTTGTTATGGTCACATCACAACTTTTATGCAAGGTTCATAGAAAAAAAGCGAGCATAGATCTTGCTGCGGAAAAAAACAAGCAAGAGTTTAAAAGACTCTTCCTATGTCAATTTTTTTTTTCAAGACAGCAAAGTGTAGGTCTTCTAGACTCGCTAGTTTGATTTGTTTCTTGTTTTCTTGAAATGCAACTGAACCTCTTTTTGTTTCTTCTTGAAACAAAGATTTTTGCTTTCTGAAATGATTGAGAATGAATTTATTCGGACTTTTGTTTTCACAATTTTTGTTTCTTTCAAAATACTGCACTGAAGTCAAATTTGCAATAGACTCGTGTGTGTTCTCTTTTGGAATCGAAAGTTTCAGTTCTGAGACAATCCTGTATCCTGTGGATAATTTGTTGGTGGGAGTCCATCGTCTATTTTGTTCTCACTCCATTGTGAGCTGCAGATGCATTGCTCTGTTTGGCCTTTCTTCTGGAAAGGGAATATCAAATAAGCCGACAAAATTCTCGGGACTCAACAAGTTCTATTAATTCTCACATTCCAGGTTCCAAAACCAAACTTGACGAAAGAGATTTTTTTCTTGATTCTCAACAATTCAGCCTTATCTGAAGATTTCATCCATTAACATGGTAAGTTTCATACCAGGTGAAATCTTTGCACTCTTTCTCCCTCCATGCACATTTTGCACTGCTTTCATCAGTTGGCAATCCCACATCTTGCCAGAATTAGGGCATATTTTAGTTTGAGTCGTCTTTGGGAAAGTGTGCCGTGACTCACAACGCTGGCCAGATTAGGTTGATGGAGTTACCTCTTCCACCTTTTAGCATGCATCTTGCCAAAAGAAATGCTTCTTTCAAATGCAGAAACTTGTTTTATTTCTCTGTAAAATCAATACCTGATGGTCATTCAAGAAAGAGAAAAATGTCACGTAAGTTATAGCTGTGCACACAGGCCTTAGTAGTTGGCAGGCACAAATGCAGAACTTCAAAATAAGTTAATACAGTAATGAAAATGGGGTTCTTCCTGTGAACACTCATATTTCTGTTTCTTGTTCATTTAGAGGACCATAGTTGTGCAACATTCAAAAAAAATAATAGGACGTATGAACAAATCTCTTCTGCACATTTATCTTTATAAAAGACTCCCCATTACATCAATTGTTCTGTTTATAAATTAGGTGACTGTAATTGACAGGAAAAAAATTATTGCATCAAAATATTTAAAAGCACATTCAAGTTACGATTCGAGGAACAAGTCCATAATGACATTACGGTTTTCAAATAAGCTTTTAGATTTTCTGTTTAATGCTTAGTAGGATGATGGCAATTACTCTTTGTCGGTGTATTATATCCAGTGCCAAATCTGAACCTCTCCGGTTAATAAAATTGTTGTTAAAGAGGATTCAGGTTGACGAAACGTACATGGAAATAGAAATAAGCATATAAGAGATGAAACAACGCAAGAAGGTTTTTTGCTAGTCGGGTTTGGGGTTGGGAGCGTTGATAAACCTTCATTTTGGAAGAGGAGGACGGTTTTGTGTTGCATTGTAGTGGCATATTTCCTGCATTGTAGTGTCAAACTTAAATTTTACCAAAAGGAATTTTTGACTCAATAATATGAAGGGAGACTTGAAAACAACATACCAATATGTATGCAGACCAGTTTTATTGATTATGGAAAATAAATGTTCCATGGAAATCTGATGAGGTCATACATCTGGAGTCTGGGAGTGGTATAAGGGAGAAAAAGTCAGTTAAAAGTACACATCGTCCATGTATTTGGTTTCCATGTCATTATGGCTAAGGACCTTCCCATATCAATGTTTCAGGTGTCCACCATTAAATGGTGGTTTCTGACAATAAAGCCCATTTGAAAGGAACAATGCACCATGGACATTTTTTGGAAAGGTTTTTTCCGAAATTAAAAAATGAAGAAGTATACATGACGATATACAATTATCACAGAACGATGATTGTTCATGGTGTCTGGCGAATGGCTTGTCTACTCTTCATGACGGACACTGTGGGATATTTAACGTTCCACCATCTAGCAGCAGAACGGGGATGCCGAGTTTATTAATCCATCCGCGGGATGGCAGGATTTTGATGAATCATCCTGCCTTTGAAACACCACGATCGGCATAACAGTTTGATATCTGGTCTGGTTTTTAACAAGGTTAGATCGCTAACAAATACATGTTGTGTATATATATTATATATATATATATATATATATATATAATAATATATATATATTATGTTAATACACACATATACAGTATAATATTACATATATATATATACATTATATATACATTATAAATATACATATATACATAATATACATAAATTATACATTATATACATTATATACATATTAACATATATATCTTAATACATATATCATTATAATACATATAATGTATATATATATATATACACACAAACACACACACACACACACACACACACACACATGTCGCTCAACCAACAGAATCTCTTGAAGAATTCTTCAAATTTATACAGTACTATATATATATATATACACCACGGTCAAAGTTTTTAGAACACCCCATTTTTCCAGTTTTTATTGAAATTTAAAGGAGTTTAATGTTTCAATGTTACTCTGAATTAAACATCACAACAAAGAAACAATTGCAGAATAAAAAAGGAAATTCATGGAATCGTTTTGTTGAACAAAATTTAATCTAAATTTTGACTCATCAAAGTAGGCTACCTTTTACAGATATAACTAGCCGAACATACTTGTGGCATTCTTTCACAATGGCAATCAATATTGTTCGAATGTTCTTCCCACAAATGTGTTGCAACTGTAGGTGCTTTGCTTTCACCCTTCTGCCCAGTTCACCCAACCCTGTGATGAGGTTTAAGTCTGGAGACTGTGCTCGCCATTCCATGATTTGAAGACTAGCGTATGGTTCTTTTCTTCTCAGGGTAGTTCTTGACATAGCGGAGGTATGTTTTGCGGTCATTAATTGCTGTAAGGATGAACCCTGACCAAACTAGGCATAGACTATGAGGGTTTGCATAGTCCTGCAATGCCTGTGGTAACCCTTTTGGTTCAGGGTGCAGTCAGCTTTTGTGCAAGTCGCCGACTCTGGATCCAGCAAAAGGCCCAGATCCATTACGCTTCATCCTCCATGTTTGACAGTTGGTGTCACAAACTGAAAGGAACATACTTTCACCTACTCGCAGCGTAAAAACAAACCCTGCGTGATGAACTGAGAATTTCAATTTTTGATTCATCGGTCCACGAAGCCTTCTTCCAGTTTCATAGTTGTCCACTGGCGGTGCTTCATCAACCAGGCAAGCCTCTTTTTCTTATTTTGCCATTTAGCAATGGCTTTTCTTACTGCCACTTCGACCTGTCAAACTGCAACTCGAGTCTTCTCTTCACAGTTGAAACTGAGACTCCTTACTGTTGACCAGTGTTAAGCTGTGCTTGAAGCTGCTGTCCTGTGAGCACCTATCACGGAAGCCCTGGTTGACTCTCAGATAACTTGACTTCTGATTGTGTTGTGGCGTTTGGTTCCTGCCAAACTCTTCCTTCAGGTTTTTCCTCGTTTCCAAGTGCCTTTTGATGGTGTGGGAAACTGTAACTCACTGACACCCTTGGCTTCTTTGCAATTTCTCTAAAGGAAAGACCTACACCTTTTAAGGGATAATGGTCTGTTCTGCTTTCCTTTGTTAATGTTTTTTCTCGCCATTATGATAGCAATTATACTACTTCCTGCAGTGCAATATTGTCAAATAATGCTCAGAGGGTGCCAGGCAACACAGTCTGTTCCAACACTGCTTTTATACAGACGAGGGTTTTGCAACTAATCAACAAAAGTTGGACACCTGCAGGAATTGTTTGCATTCAACTTTTCAAGGCTAATTACTTCCATTGCTGCAGAAAGCTGAAGTGCTAACCCATTACTTGTTCCCTGAAAAGCGCCTTTTTTGAACAAACTCTGAAATTCACATTATTTTTCAGTTTTTTTGGTAACCTAAACTTTTTTTTAACCTCTGGCAGTTTACCGCTCAGCTTTATACCATTTCAGGTTATTCACTGGACTGACTGCATAAAATTTCAGAACAACTGGAAAAAATGGGGTGTTTAAAAAACTTTTGACGGTAGTGTATATATTGTTCGGATTTTCAGATATCCGGTTCTGATGAACTGATCCACACATCAGGTCCTCAAGACAGTTATTTCCTTAAATGCATGTTCAGATAGCCCCAATCCCATTGTCTAATGGTTTATGTTGTGATAAAGGTTAAAGATAGACCCCCTCTTATGGGTAAGCGTTTTTTTTCTTTAACGACAGACATGTTTACACACATTTCTTTCGCGGCGTCGACCCCGCCTTAATTTTTTCCTCAGCAATGTTCATGCACATATTTATTTTGCGGAGTGCCGACGCCCCTTTCTTGGGAGCGGCACGGAAATGTCATGGTGAACGGTGCGCAAGTGCGGACCGTGAGCTTGGGGGGGACTCTGCGCCCGCCGAAACAGGCCGCATATAAAAAAATATTGGAAGTCCGTTTGGGAGGAGAAGCAGCGAGAGAGAAAGGCACGCGAGAAGTAAGCGAAGTAAGTAAGCGAGGAGAAGTAAGCGTAAAGAGGAAGTGAACGAAAAGCGAGCAAGAAGGGTTGTAAGCGTGGCGAGGGAAGTAGCCGAGCCAGAGAGGAAGCGGCAAGTGAGGAAGCGTAGGCGAGCCGGCAGTGAGCAAGTGAGCGGATGGTGCGCATTGTGGGTGTCTTGACCAGCACCAAGCAACAAGACCAATTCGTCCTTCCCAGTGCTTGAGCAAGCGAAGCGTGTGGTACGCGTGTGGGTGTGAGCAGCGTCGATAACGAGTGAGGCACGGGGTCGGTCAACGAGTGGAGGCACAGGTTAGTCACCGACGGACCGTGTGGGTCACTGGACATCACCAGTTTCGTGAAGTGTGAGGAGTGGCCCGTGTCGCAGCCCCGGGTCTAAACCCGTGACAAGACATTCGGTTGCCGTTCCCAGACATTGACGGTGTTCACGGCTGTTCGCGAGAGGGTGCACAGCAAGGCTGGGTGCTGGCCGACGGATGTGACACACACGCCACCACATTTTCAGGATGTTTTCAGTTCATGCCAACTACTCTCTGGTGAGGCGAGTGACTATTCCCCCCCGAATGATCTGCTGGGTACCCTTGTCTGGTTATCTGCAATTTGCGTCAACCCCGATAAGCGTTCTCCTCGTTCTTCGTTCTCTCGTTTCTCGTTCTTCTCGCTCTCTCGCTCTCTCGCTCTCCTCGCTCTCTCGCTCTCTCGTTCTCTCTCTCTCTCACCCTCTCCTCGTTTCCTGTCATTATGATTGCTTTGCCTGAGTAATATTCATTTCGGGTTGCTTGACCTTATTCATTTATTTACCTCAGGAAAAATTAAAAAGTTACTTTTTAGTTTATTTTGTTTCATTTATTAATAAATCATTGTTGACTTCCAACCTGTCTGTGTTTGTCCTTTCCTTCATTGGCGAGCATTGTCCAAACCTCGATAAACTGGGAAGGTAATTACACAGATTTTGACCAAAAATAGGCGACACGCACCACGCGGTAAAACCTCGGCCGCTTAATTAAAATCTAATCGAGAAAAACATTGTGCTTGCGGAAGGGTGCGCTCCCCGCTCAGGTAACCACGTGACCTCTAGTTAAACGGCATAATTAGATGTGACACTGGAATTCGTGGTTAACTGGGGGCGTTTCGTAGTTTTAAAACAACCCACCATACCACAATGTTAACTGTGAGCCGTGGCCCCGGTCCGGTCTTCCGGGGACAACCGGGGATTAATCCCCCTGAGTGAAAAGCTGTTGTCCGGTACCCCGTGGGCCGCAACAACTAGATGGTGGTCCGGGAATGGGAGATTTTTTTCGAACCCCCCTTGATCAATAAATTTGGTGTCAGGTCGTCGACCTGTAGTGGGCTTCACGACCTCTCGAATATTCAGAGTGGTCAGTACAAATTTTAAGTTAAATTTTTGTGACGGACAATGGGGGACCAACACGGCAGGTCCCGGTGGGCATGTAGATGATGTAAATATGGATACGGAATGAACCCAGACCCGCGCATTGAAGTCCAAACGAAGGTGAAGAGGAAGCAATGGGAGAGATGGAAAATAACCCCCACCCTCGGTCTCTGGAAAATGCGATGGTGCCATAGTGTAGAATGCCGGGTTATCTCACCAGTGCAGCCCGAAAATGACATGAATGTGGTGCTGCGGCAATAATGGCAGGAAGTAATTATGATGGGCGAAGAAACAACAGAGAATGGACAGGAATGAAGCGAAGAAAACAGGGCACAAATAAAAATGATGCGACCAAAACATCGACAGTCAGAATGGAAGCGATGAGCAGAAAAATGAAGAAATGCAACAGAAAAATGGATGAAAACAGGCAGAAATTATGGACGTGATGGGGATGAATAAAGGGAGATTGGTGAAGGCGATGGCAAGAGAAATGGTTGGTTGGTACGGAGAGGAGTGTAAGGGGTTGAGATCGGGTCCGGAAGAGATGGGGAGAGCGAGCCAGATGATGGGACAGATTGGGAACATGACGGAGGAGGTAGAAGGACTGACGATAGGAACAGAATGAGTTTGAAGGAAACAAATGGAAAAGAACACAGGGCGATTAAAGGAGTTAAGGGCCACCGAGAAGAGAACAACAAGAAGAGATGAACGGGCATTAAAACGAAGTAAAATGGCACCACGAGAAACTAACGGGAGTAGAGGAGGTGACACAGACGATGGGAACAAAGGGAAGGGAAATGGGAACACCAAATAGAAAAAAAAGTGACGTGTAGAGGGGAATACAAGGGGCGCATCGGATTACGATGTTGTTTAAAGAGGAGGTGGATGAGATAAAAATGGGTTATTTGATTTAAAAGCAAAACAGGGTAGAAACAGGTGGTAGAGTAAAGAGGGGAGATTATTGAATGCATGGATGCTTTATATTACAGCATGACAAGTTCTCAAGGACGGGGGAGGGAGTGCCATGAAGGTGAGTCCATGGCGAGACCGGGAACGCGTGCATGATGCGTTGGGTGGTGTTTGTCGAGCTTGGGGAGATGAAGGACCCCGGGGTTTTTGGAGTGTCCAATGTGCCGCGAGTATGTGCGGAGAAGCATGTAACATAACCATGGATGAGTGCCACGAAGAGTGGGCATGGATGATCGACCATGACGGGATAGTGGTTGGTGGGCGACCAGGGGGTGAGCCTCTTTAGCGGGACAGAGTTGTATTGGAAACCCACGCCGCTCACGGGAACTTGTGTACCCGAGGTACGGGAGTGTGGTGGGTCGGTGCTTTGCCAACCGCCAAGCACAGACGGTGGCGAGATGTGTTTAATGGTTTCAGAGGGGCCAGCGTTAAACGCTCCGTGACAGATAAATCACTGGAGCACGGATGGTGAAACAGAACGGATTTGGCTGCGCAATTTTTTCAACGGGGACCAGATGTGCAATATGCACGGTACCCCCAGCATGAGGCAATGGGCGTGTGAGCACGGCTTCGTTCCCCGTGGGAAAACTCCAATTCCCAGTGGCAAGAATTCAAACACAAATTGGCTTGCAACAGACTTATGACTTGTGCACCTCGCGGATGCAGAGGCTCATTTCATACGGGTAAGTGACATGACGGGGCGATGTACGCCCTCATGTATCGGCCAAACCGAAGAGGCGAGTGCACTGTCGACCACCGCCCTGGAGGTGCAAGGGCCGCCGAGCCTTTCCACGGGTACACGAAGCGCCAGGAGATGTAGCGAATATCCTCGCCCAGGGCAAAGGAGCATTAGTTAGGGGAAGGGTTTAGCGTTAGATAGACCGGCCTCATGGGGCATAAACAGTCCTCCATGGGCCCCGGTACATGAGTTAGAGGGAATTTAGGTTAGAATTTAGAAATGGATTAAGACATGGACAGACATGGAACGTGTAGTGGGGACGGAGCTTAGCGGTAGAGTTAAATGCGAGCATGCATAGTATAAGGGGTGACGAGGGTGCACGAGTTAGTTAGGAGCAATTAGAGTGAGGAGGTGTTTAAATGAGTGGAAATGTGTTTGTGTGTAGTTGATGACATGAGTGTGAGGACAGGGCAATGGCCGGTATGAGTGTGAGTAACGGAATGCATGGTGTGAAGGATTGAATGGGGGGAGTGGATCCCACCAAGGAAACCCGGGGGTTAGTATAAAAGTTAGATAGGGGAGTTTGGTAAGTTACACATGGATGTCATAACGCGGTATTTGCTGATTGTCGAAAGTTTTTTTTTTTTGTGTAGGGTGCAAGCGATAATGGACGCGGCTGTGGGCTTGTGAGTGACGTATTCGGATGAAGCAGGGCACCCCGGGCACTGGGGGCTCGTCGGCCAGGTGAGGCCATAGGTACGTCCAGGGGGCCATTAGTGTGTGTTCGTGGATGCAGGTACCCAAGGAGAGGGGCCTGGCGTGCCAGTGTAGTGTTCAATGGCGACGGGTGCCGAGCAGCGGGCCGGGGTGCCAAAATGCTAAGTGGGCATCGAGAGGGGGAGTGCCAGTGAGGGTATCCCCATGTTCGGGTGTGAGCAGGCAAGCTCGGAGGCAGCTCCAGCGTCCCGGGGGTGCTAATGGTGAGTATGCAGGTGGGTAGACCTGCTCATGGAGCCACATTACCCAGCCACGAAATTGTGCGATGGCACAGAAAGAAAATTTGGTGGGCAAGGCCCAAAATTGTAAGAGCACCAACACGTAGGCATTGGAATTTGGGTTTTAGAATTCCATAGTTTAACAAAGGCCTCTTGGCAGGTACAACCCAGGACAGTTTTAAGTGTAACAAATATTAGCTAGTTTGGATGATTTAAAGACCCCTTCGCGCCATCTACTGTCGGATGATCGCCGGCTGCTGGACTTGCCCTTCTGAAGGACTTGACAACCGAGTTATGTCATATGTAAGTGTAAGATTGCATGTAGTTCTGCTCTTCCTTTCCATGAGCCTTGGGGGGATTGGTTACGAATTGGCAATGGGGATAGTGGGTATAGGAGTTGAGACTCGCGACGAATTGTAAAAAGGGGGCTCGTAGTGTATATGGGAAAGACGGTATGGTTGTGGACGAGTAGGGCCAACCTCGAGCTCTCTCTCCCAGCCTCCAACGCCCTTCTACATTTTATGCACATGTCATGCGGTGACATGAACACTTAAGCTCGCAGATTCCCTAACTTAGTTCCATCGAGATGCTTCTACTCGTCACGGACAAGCAACTCCACACAATGCTAAATTCCCAATTAAATCTTTCCATCTACCCCCACAACCGTAACAATATAAAAAATATATATGAAATATATATGAAAAAAAATATATATATATACTGTATTGACACATAATATAATATATATATATATATATATATACATACATACATACATAACATACATACATAGA
>CM068952.1:153056727-153069227 GCA_035128595.1 Eptatretus atami
AGAGAGAGAATTTCTCTGTTTTTTCTTCGCCCATCATAATTACTTTCTGGCCATGTATTTGCCTCAGGCACACAATCATGTTATTCTCGGCTGCACTGGTGGAGATAACCCGGCAAATCTGGCACTCCTCGGGCAACCGCATTTTCCAGAGACACGGAGGTGGGGGGGTTAGTTTCCATCCTCCCATTGCTTCCTCTTCACCCTCGTTGTGAACTTCATCGCGGGTCTGGGTTCCATTCCGTAATATCCATATTTACATCATCTAACAATGGCCACCGGGACCTGCCCGTGTGGTCCGCCATTGTCCGTCACAATAAAAATTTAACTAAAAATTTGTCTGACCCTCTGAATTTCGAGGTGCGTGAAGCACACTAACAGTCGACGAACCTGACAACCAATTTAATTGATCAAAGGGGGTTCGAAAAAATCTCCCATTACAGGACACCAGTTGGTTGCGGCCACGGGTACCGGGAGACACAGCTTTCACTCAGGGGGATTAATCCCCGGTTGTCACCCAGGAGAGCCGACCCGGGGCACGGAATCACAGTTAACATTGTGCAGGTGGGTTGTTTTAAACTAGCGAACGCCCACCAGCAGTTAACACACGAGTTCGCAGTGTCCACCATCTAATTATGCACGATTTAACTAGAGGTCACGTGGTTACCTGAGGCGGGGACGCACCCGTTCCGCAAAAGCAACCAAATGTTCGTTCTCGATTGATTTTAATTAAGGGGCGGGCCGACGTTTTTAACCTGCTGGTGCGTGCACGACTATTTTTGGTCAAATCTCTGGTAATTACCTTCCCAGTCTATCGAGAGTTCGGACAATGCTAGACCCAATGGAAGGAAAGGAACAAACAAGACAGGTTTGGAAGTCAACAAATGATTTATTAAATAATGAACCAAATAACTAAAAAGTAACTTTTTTATTTTCTGAAGGTAAATAAATGAATAAGGTTCAAAGCAACCGAAATGAAAATTACTCAAAGGCAAAAGCAATCATAATGAGCAGGAACGAGGGAGAGGGAGAGAGAGAGAGAACAGAGCAGAGCGAGAGAACGAGAGAGCGAGAGAGCGAGAGACACGAGAGAACGAGAGAACGAGAGAACGACGAGAACGAGAGAACGAGAGAACGAGAGAAACGAGAGAGCGAGAGAGCGACGAGAGCGAGAGAGCAGAGAGAACGAGAGAAGCGAGAGAGCGAGAGAGCGAGAGAACGAGAGAAACAGAGAAGAACGAGAGAAACGGAGAGAACGAAAGAACGAGAAGAACGAGAGAACGAAGAACGCTTAATCGGGTTGACGAAATTGCAGATAAAACACAGACAAGGGACCCCAAGCGCAAGAAAAAAATTTTTTCAATTTTCGGGGGGATAGTCACTCTCGCTCACCAAGAGAGTAGTTTGGACCGTGAAGTGAAAAACATCCTGAATGTGTGCGTGTGTGTCACATCCGTACGGCCAGCACCCAGCCTTGCTGTGCACCCTCTCGCGAACCGCCGTGAACACGACCAAAGTCAATATCTGGGAGGGCACCGAGAATTGTCTTCGCGGGTTTAGACCTGGGGCTGCGACAGCGGCAGCTCCTCACACCGTTACAACGAACTGGTGATGTCCAGTGGACCCACACGGTCCGTCGGGTGACTAACCGTGCCTCAACTCGCTTGACCGACCCGTGCCTCACTCGTTATTCGGACGCTGCACTGCTCATCACCACACAGCTACCACACGCTCGCCTTGTCTCAAGCACTGGGAAGCGACGAATTTCTGTTTGTTGGCTGCGGTTCAGACACCGACACACGGCGACCAATCCGCTTCACTTGCTCACTTGCGGGCATCGCATGCTTCACTTCCTCACTTGCACGCTTCCTCTCTGGCTCGCTTCTTCCCTCGCACGCTTACACCCTCTTCTTGCTCGCTTTTCGTTCACTTCCTCTTTCGCTTACTTCTCCCTCGCTTACTCTACTTCGCTTACTTCTCGCGTGCTTTCTCTCTCGCTTGCTTCTCCCTCCCAGAACGGACTTCCAATTATTTTTTATATATGCGGCCTGTTTCGGCGGGCGCAGAGTCCCCCCAAAGCTCACGGTGCCGCACTTGCGCACCGTTACCATGACATCCCGTGCGCTCCAAGAAAGGTGGGCGTCGGCACTCGCAAAATAAATATGTGCATGAACATTGCTGAGGAAAAATAAGGCGGGGTCAGCGCTCGCGAAAGAAATGTGTGTAAACATGTCTGTCGTAAAGAAAAAAAACGCTTCCCATAAGAGAGGGGATCTATCCTTTACCCTTCTCAATGCATCACATTTAAAATCCCATTAGACATGGGGATGGGGCTAATCTGAACATGCATTTAAGGAAATAACTGTCTGAGGACCTGGATGTGTGGATGCAGTCATCAGACCGGATTCTGAAATCCGTAACAATATATACACTACCGGTCAAAAGTTTTATAACACCCCCATTTTTCCAGTTTTACTGAAATTTTATGCAGTTCAAGTCCAGTGAATAACCTGAAATGGTATAAAGCTGAGCGGTAAACTGCCAGAGGTTTAAAAAAAAGTTTAGGTTACCAAAAACTGAAAAATAATGTGAATTTCAGAGTTGTTAAAAAAGGCGCTTTTCAGGGAACAAGTAATGGGTTAGCAACTTCAGCTGTTCTGCAGCAATGGAAGAAATTAGCTTGAAAGTTGATGCAAACAATTCCTCAGTGTCCCAACTTTTGTTGATTAGTCCAAACCCTCTTCGTATAAAAGCAGTGTTGGAACAGACTGTGTTGCTGCCTCTGAAGCATTATTTGGACAATATTGCACAGCAGGAAGTAGTATATTGCTCATAAATGGGCGAAAAAGACAATTAACAAAGGAAGACAGACAGACCAATAACCCTTAAAATGTAGGTCTTTCCTTTAGAGAAATTGCAAAGAAGCCAAGGTGTCAGTGAGTACAGTTCCTACACATCAAAAGGCCTTGGAACTGGAGGAAACTCTGACAGAAGAGTTTGGCAGAACAAGCACCACACATCAGAAGTCAAGTTTCTGAGAGTCAACAGCTTCCGTGATAGGTGGCAACAGGACAGCAGCTTCAAGCACGCTTAACACTGTCAAAGTAAGGAGTCTCAGTTTCAACTGTGAAGAGAAGACTTCGAGTGCAGGTTGACAGGTCGAGTGGCAGTAAGAAAGCCATTGCTAGATGGCAAAATAAGAAAAGAGGGTTGCCTGGTGATGAAGCACGCCAGTGACTAATGAAACTGGAAGAAGGCTTGCGGACCGATGAATCAAATTTGAAATCTTCAGTTCATCAGCAGGGTTTTGTTTTTTACGCCTGCAGAGTAGGTGAAAGTATGGTTCCTGTTTGTGACACAACTGTCAAACATGGAGGATGAAGCGTTGATGATCTGGGGCTCTTTGCTGGGATCCAGAGTCGGCGACTTGCACAAAGTGACTGGCACCCTGAACAAAAGGGCTACCACAGCATTTTGCAGATTGCAATACCTCTGGTCTAATGCTAGTTGGTCAGGGGTTCATCTTACAGCAAGTTAAGACCCAAAACATACCTACGGCTAAGTCAGAACTACTGAGAAGAAAAGAACAACGGTAGTCTTCAATCATGGAATGGACCGAGCAGGTCTCCAGACTTAAACCTCATCGAAGCTGGTTTGGGATGAACTGGGCAGAAGGGAAGCAAAGCAACCTACAAGTGCAACACATTTGGTGGAAGAACTTTCCGAACAATATTTGATTTCCATTGTGGAAAGAATGCCACATATGTTCGGCTGTTATATCTGCTAAAAGTAGCTACTTTGATGAGAAATTTTAGATTAAATTTTTCAACAAAACGATCCATGATTTCTTTTTTATCTGCAATTGTTTTTTGTTCTTTGCTTTAATTTCAGAGTACATTGAAACATTAAACTCCTTAAATTTCAATAAAACTGGAAAAATGGGGGTGTTCTAAAACTTTTGACCGGTGGTGTTATATATATATATATATATTGTTACTGTATATTTATTCTATATTTGAAGAATCTCTTCAAGAGATTCTGTTGGTGAGCGACATGTGTGTGTGTGTGTGTGTGTGTTGTGTGTGTTTATATTATATATTTATTATATATATATATGTATAAGTATGTATGTATATATGTATATATATATATATGTAGTATAATAGTATTATATATATGTATGTAATTTTATATATGTATATATATACTGTATATGTGTGTGTGTGTATATATATATATACACATATATAAATACACACATGTATTTGTTAGCGATCTAACCTTGGTTAAAAACCAGACCCAGATATCAACTGTTATGCCGTATCGTGGTGTTTCAAAGGCAGGATGATTCATCAAAATCTGCCATCCCGCGGATGGATTATAAACTCGGCATCCCGTCTGCTGCTAGATGGTGGACGTTAAATATCCCACAGTGTCCGTCATGAAGAGTAGACAAGCCATCGCCGACACCATGAACAAATCATCGTTCTGTGATTAATTGTATATCGTCATGTATACTTCTTCATTTTTAATTTCGGACTTCATGTCATGGTGCAATTGTTCCTTTCAAATGGGCTTTATTGTGCAGAAACCACCATTTAATGGGTGGACACCTGAGAACAGATATTGGAAGGTCCTTCAGCCATATGAACTGGAAACCAAATACATGGGACGATGTGTACTTTTAACTGACTTTTTCTCCCTTTACCACTCCCAGACTCCAGATGTATGACCTCAATCAGATTTCCATGGAACATTTATTTTCCATAATCAATTAAAACTGGTCTGCATACATATTGGTATGTGTTTTCAGTCTACCCTTCATTATTGAGTCAAAAATTCCTTTTGTAAATTTAAGTTTGACACTACAATGCAAGGAAATATGCCACTACAATGCAACACAACACCGTCCTCCTCTTCCAAAATGAAAGTTTATCAACCTCCCCAACCCCAACCCGACTAGCAAAAAACCTTCTGCGTTGTTTCTCTTCTTATGCTTATTTCTATTTCCATGTACGTTTCGTCAACCTGATCCTCTTTAACACAATTTTATTAACCAGTAGGTTTCAGATTTGGCACTTGGATATATACACCTGAAAGAGTAATTGCCATCATCCTACTAAGCATTAAACAGAAAATCTAAAAGCTTATTTGAATACCTATGTCATTATGACATTGTTCTCTGCAATCGTAACTTGAATGTGCTTTTAAATATTTTGATGCAATAATTTTTTTCCTGTCAATACAGTCACCTACATTTTATAAACAGAACAATTGATGTAATGGAGTGCTTTTATAAAGATAAATGTGCAGAGAGATTTGTTCATACGTCCTATTTTTTTTTTTGAAGTTTGCACAACTATTGTCCTCTGAATGAACAAGAACAGAAATTATGAGTTGTCACAGAAAACCCAATTTTCATTACTTATTAACTTATTTTGAAGTTCTGCATTGTGCCTGCCAAGCTATAAAGCCTGTGTGCACAGCTATAACTTACGTGACATTTTTTCTTCTTCTTGTAATGACCATCAGTATTGATTTTAGAGGAAATAAAACAAGTTTCTGCATTGAAAGAAAGCATATTCTTGGCAAGATGCATGCTAAAGTGGAAGAGGTAACTCATCAACCTATCTGGCCAGCGTGGTGAGTCACGGCCACTTTCCCCAAAGACGACTCAAACTAAAATATGGCCCTAATTCTGCAGATGTTGGATTGCCACTGATGAAAAGGCAGTGACAAAATGTGCATGGAGGGAAAGAGTGCAAAGATTCACCTGGTTATGAAACTTACCATGTATAATGGATGAAATCCTTCAGATAAGGCTGAATTGTGAGAATCAGAAAAAAAAAATCTCTTTCGTCAAGTTTGGTTTTGGAACCTGGAATGGGAGAATTAATGAACTTGTTGAGTTTCCAGAGAAATTTTGTCTGCTTATCTTGAATTCCCTGTTCCAGAAGAAGCCAAACAGGAAATGCATCTGCAGAGCTCACAATGGAGTTGAGAACAAAATAGACGATGGACTCACAAACAATTATCACAGGATACAGGATGTCTCAGAACTGAACTTCGATTCCAAGAAGTAACCACACACGAGTCTATTGCAAATTTGACTTCAGTGCAGTATTTGAAAGAACAAAAATTGTGAAAACAAAGTCCGAATAAATTCATCTCAATCATTTCAGAAAGCAAAAATCTTTGTTTCAAGAAGAACAAAAAGAGGTTCAGTGCATTTCAAGAAAAAACAAGAAACAAATCAAACTAGCGAGTTCATAGAAGACCTACACTTTGCTGTCTTGAAAAAAAAAATGACATAGGAAGAGTCTTTTAAACTCTTGCTTTGTTTTTTCCGAGCAAGATCTATGCTCGCTTTTTTTTCATGAACCTTGCATAAAAGTTGTGATGTGACCATACAAAGCCGATGGGTCAAACGGAACAGTCCAGAGCTGATGATGTTCCGACGAGATGCTTTTTTGGTCGCCATCATGGTTTATTCATTCATTTGCACAATTACAAACCTTCTACCAACTCCTCTCAAAGAAAATGACGATTTTGAAACAAACTTTGAGAAAAAGATGCCACTAAAAAAACAACTCCATGCACCACCATATTTATCAGAATGCAGAATCTCAAACAATTTTACTGCCCTCAGGGCATGAATATTTTTTACAAGCACTACACATCGAAATGGAAGGTTTTTGGAATTTCCAAAAAGGCGATTTGTGTTCCACAATATTCATATATATTCATATTCCACAGTATATAATTCAATTGAAATAAAAAAAACAGATTTTAAAGGTTTTGAAAAGTAGAATTTCATAAGTTTACCACCATTGATGCAGCATCTATAACACAAACTTATTTAACATTTTACATTAGTTCTTTGTTCCTGGTGGTTGTGTCTTTTTAACATCCATAAAACAGTAAATTTCCTGTTTAAATTGATTTTCAATTCTGTTTGACTGCAAACAGGCAGACAGACAAAATAGAAATCACTCATATTGCGATTCTTGACAACAGAATGACCGAGAAGGGCACTCGGTAGAGCGCATACCTCCGCCACGTAATGCCTGATCCACGAGAACATATCGGGCCAATACATTTTTGAAACATCATGCTATATGTCGTTTTTGCCCTGTCTCTCAATGGTGAAGAATCACTTCGAAATTTAATAATTATCATATCCAGATTCGGATCTTCACCAAATCGAATCAATTTGTTGTGGTCATACACCCATTCTGTCCACCAAGTTTCATCCGAATCCGTCTCCAACTTTGTAAGATATGATGCTATATATCGGTTTAGCCCTATCTCTCAATGGTGAAGAATCACTTTCCAAATTCTAGAGTCGGATCCGGATTCGGATCTTCACCAAAATTAATCAGTTCGTCCTTGTCACACACCCAACCTGCCCACAAAATTTCATTTGGATCCGTGCACAACTTTTTGAGATATCCTGCAGACAGACAAACAGACAGACAGACAAGCTGACAGGCAAACAGACAGACAAACAGACAAACAAACAAACAGACAGAGAGGGGTAAAAACATAACCTCCTTTACCTTCGGTGGTGGAGGGAACTGGAATGGCACTTGGTAGCGCACATAACTTCACCAGGCTGAACAGTATACGTTTTGTGATAAGCCCCCACTATCCCACTAATCCCACTGATAGCTGGATCTGAAACCGGACCTGAATCAAAATTGAATCGGCTTGTTCTTATCACCTAAACAACTCATCCACCCAGTTTTGGAAATAACTGGTTTGTCATATCTCATCCACAACTTTCGAGATAACATGATATATACAGTATATAGTTTTTGGCCACATCTCTCAATGGTGAAGTATCACTTAAAACATTTAAAAATAGGACGACTGGGCCTGCAGCTTATCTGGGCCCTGGCCTAATGTTTAACCCAAATTTGGTAGCATTCTGACAAATTTGGTGAGTGTGGGGAAGAAGATTTTCGAAGGAATTTAAGTGATTTTCCCCAAAATTAACGATATCGGCCATTTTGACACACTTCCGGTCACATGATTATGATTGGCATGACCTCTGCAAATTAACATCCCTACCCTGGCCTAATGTTGCAACTCAAATTTAGTAGCATTCTGGCTGATGCGTCTGGAGAAGAAAATTTTTGAAGGAATTTCCTAAGTCTGCCATTTTGACCTCCTTGAAGTCATGTGACCGGAACGAGCTTTGTGATCTCCATTACCAGTCTGGAGCAGAACATTACTGCCAAATTACAGCCAGTCAGATTGGCTCAGCAGTTTGGCCGGAGAAGTCGAAATAGGAAACGGACAGATGTACGGACAGACGGACGGACGGTGCGCGATGACAATACCTAATCTGGAATTTCAATTCCAGATAAGCTACAAATGGATAAGCTACTGGAGTACATTTGGGTATTGTTATGATTGGTCGGTCATGGGATTCTAACCATACTGGCAAACCGCCAGACACGTAGGGGATGAGAGGTCGCCGTGTGCCCATAATTTGTGTGCAGGAAGATGATTTAAGAACCACCCACCATTCCAAATACGGTATGCTCTCCCAAATTTGATCGAGTGATGCTTAAGGACAGTTTGGTTTTAACTAATGGTACCTTCACGCACCGAACCACAATTGTTCCCGCGCACAGTTTTAATTGCCCAAAGTAACTGAATGCCCTCGGAGTTCCGAGTCCCACCAATGACCACGAAAGAGATTATCATCAACAAAGTTTATTAATAATAAGAAACGGGGAGAGGAAGATGTGAAGAGAACATGGCCAAAACTGGCGAAACAACTCAATGCAATGAATGCTATGATGATTATTATCTCTCATGCCTATGGTATCTTCACAACTCAATTATTTGTGTTTATCAACATCTCACTCATAGGGGAACATGGGACACAGCAGGAGGTTGACAATACAGATTAGAGAGATTGTGGAACCTGTCCACAGAGCTCATGATCACAGTGCAGGATATCCACACCGCCATTGTCCTCTTCAACATGATCTCCACACATCTGGTGTCACCGGTGTCCTCCTCAGTGCAATCTTCACACATCTGGTGTCACATTCTCCACATCTCCACACATCCAGGCAACCACTGTGGCATATTCACCAAGTGTGGTATTCACCACACCACAGCGATATATATGCTCAGCGCAGGATCTCCGCACCACCGGCATTCTCCACTGCATCCTCTCTGGCACTCTTTTTTGTCTCATGTAATGTGAGGATCATGTGGCTGTGCTGAATGGCTGAGGAGTAATTTTCCAATCCCATGCCTAGCTTGAGGCTGGTTCATGATGGGAGCTCCTTATGAGATCGTGCCACAATCTTTCTCAGAGTTCTGCTCATGCTGTGAGGAAAATGGGAAAATAAATGGCCAGATTATATGGGGAACATTGCAGAATTTATGGAGGGGAAATGGGGTTAGACACTGACACTGGGGGAAGGCAGACAAGAGCTTCTAAACACCTCATTCAGCACTGCAACGCAAATTACATTAATTATGTCGCACTTATCCTAACATGCACTATGAAATAACTATGATAAACTATTCCACAATTACCCCCTTAAGACATCTCCATAATACTATAATGCGGCTTGTGAGTGTGTTTGATTTGCATGCACCACTAACCCACTGGATGGAATGAGTTGAAATTTGATAGATGTACTTGAGTTGTACCCTAGAAAGTTTTGGGCATTTAATCTTTGGTAGTCACAGGGATTCAGAAGAGAGAGGGGGAGGAGGGGGTTGGTGGGTAGAAAGCATAAATTCTCAATAAAAATGTGGACCGTATAGTACCACCCGGTGGTGGTTGGAGAGAGTATTACAAGTCAGTTGTGGAGATGACTTGCAATTTTGCACTCAACACGTAGCATAGTGCAAGTGTTTTACTGACCCCTACCAGTGGGATTGGGTATTATTCTCTTTTCGCAAGATGCTGAGCTGTGATCACTTTTCTCAAAAGATTGAAGACTCATAAGTATATTGGTGGTCTGTTTTTACCTTCATCTCCGAAGGTGGACGGATGTTATGTTTTCAGCCCTGTCGGTCTATCTGTTTATCTGGATGTCTGCCTGTTTGTCTGTCTGTCTATGAACAGGATATCTCAAAAAGTTATGTACGGATTCGGACGAAATTTGGTGGACAGTTTGGGTGTGTGACAAGGAAGAATTGATCAGATTTTGGTGAAGATCCAGATCTGGATCCAGTTATGAGTATTTTTAGCATATCTGGAATTGGAATTGCAGATAAGGAAGGTATTGTGATCATGCACCATCCGTCTGTCTCCTATTTCGACTTCTCCAGCCAAACCGCTGGGCTGATCCAGCTGAAATTTGGCAGCAACCTTCTGCTCCTGACTGTTAACAGGGATTGCAAAGCTCATTCTGATCACGTCACTTTCAGGAGGTCAAAATGGTGGACTTAGTAAATTCCTTCAAAACCTTCTTCTCCAGACTCAACAGTCAGAATGATACAAAATTTAGGTTACACCAATAGGACAGGGTCCTGTTGTTCAATTGTCGCGATCATGCCGATAACGTGACCGGAAGTTTGTCAAAATGGCCAACTTCGTCAAGTGTGAAAATTGCGTGAATTCCTTCAAAAATCATCTCCAGAACCACCATTCAGAATGCTACCAATTTTGTGTTACAACATTAGGACAGGGTCCTGATATTAAATTGTGGAGGCTATGCCTATCACATTACCAGAAGTGTGTCAAAATGGCTGACTTCGTCAATTTTTGTGAAAATCACACAAATTCCTTCAGAAATCTTTTCCAGACCCACCAGTCAGATTGCTAGCAAATTTGGGTTGCAACATTAGGCCAGGGTAGAGATATTAACTTGTGGAGGTCATGCCGATCACATGACTGAAGTGTGTCAAAATGGCCAGCTTCGTCAATTTTTGGGAAAATTGCAGAAATTCCATCAAAAATCTTCTTCTCCAGACCCATCAGTCAGAATGACACCAAATTTGGGTTACAACATTAGGACAGGGTCCTGGTGTTAAATTGCTGAGGCCATGTCGATCAGGTGACCGAAAGTGTGTGAAAATGGTGGACTTAGTAATTTGTTTGGAAAATTGCATAAACTCCTTCAAAAATCTTCTTCTCCTGACCCACCTGGCAGAACCTCATGAAATTTGGGTTACAACATTAGGCCAGGGCCCAGATAAGCTACAGGTCCAGTGGTCCTGTTTTTTAATTCCTTTAGTGATTCTTTGCATTGAGAGATACTGTATATTGTATCGCCAAAAATGATATATAGCATGATATTTCAAAATGTTGGGGACAGATTATGACAAAACTTGGTGGATGAGTTGGCTAGGTGACGAGAACAAGCTGATTAGATCTTGGGTAAGGTCGGGATGGAGATCCAGCATATCATTGGGATACAAAACATAAACTGCTCAGCCTGGTGGAGCTATGCGCTCGACTGAGTGCCGTTCTAGTTCTGTCTGTATGTCAATCACCTACAGGTCGCAATTCCACACCAATCCTTCCAAAACTTAACCACCTGGTCGAGCTCGTCAATAGCTGGAAGTCTCCTGTTTTTTGAGATCAAAATGTCAAAAGTCAAGGTCACAAAATCTCAATTTTCATTTGATTGACTTCAAATATGAACAGAATTTGCAAATTGCATCGCTGAATTGATTCACCAATCAAAATCTTGAAACCCATTGTTTTTGAGTTCAAAAGGGCAGGGTCACAGTGACTGATTTCACAAGTACCAGTCTATGTCTGATTGTTTATTTGTTTGACTTCTGTGCACTCCTGAAACGCTGGATGGAATGAGTTAAAAAAAAGTGGTGGTTAATTGTGCTTGGGTTGTCTACGGGAGAGTTTTAAAGGGAAACCAAAATGCTCAAACCACCTCGATGCTAGTCTATACCTTGATACCCTACAAAGTAGATATAATGTGTCTTTTTGTCCAATTTCTAATTTATATAGCAGGTAAGTTTGTGATTATAGGTCAAAATCTTCTTCTTCTTCTTCTTCTTCTTCTTCTTCTTCTTCTGATTAACCATGACGTCACACCCGGGAGTCGATTGCCATATCCGTACTCTCTCTGAGTTATGTCGCAGTACAATTCAACTCAAATGGTGAATAATTTTTGATTTTCGACAAGTATGCCGAGTTGATGCGTCATTGGTGCTTGTGTAGTAATACGAACCAAGATGGTTTAATGCTACGTCAATGACCAAAATATCGTAAGCTTTCCAGAAATTAGAAGAGGATAATCCAAAATACCCGAGTGTGGAATGGGCCCGACAAAATGTAATGTTTTCGTGCTCAGAACGTTTTACAGAGCACTGTTATGAAACAACAGAGAGATGGTGAGATCTTGTGGTTATCCACCACAATTGAGAGAGGATGCCATCCCCACGATTAAGCAGAAGAAACATCCGTCACTCGAAACTGTAACACCATCTCCATCCGGCCTCCAGCACATGTACACGGACGATTTGAACAGTGAATAAAACACCTGGTGCCATTGCCC
>CM068952.1:153074227-153090021 GCA_035128595.1 Eptatretus atami
CGGTCAAAAGACCTAGTACTGATTGTTCAACAAGGCAGGGCATTGCCTGTGTTACGAACAGGTGTTGCAAGTAGACCTCCTTGGCTGAGAGCACTCTCAATATTGGACAAAGCAACTGGTGCCATCATTCCACCAAACATTGAGGCAAATAAATTCATCCACTACACCTGTTAACATTGAATCCTTGATGAAACACTTGATGGAAAGAATACCTTCCATGCAACTAAAAGTGCAGACGGAACGAGGCCAAACAACTGATGCTTCTCTTAAAAATCTCGAGTTATTTTTAAAAAATAACTCGAGTAATAAAAATAACGAGTTAAAAAGACATACTTTGATTGTGCCAAATGGCCTGGAGGAGCTGCATCCTGTCAGTATAATCGTGGAAAAATGCAAGCCAGTATTCACAGCACCCGTCGCCGAAGCCTGCTTCCGCAAATCTGAGGAGGACAATGAGTATGCAAGACAAGCAAAAGCTACAGACGAGCTTTCTTCTTGTGCCGTCAAAATCAGAGATAAAACCTACTTGGACACTATTCAATCAGTCATCTGCCATCAGAGGAACCAGAAAGACAGCAGTCGATATTTGCCTATAATCCTTGTTTGCCTATAAAGAACAGGATATTTGCCTCATGAGTTGGATACTTTGAATACCGCAGTGAAGAGATGCATGGAATATCTTCACATTTTGGACAGGAACAGACAGCCTCCAGTCAACCAAGCGCTGTACTGCAGACTTATGGAGTAAAGTGGTCTGTTCCAGAATACCAGGATAAGTTAATACCTCGCCTAGGTGGTCTTCACGTATCAATGAACTCCTCAAGGCCATAGGAGATCATATGAATGGTTCCGGACAAGCTGAAGTGTGGTGGAGAGTGGACTGCTCGGAAAGGCACTGTAGAACTTGTTTGGCAGGAAAGGCATACAACAAATATGAGGGCACACAAACTGACTTTGCAAGCTATGTGGCGTTCCTGATGCCAAGCCTTCTCTCCTTTGTTGCGAGGCAGATGAGGACTGCATGCTTGCTTTCCAGGATGGCTTCTGATGATACCGCAGAAGATCCAGAACTGATACATTTCTGGATCAGGAAAAGTTCAAAGATCAGATCAGGATCAAAAAAAAAGATCAGGAAAAGATCAGAATTTGTTCACCTAGCAGCATGATAGAACTTTGTTTAGTTTTTATGATTACAGACTAGCAACTTTAACTTCTACATTTTATTAATAAACATCGTAACCATGTAAACATTAATTAAATGCTTCAAATATGTCTTAATCATTTTTCTTGACCCTCAAAACGTAGGTCTAGACATTCATTTGTCAGGTTTGCCATGCATAGTAACAAAGTTACAGCAGAAATAGATTTTTTGGTCATGGTGGTAGGAATTTGCATAATAGATTTTTGCATGTTACGAATTTTATAGTCTGTAGCTTTGATCTATTGCTCAAGGGACATTCTAAGATCGTACATGTGAACAATGTGCATTTATTAAATGGTATATAGTGCCTGTCCCAAGAAGATGGCCAAAATTGTCAATTTGGGCAGCCATTTTGTTTATGCGAATTAGATGGTCAAAACTCAAAATTCAGCTTGGGACAGGGCTAGTCGAATTCAGCATACCTTAATTATGTAAAAGTCATGTTCCCATTTTTACTAAAAAATGCTCCAGGATGCACATTTTCAGAAATACATCTCGTGATCTAGTCTATGCTGGTTGCATCATCGGTTAGGGTGAGATATGCCATTGATGCAGTGCCCCTATTACCGGTACACTAGTATCATTTACAGACCTCAGAAGGACAGGCGAGTCAACCCCATGGTGTTAATTCAGCAGACAACAGGGCTTGAACTCAGGACGCTAGGATCCCAAGCCACCACTAACCTAGGATCAAGCCACCACCCTAACACAAAGCCAACACCAGGCTCTGTTAAGTGTTGCTAATGACGGTGGAATCAGTATCTGAATCCAAGCTGAAATACAGTTTCTCTACATAAGCCACCATTCAGATCAAGTGACATCACTGATGAAATCATTTCGGTTCTGGGTTTGGAGCGTTGGCAGGTCTCTTGGGGCTCCTGCTGACGATCTCAAAGTTAAGTTTCCGGTCTTATCTGTCCGTTTTAACTGTTTATTTCTCACCTACATGTTACTTTGTGTCCTAGTTCGGTTTGTTTCAAAAATCGTGCTATTTTGTGAGATTTCGTCGAACTTGTCTTACTGGGTTTGAGGCCTATCCTTGAGGCTTGAGGCTACCCTTTGTTCCCTCGTGTACGATCGTGTTATTTGTTTTTCTCCCATTATCTTCAATTTCTATCTTTCCACCTTCTTAACGTCACCCATCCCTCCAACTAATCACCTATTTTTCTTATCTTAAATAAAAAAAAAAATGCGACCTTTCTCCGATTCTTCTTTCTCTTCTTCATCTCCTCTTCTTTCCTCTTTTTTCTACAACACTTCCATGATCTAATCTGTTGAAAACTCTCTAAACATTAATAATAATAACAAAAACGTTCTTATAATGCTTCATCTTCCTCTTTCACACATCGCGGTTGAGAGACATAATGTTGTAACTGCATTTTGGCGAGGTTGAATGGAATGCCTCTCATGTCTAACAAACACAATTTATTTTCATAACGATTTGCAGGAAATGGGAAATTTTCAGTTACAACATTATGTCTCTCAACCGCGAAATAGTGTTTGGTTAGACATGAGAGCCATTTTATTCGGTTTCGCCAAAAATGCAGTTACAACATTATGTCTCTCAACCGCGATGTGTGGTTCTCTTACTGTATAATAATGCACTACTCTTCTGCTATTTAAACAGACTGCTCTCATTCTACCTCTTCCTTCATTCCTTGCCTAAAAATCAACTGTTCAGCATTTCTTCTCTCCATCTCTGAATTTCCTTTATTGCATCCATCAAGAAATGTGTTTAATTGCATAACTGACCTAAAACTTAAAAACCCAGTTTGCTATGAAGATTCGCTTTCCATCAACCATTTCTTTTTCCAACTTCAGTGCCAACTCACCCCTCTCACCCCTCACTCTCAAAGCAACCATCCACTCTTTCTCCAAGCCTCCTCTCACTCTCTCTCAAAAACTCCCCCTCACCTTCTCCCCCATTTCATCCCTCACTCATCCTCCAAAGTTGCCCCTCTCCCATCCACAAAGCTGCCTCCTTCCACTGCCTCTCACCTCCATCTCTTCACTCCAGCTCTTCAAATCCTCAACTGCTTCTTCTCCTCTCTGTCCCCCTCTCCCCAGCACCAGAGAGCCTTTTCTCCTCCATTCGGCCCTCCCTAGCTATTCTGCAATCCCACACTCTTCAACAACCTCCTTACCCCCCCCTCTCGCCTTGTCCTACCTCCTCCCCCACCCCTGCACCCAAAGCTCCTCCCCTACTCTTCATTAAGTAATGGACCAAAATATCGGGGCCTTCGCTCAAACCTTTCAGATCTTTCCATAAGGTTGCCCTGACAAACCAGACATAATCTGCCTAACAGAAACTTTCCTCCCCCAAGACATGTCTGACTCCCAAGTATCTCTCCTGGTTACTCCCTCCTCCAGTTTGACAGACCTGAGCCTCGCCCTGGTGGAGGATTGCTCTCTTCATCAAAGACTCTATTCTCACTCTCCATGCACTGCCCTCACTCCCCACAACCCCAGGAATACCTGTGCTACGGCTTCCCTCCACTCCACTCATCATGTTTATATGTGTACTGTATCGTCTACCTAACAGTGATGACTCCATCTACACTACCATCTGAAAACATGGACCAACTTCTATCTTCTCATCCCAACTCTCTTCCTCATATGTGGCGACTTCAATTGTCATCATGCGTTGGCTAGGTGTGGGTACCTCTCTCACCTGTCATGGCACTCAGCAAAAAGCTTTCTGCGACTCATTGGACTGATCAATCGGTCAACTTCCCTACCGGATCTCAACCAATGGTAGCCAATCTTTTGGATCTGATTTTGACAAATTCCCTGATAATATCTGCTGCTCTTCCTCCGCTCCAATCGGTTCTTCTGACACGTCCTTGTCAAAGTGGACATCTCTCTGGCTTTATCAGAAACCACCTCACACCGCCGTCGAGTCTGGCATTTCACTCAACCTGACTGGCAGGGTCGCCAAGCAGCCATCAAACTTATAGACTGGTCTCCTATCGCTACTTTCTCCAACATCAACTCATCCTGGGAATTCTTCAAAGAAACGTGCTCTCCCTCATGCACAGATTTATCCCTCTCGTCTTCAGTTGTCACCCTTCCTCCCGCCTTGTTCACTGAAGCTTGTGGTGAGGCAGTTGTCCTGAAACAATTGCCTTTGTCTCATGGAAAGCAAACCCAACTGAGGGCAATCTCAGTTCCTTCCACAAAGCTCGGAACAAGTGTAATCTACCCAGGAGAGCCAGAAAACAATCTTTCTCATCTCAAGTCTGAACTCTCAAACTCACTCCTCCTCAAAATCCTGGTGGCGTCTAATCAAATTGTTTGGTGTATGTTCCCTTCCATCCCCTCCCTTACTCAAATGGCCGCACTGCTGATACCGCACGTGAAAAAGCTGAATGCCTAAACTCGGTGTTAGCAGCTAAATCTTGTGTCCAAAACCCATCACTTTCTCTAACCACCTTACCCCAGCCACCAACTGTCCCTGGACTCTGTGTCCTTTTCTGACAAGGTGGAGAGCTTGCTTCAAACCTCGACTCAGATTCTGCAACCGGTCCAGACGGCATCAGCCACGTGTCCTCAAAGCGCTCTTCTGCTCTTGCTCACCCTCTCTCTGTTCTATTCACCTCTCCATTTGCTCAGGTATCTGCCATCTGCTTGGAAATCAGCAAACATCACTGCCCTGCACAAAAGGTGCAAAAACAGATCCCTGCAACTACAGACAATCAGCCTTCTCCCAATCATCAGCAAGGTTATGGAATCCATCATCGCTTCAGACATCAAATCCTTCCTCTTGTCCAATGGCTTGATTTCTGATCATCAATTTGGTTTCAGACCAGGTCACTCTACCCTGGATATGCTGCTTCTGCTCTCCAACAATGGATGAGATCCAATGCCAGACACGAAACCGAGCCGTATCCTGGACATATCACGTGCTTTTGACACAGTCTGGCACCTGCCTGCTCACCAACATCTCTTCCTATGATATCGAGGCACATCTCCATCATGGTCGGAGACTTCCTTTCCTGTCGCAGTCAACGTGTGGCCCTAAATGGAGTTCTTTCATCCCTTCCTGTCCAGGCTGGAGTTCCTCAAGGTAGTGTTCTGGGCCCTGTTTCTTTTCTGGTTTTCATCAATGATCTCTCCGACTCTCTGGAAAATCCTCATATTCTCTTTGCTGATACTACACCTCTGCTGTACCATCGGTCATCCTCAGACCGGCAAGCAGCAGCTTCTTCGCTCACTGCTGATCTGGATAAAATCACAAACTGGTCCAACATGTGAACATATCTTTCAATCCGGCCAAATCTCACTATGTCTCTTCGAAAAACCGTTAGAACCCCCCCCCCATCCACTTCTCAACAATCCTCTGGAAGTCCTTTCTTTCAAGCTTCTGGGTCTCACTATCTGCCATGACCTTTCCTGGGAAAGCCACATTTCAAACTCCCTCCAAAGGCAGTCGCCGACTGGGAATCCTCCGTCGTGCAAAGTCCTTCCTCAGCCCACCTGAGCTCCTGACACTTACAAAGTTTTTGTCCGCAGCCTGATGGAGTATGCTCTCCCCCCTGGGCTGGTGCTCCTGCCTCCAATTTCCTCGCTTCATGCTGTAGAAACCAAGGCATTTCGGATCATTGGCATCTCCCGCAATGAGGCTGAGTCTTTGGCCTCTTACTCATTCACCGCAGGTTGGTCGGTCTTTCTGTCTTCTCCGTCTCCTCTCCAGCTTGCCCCCCTGCTTCTGCGATTTGTCCCACCACATTTCCGCAGGGCACTCAAGGTCCGCACAAACCCCTTCTGGTAAAACTCCAAAATCACGAATCACTGCACCTTCACTCTTTCATTCCTCTTTTTCCCACCTTTGAATAAACTCCCTCACTCTATTCTTCCCATTCTCCCTCCAGGCCTTCAAAACAGCTGTTCCCACCACTCTTATCATCCCCCATCCAAATCCATTCTTTTACCCGATAATCCACCAAAGCCCAACTCTTCAAATTCCCTGCTTTTCTTCCTGAAAGTCCCTGTAATGTCCATCTTCTATTCCCATGTTCCATCCCATCCTCTCCCTTCCACAGATCTCCTAATGTCTCTGTACCACTGTTTTGTCCTTCCCACTCCCAACCTCTTGTCTCATGCCCCTTGATGTGCGTTGTGTGTTAGCTCTCATACGAGCCTCGACAAGGTATACAAAAAAAATAAAATTGCACTCAGGCTTTTTTGGACGTTCATGTTTTGACACAAATTTTTTTCCCCTTCAAATTAGACCGTGATTAATGATTTTCAATGGTTTTCAGGAAAAAAATTGCATTTGAGTTCCCCTTAAGGCGTGTTTATTTTTTCTTAAATAGTCCTCAGGGTTCAGGGTTGGGGGGGGGACTAATTTCTCTCTTTTTAGGTCATCTCTAACGAGATGACCTAATAAAACCTGTCTCGTTGGTTTCCATCAACCATTCTTTTTTTCCACTTCAGTGCCAACTCACTCCTCTCACCCCTCACTCTCAAAGCAACCATCCACACTCTCTCTCTAAGCCTCGTACGTACGTACGTCCCATTTTTTTCTTCCAATTTTCTTGATATTGGTATGTGGGTAGATGTCGATTAGGGATGCACGACGGTATGACCTTTGACCCGATTGAAGGTCAAGGTCAACGTCAAGGTCACTCCAAAGTTGCGAAATCGTCCATTTTCAAAATCTATCTCCTCCACCGTTTATGATCCGATCTTCGAAATTCCTTCGATTCTGATAATATGGAACAATATCTAAATTTGGTCAGGCGGTTTTTTTTTTATTTCATCCTGGTATCGAGTCACGTGTCTTCAAGTTGGAAAATCGTCGATGTGATACGGTCAAAAGAAATTTCGCCCGATCTTGATGAAACTTGGTATGTAGGTAGGGGTCGATGAGTGATGCGCGACGGTATCACTTTAGACACGATTGAAGGTCAAGGTCAAGGTCACTCCATAGTTGAAAAATCAGCTAATTTCAACATTATCTCCGCCGTTTATTATCCGATCTCGGCGGAATTCCAACGGATTATGATAGTAGGGTACAATATCTGAATTCTGGCCGGGTCATATTTTCGAATTTGTATTTGATTTCTGAGGTTTTCTATCCTTTTTACTCCCGGGCTTTCATCTGTACATTGAACCAAAAGACAAGACGACATCGAAGCCATTCTAAGCCGATCAAGATCCACATCTAACAGACTTCAGAGATGACCGTCACCCCAACCGGGGTATTTTTTAAATATGTATGGTATAACGCTGCTCCCGTTGGGAAGGGGTATACAATTCATACTAATACACTCCAATTCTGGGGGAATTAACTCATCTGTAATTCTGGGGAATGAACCCGTCATAAAATGGGTTCTTCCCTGGTTCAGCAAATTCTCAAAAGGAAACTGTTTTTGATTTTCAAAGGAAAATATTCAAACAATGTGTACTGCCTGTGAAGACTCCATTCTCCGGCCCGGCATGAGAGAGTCAGCAAAAAGAGGATTCACCAAAATGCAGCTTTATTGAAGGACACACGCCAGCGGAGGTGATGTTAGCAGCTCACCAGCATTTTGGAGAGCTACCAAAACCACACTGAGTTTTACATTCAAAAACTCTCCCTTATATATATTCTATCTCTAATTCCAATCTATCTCTGGTTATACTCTAACCCTGGTTGGTGTGACAAGAGCTTCGAATGTGTACTCAAATATGAGCTAAAGTTTTCCTGCTCTCCCACAAGGGAGGGTGGAACAGTCAAACAGCTTATCTTAGGGCCCAGGAATTTATTAGGCAATTATCTGGGCTTGTTATCACTGTAAAAGCAAAACCTTTTAGTTTCCCAAGCGTGGGCTGTGTGAGGTGACCAGAATGAGCTAACTGGTGGAAACTGTGGGACTGAAGCTATAGAGAGTTTTTTTTTAAAATGCATTCCAGAGTATATAAAATGGGTTCGAATCCTACATCTAAAATCTAATATATGTGTATTAATTATGGATCAGATGTGACCATAAATAGCACTCCTCACAGTCCTCCTTGGTCACATTTGACCATACTTTGCCATTTCCCAAGCTCACCGAATAGGTGGGCCTTCATTTGACGGCTGAGTTGACCATCCCTAGGCTCCGCCCCCTCAAACGATATTTGCAAATGCCGTGAACACCCAATGACAACCTCCAAATGAGAAGTCCCCGACTACTGGTGCCCAGGTTAGCATCTGTCTTTCTCACTGCCACATGCCTCACATCAAATTGTATTAAATTTCCCTTATTCAGAGTATTGTGTAGGTTATTTCACAAAACACTAACTGCACCAATATTATTTAGGTAAGTTCTACAAAAACATATTGCAACAATATTATTTAGGTAATTCTACAAAACACTAAGTGCAACAATATTATTTAGGTAATTCTACAAAACATATAACTGCATCTATATCATCGACAATATGCAAATGTAGTGATGGTGAGCAGCACTGTGAGCACAAAACGTGGTGTAAGCTCCTTTCTCATCTTGCGCTAGAAGACAAAAGAGGCCCATGAGATGCATACTTAATATAAGGGTCATATCAGTATTTTCCCATACATGCCTTCACTACTGTTAGTGTCCATTTCCACGATAATGCACATGCTAGTAAAAACACTGCCACATCTATCATAAACCTCCAGTAGCATTTTACTTGTAGATTTCCTTTCTTTCCCTTTACAACTTCCTGTATCCTCATTTGTACTAAGATGCGTGAGTCCATGTTTGGCTAACTTTTCACTTGAAAATTCGTTGAGTAATCAGTAATACCTGGAAGAGTTCCCAAGGCGCCCCTCCGCCAGAACACCTTGTTGGCCCTCAGATGGTGGGGGTCGGGTCTGGTTGTGGTCCACACGGAGGTCCTGGCACTTCCTCCCTGAGTTCGTTGTTAATGATTATGATGGCTTGGGTGAGGGGTGACGCTTACAGCATTTCTTTAAACAAATGGAAATGAGAATCTTAATCAGAAATACTCCAAAAATCACCAACAAGATTATTAGAAGTGCTGACCCTATCAAGCGCAGCAACCAACCTCCCCAGCCTGGAATATGAATCTCCACCATTCATAACCTCCTCGCGCTCCATTCGTCCACTAGTGAGGGGTTTGCAACCTTTCTTAGTCGGGCCACGCCCGGTTAGTTATGTTCGTAGGATCCGGAATCCAGACGCAACATTCTCCTTCAATCATCCCGACACCCCTCCTTGCTCTGCTAAAGCATATCTAAAGCTACTCTATTTGCATTACCATGGCCCGCATTGATACTAACATATCGACAATTCTGTATAATAAGCCATGGATACATTAGCTACATATTCCAAGGCTAGCGAAAGTTTATCTATCCTATCGCTATTCATGACCGTACCGGCTCCCGGAAATAAAAACCAATAGTTTTCTCCCACCATGTTCCCGTCAGAGGTCCTAAGGCTCTGATACACCGGCCATCCTTTGGGTCCAAAGTTTTGGAAGTGCTGCGCCGGTACCGCGGAGGTGGGGAGGTTTGGTGGAAAGTGGTCTTTATTCTGCGTCGGAAATACTGAGGCTAAATAACAGCTTCCTGCCATCCTTTTGGTAAGTAGGGGTAAGCTTTGTCCCACACACCAGGGAGATGCCTTTTGGCGGGATTATCCATTATGTGGTGAAGCGCTATCGTTATAGTGAACGTCACCTGTTCCCTGGTATGGCGATCCGGATTCGTGGCTGTTACTGTTTGCTTATGCTGGTTGGCACGGGAGGGAAAATTCGCAAGAGGATTGTCCCATGGGGTTAGCCTCCTTCCCGTGAAACATACTGATCCTGTGGTCCTCCACCCAGAGAGGAGACGGGATCTGGTTCGTATCGGCCCTGGATTCTTGGGTGCAAAAACCCGTCTTGTGTGGTTGCCGTCTGCTATAGCTGCCAGGCCCCCACCGGATTGCTGAGATGTTCGAAGAAAGTCAATGGTAATACTGCTAAGTGGAGGCCATCAAAGACCCATAGGCGTTTCCATACAAACCAACAGTCACTACGATTTTGGATGTTGGCTATCTCGGTAGCTAAAGCCACAAAGGTGTTTGGAGGTTTTACCGGTCATCCTTAATAAAACCGATTTGACTCTCCTCAAAGTTTACCGTTATTAGTTCGTCACCTCAGCAGAACCTGAAGCTGTGTTCAAAGGAACTCTCTCCGCTGGGTGTACAGTGATTACCTAACTAGGGCTATCCTTTTGCAGGTGCCCGACGTGTTGCACACCACGTACCAATTAGCTGAGACCTTGTAAACGCTGTACACCAAGCGGCGCTCCTCTGTCTACAGCTTCAGCGTCTGTGAGGTCCCATCTGGGGTGCCAATTGTGAAGACTCCATTCTCCGGCCCGGCATGAAGAGAGTCAGCAAAAGAGATTCACCAAAATGCAGCTTTATTGAAGGACCACACGCCAGCGGAGGTGATGTTAGCAGCTCAACCAGCATTTTTGGTGAGCTACCAAACCACACTGAGGTTTACATTCAAAACTCTCCCTTATATATATTCTATCTCTAATTCCAATCTATCTCTGGTTATACTCTAACCCTGGTTGGTGTGACAAGAGCTTCGAATGTGTACTCAAATATGAGCTAAAAGTTTTCCTGCTCTCCACAAGGGAGGGTGGAACAGTCAAACAGCTTATCTTAGGGCCCAGGAATTTATCTTAGGCAATTATCTGGCTTGTTATCACTGTAAAAGCAAAACCCTTTTAGTTCCCAAGCGTGGGCTGTGTGAGGTGACCAGAATGAGCTAACTGGTGGAAACTGTGGGACTGAAGCTATAGAGAGTTTTTTTTAATGCATTCAGAGTATTAAAATGGGTTCGAATCCTTACATCTAATTAATATATGTGTATTAATTATGAATAGATGTGACCATAAAATCACTCTCACACTGCCTGTCCTACATATGGATGCAAAAGCTGGACTTGTTAATGCAAAAAAAAGGGCGAGAATTGCTTTGGATACATGTCTCGACAAGTTCAATGAATGTTTGGGAGATAAAATTGTTTCGCCTCTAACGCCCAGTCGAGCCGATAACGGAACAAAAATGATATATTGAAAAAACTATCTAATCCACCGTGTTTGGGCCTATTCAGCAAAATTAAAGGAAAAACAACTTTCATGCACTGATGTCTTTTGCAGACTAGAAATCAATAAAGACAACGAGGATAACAAACTGGAGATAAAAATTAGTTTGCTTTAATGCACGCTCGAGCTGATACTGGAACCAAAATGAAGAAGAAGAAATTCTCTAACCCACCGTGTTTCGTTATTTTCTCAGCTTTGCCTATTTCATATGAAAAGTAACCCGATGTACATACATGAAGCAAAAACATGCATACGGCTTATGTGTGTGCATACATAATACATCATGGTTATATACCTGGGATCATTCCAATTGCCATGGGCCAATGGGTGTAAATCAGTGTGGTGGAGTCAGGGCAGCTGAACACGAACCCATGTATAATATGTGATATTTTCTAAGTTTTAAAAAGGGCATAACGTGAAAATTGACAAATTGCCCTGAAACTCAAACTTGTTCAGTAAATTATTATCAATATAAAGCCATGTACCAAGTTTCATTTGAATATGTTTAAGGGTATGGGGGCAAAAGTCTGAAAACCCACAGGTGGACAGATGGAAAGCAAACCTACGTCCCCTCTGGTGAAACTATTAGGGGACTAATAAGGAAGGAAAAACATGGAAATAAAACACAAGTGACCTTTTGTGCCCACCCCTTCTCCCTGAGGGATAATCACAATGTGTGGACTGGTATCCTATTTAGAACAGATCAGTTCCAGGATAGAGCAGACAGGTTATGTCCTCCCTGAAGCACAGTCATGTTCCAGCTGGATTTTAAAACAAAATCAGCAATCAGGTCGTAATTTATTTGTTCACGTGGGGCACATGAATTCTGGAAAAAAATGCATGTTCTGAATAATAATATGACAAGAAAATGCAAGAATTGTGGTGAGAAAAAAAACAGGGTTTGTGACATCATTAAAAAAAAAACAACAGAGAGATTGAAATGGTAATGGGGATGGTCACTTCGCAAGAATGGCTCATCGTTGAACCAAAGAAACACTGGAGTGGATACCCAGGGATAAAAAAAAAGACTGGCAACATGACTTCCCAGAAGAGACTGACAGGAAAGGCAGTGAGCACTTAGAATCTTTGAGTTGTTGATAAACTCGGATCAGTGCTTCACCTGCAGCATCGCGTCACAAAGTGTGTCTTCCCTCGGATGGACGTTAAGCTGAGCACTTCATCTGCTGGTATTAGTTTCTGGATCTAAAATATCCCACCGTGTCTTTTTGATGAGTAGGCGAGTTATTGCCAGAACCCTGAACAAATTTAAAATTCCTGCCACCTTCAGTTGAATGTCAGGACGAGCCAGCTTGTTCATGAGAGATTTAGGTGAAAAACTTTCCCCAGGCCAACTCCATAAGATTGTGGGAATAATTGGGGCCATTAAATAAGTAGTAGTAACACACACACACGCACACGCGCACGCGCACATGCACACACGTCATACCGTGGCAGTTGCTTAACATCAATGTCCCTTTATTCCTAACTTTCATATACCATAATACCAAAATTATTGGGACAATAAGGGAATATGGAGATCAAAGATAGTAATTTGCAACTGTTTTTTGTGCTCAATAGGGTTTCACTGTTACGAAGACATCAATTAAATGAGGCCGAAGCACAAGGTCTGTTGCTTTCACATTGCAGGCAGTTCAGTGGTCACGGTTTTCTCCCATCTATTCTCCAACATTGCTCATTCTGCTCTTTCAGTCTTCCGACCCTCCCTATTTACTCCAAGATTTTCAGGTCACCCCCTCCTGTTAAACTTCCAAAATAGAGGCTCACTGCACACCTCAACTCTTTTATTCCTTGCTTCTCCTGTCTCTGAAACCACCCAATTCAAAGCTCTCCCTCTCTTACCTCCATGGTTTCAAGCAGGCGGTGCACCACCATCTCTTGTCATTCCCAATTTTGGCACATACTCTTTATGATCCCCATTAACCTTTCCTATCTCAATCACATTACTTGTGAGTTTCAGTGTTTACTCTCCTCGTCCCTCTCCTGTTTTTGTTTTCTGTTTTTTTTCTTCTGTTTTTCTTCATTCCCTTAATGTTTGTCCCACAGTCAGTCTTACCTTGCTCTTCCATGAGCCTCGCTCTGATTAAAAGAAAAACGAAAAACTTTGCACCAAATGTTGAATACTATCAGGCATAATAATGTGCCATTACTCTTTCAGAGCAAGTGCAAGTTCAATATTGTAAATTGTGCTCTGTTGAGTTTGGCTCTCAGGCAAAGTTCCAACATGCCTCAGAGTGCTTCGATTGGGTTACGGTCATGATTCTGGGCTTGCCATTATTGATTTTCAAAATGTAGGTGAACCAGATTTTTCACATTTATTGAGCTTTTCTTTTTCACAAGTGACCTTTTGTGCCCAACCCTTCTCCCTGAGGGATAATCCCAATGTGTGGACCGGTATCCTATTTAGAACAGATCAGTACCAGGATAGAGCAGACAGGTTATCTCCTCCCTGAAGTCATGTTCCAGCTGGATTTTAAAACAAAATCAGCAATCGGGTCGTGATTTATTTGTTCACGTGTAGCACATGAATTCTGGTTGCGTTCTTGCTGGGAGTATAATTGTGCCAGAAATTTTCTCCCGCCTGAAATTCATGGCAATAATTTAAAATCTGTACAGGATGCCAGCAACAATAAAGATGCAAGATAATTTATTTTTGATGTTATGTCGAATAAAAATATTGGCATTCATTGGCAATTTCATATCAAAAATCTTTGGAATGATGATTGTAAGGGATCAGGGATCAGGTGGCATATCTACAGGAGTATGCATTGTATCAAATCCTTTTTGCATTATTATTGAACATATGGATTGCATTTGACCCAAATTATTGTGTACAAGGACAGCATAGGATATGTGGAACGCAACGGTCAATGCCTGAATGATTAAAAGAGCACACAGTGATCTGCTTTTTTGAAAGATGCCGTTGGATCTTTCATGTCCACCATCAAATGTTGGCATGTGGAACACTGCTTTCACGTATCATCCAATTAACTTTTTCATTAAATATATTTATTTTTATACTCGTAGAATTCTTCTGATCCATAGTTTGAGAGGTTGAATGGGATAAAGTAACATTGCTGATAACCACTGCAAGGAGGAGTAAATAGCTTGATTTGTTTTTTTCCTTGGGGTTTATCACTGCAAAATGTCTTTAAGAGCCTGAGAAATAGTACAAGATAGATGAATAGGTCAATTGAAGTGCAGGTTCCGTGTGGCTCCTGGGATTCGCCAACACTGCCTTTGGGCCTCTGGATTGGTCTCGGTTGATCAGTTATAGCCTTTTGCGCTTGAGCACTCTGGAGTTTGCCTTTGCCTCAAGCCAAAATGAATGCAACTACCACCGGTGGCTCAACAATACTGATTGCATTGCCTCTAAAGGAGGAAGAAAAAGAAGGGGAAAAACATTTAGTGTAATTCTACTGAGATTCATATCTGACACGAGTAACATGCATCGCATAATGGGAAGTTATTAATTTGATATTTCATCTTTTTTCCTTATACTTGACATTGGAGTTACACATCACCCTGAAGCAGGTTTTATCCAGTCCGCCTCGATTTATGATGAAGGTCGGCATCCAGTATATTTACCTCCGCCGACCAAAGGAGGACGGAGGTTATGTTTTCACCCCTGTCTGCTGTCTGTCTGCTTGTTACTTGCAAAATCAATGATTCGCAAGTACTGTATATTGGTTTGTCTGGTCTGTGCTTCTGTCTGTTTGTCTGTTACTTGCGAAAATCAAAGATTTTTCAAGTACGAGTTAGTACTGTATGTTGATTGGTTGTGTATGTTATTCTGTCTGTTTGTCTGCATGTCAATTGCCGAAAGGTCACAATTTTAAACCGGTCGTCAGGAAACTTCACAACCTGGTAGAGTTCAGTTCATCATAAGCAAGAAACCAATTGATTTTGAGGTCAAAAGGTCAACATAGGCCGAAGGTCAACAACTTTGTCAAATTTCTAAAATCCTCAATTTTCATCTGATTGACTAGAAATTTGAAAAGGATTTTCATATCAGCTCACTGAATTCAACCACCAATTAGATTTGGGGTCATCTTAGGACAAAAGGTCAACATAGGTCAAACGTCAAAAACATAGGTGAGATTTCTAAAATCCTCAATTTTCATCCGATTGACTTGAAATTTAAAGATTTATATTTCAGGTCACTGAATTCAACCAGCCAATTATTTTTGAAGTCAACATAGACCAAAGGGTCAACATCGGCCAAAAGGTCAACATAGGTCAAAAAGTCTACAGAGGCCAAAGTTCTAAAATCGTCAATTTTCATCCGATTGATTTGACATTTGAAGAGTAGTTGCACATTTGGTCATTGAATTCAACCACCAATTATTCTTAAGGTCTAATTTGTTTCATGGGATTTCACACGAACCGTGCTATGTACGACATCTTTCTTGTTACTTACAAAATCGAAGATTTTCCAAGTAGTATATTATTGGTTAGTCGATTTTGTTATTCTGTCTGTCTGTCTGTTTGTCGCCTACA
>CM068952.1:153090031-153118234 GCA_035128595.1 Eptatretus atami
TTCAACCGATCTTCACGAAACTTCACCACATGGTAGAGTTTGGCATGAGGAAAAGCCCTATTGCTTTTGAGGTCAAAAGTCAACATAGGCCAAAGGTCAACAACTAAGCTGTATTCTTAAAATCCAATTTCATCCGATTGACTTGAAATTTGAAGAGGATTTATATTTCAGGTCTGAATTAAACCAGCCAATTATTTTTAAGGTCAACCTAGACCAAAAGGTCAACATAGACCCAAGGTCAACAACTAAGTGTATTGTTACGAATCTGGAAACCATTTGCAACAACAGACAGAGTCTCCACAGTTCAGTTATTTCGATAAGTATGTGTTTATAGTTCGAACCCTCCCTATGTCTAAAGCGAATTACATGTGTGCGCTGTGAAGTTTCTTTCTAGTTAGATTTTTGCAATACCCAACAACAACATCCTCTTCGTCCGCCACCCAACCAAACCTTCGCGCACCGATCCATTATCCACGTGTTTTGGCTGAAAGCAGGGCGGAGCCTCCATCGCCTCAGATCGAGGCTCCGCTCCGAAGAAGGGCAGGAGTGTTTCCTCCAGCAATGGACGAAGAGCGAGCAAAGCCGAGCACTCCAGCCAATGGGAAGTCAGAAGGCCAGAAACAACTACAGAGCCTCTTCGGGGGGGGGGGGCACCGACATGCCACCCGTCCAATGGAGGCAGAGTTACCTCAGGACGGGCCCCTCCCACCTCGCAGGAGGGTTGAATAATTTGTCGGTGCGATCCATCTGGGTCGTCTGGTCTGGTCGGCTGCCGTCTTGTCTGGTCTGCTGGCCATCTTCCGTCTTGGTGCTGGCTGGCGTCTGCCGCTTCGTCTTGGTTCCTTAGAGCTTGGTACGAAGTTGTCCATTGGGTTCGAGTCCCACCGTGGTGGTTGGAACGTCCGATCTTCCCAATCCCTTCCACAAGAATCCCGAGCTCCACAAGGGCAGGTCGGCAAGCCGTGCGAATGCGGCCAGGTACCGACCAAACTCTGACCTCCAGCCTGTCTATCCCTTGGCTGCGAGGGTCGATAAAAGACAATCCGGGTCCATTTTCTTTGGTGTGTGTGTGTCGTGTGTGGCGCCGTCCTATAAGTAGAAATTGTACAAGTGTTGATTGCTCATTGTACATTTTCCTGCATATTCGTGATTAAGTCTGCTCTGTCTCCCTCCCTATTATAAATAAACCCCTGTTAAATGTACCAGCTCATTGCCTGTCGTTTCTACCATTGACCCAGCACGGTGCGGGCTTGAGAATATGTGAGGCCGTTTGTGCCGTAAATTGTTCATTTGGTCCGGCGCAGCTTTGTAACTTCCGCTCGGTTACGCAGGATCCGAGTCGGTAACAGCGACTCGGTTGGACAAAGTCGGCCAAGGATGTGGCTTCCCCGGTAGTTAGACGGCATGGGTACTTAGGTAAATTGAAATTCGACAAGTGAACCCTACCTCACACCGTCGAAATATTGGCGACCACGGTCCTTTAAGCGACCGTCGACTCCGGAGTTATCCGGGGACGACCTTTCAATTCCGGTGTTCGGTGGGAGAGCCCGACTGCTCCATCCTGCGGTCGCCTCGCCACCGAACCCCGGCACCACAACAGTATTTCTAAAATCCTCAATTTTATCCAACCAGCCAATCAGCCAATCAATTAATTCAACCAGCCAATCCGATTGACTTGATATTTGAAGAGGATTTATTTCAGGTCACTGAATACAACCACCAATTTATTTGGAGGCCACATCGGCCAAAAGGTTGACTTGAATTTCTAAAATTGTCAATTTTCATCTGATTCACTTGAAATTTGAAGAGGATTTGCAAATTTGGTCATTGAATTGACCCACCAATTATTTTGAGGTCAAATTTGTTTTACGGATTCTGCCAGTATCGTGCTCTGCACGACGTCTTCTTCTGTTTGTCTGTTTGTGTGCAGGATATCTCAAAAAGTTGTGGACGGATTCGGATGAAATTTGTGGGACGTTGGCTGTGTCACCCAGAAGAATTGTTTAGATTCTGGTGACGATCTGGTTATGTATTGGATACTAGAATTGTTTAAGTGCTTCTTCACCATTCAGAGATTGGGCCAAAAACTATATGTAGCACAATATCTCAAAAGTTGTGGACGGATTCAGACGATAGTTGTGGGAAGAGTTGGTGTGTGACAAGGAAGAATTTATCAATTTTGGTGAAGATCTGAATATGGATCGGATCTTATAATTTTTGAGTGATTCTTCACCATTGAGGCATGATAGGGCTAAACCAATATATAATATATATATATATATATATATATATATATATATATTATATATATTAATATATATTGTTACGGTTGTGGAAATTCGCATTACACCATAAGAGTCCTCAGGTGAGATATCTCGGGTAAGTCCATGTGTAGTTAGCCCAAACCCGTTGTATAGATGGAATATGTGTGATTCATCCGGCTGCGACGCTTTGAGTTAGCCATTTTTCTGTTCTATCTTTTATTTCAAACAAACAGCATCTCAACAACCGCGCCATCCCCACCACAGCCCAACCACACTACAACCACGCCACCTCCACCATCTACGCTACCACACTTCGCCACTTGCCATTCAATCAGCCCCGTGCGGTTACGATCTCCGTGAGGAACAAAAACCACCAACGAGCTCGGGGTTTTTCCCGCCTGTTTCTCCCGTCTAAATTATCCGCGCTCGTGTGGTGGAAGTGCGATCCGAGCCGGGGTCAAAGGTGAGAAAAGGTGGGGCCTCTTTTTGGGGAATAATTCCCTGGCCCTGAGCCAAAACCGACTCCCCCGGCCCCCGCACGGGCGGGGTGAGAGAAGCGAGAGGGCACGCCCCCTTCGAGAGGCTTCTCCAAGAAGCTCGAAGGAGGTGGCCGAAAACGGGGCGCAGCGAAGGGCGGAGCCCCGTGCTACAAAAGGCGGACAGCATGGACCTTGAGTAGTTAGAGTTTTCGAGGCTTCCTGTCTCCTTGTCTTCAAGAGTTCCTGTGTTCTTCGGGTTGTTTGAGCTTCTGGGCTGGACGTCGTCTTCTTCTTGGCGCTGCTTGGCTTGTCGGGGAAGAGGTCCTGCGCTCGCGCTGGCGAGCGGCCTGTCAACGGAGGCACGGACAGGAGAGCGGCAGCGCCGGTTGTGAGTGGACCTGCGCGTCCGGACGAGGAGTGCCGAGAGGTTCGCGGCTGCGAGAGAGGTCGGGCCAGGCGCGACACGCTGACGGTCGTGGGAGAGGGACTCACCAGCCACGAAAAGGAAGTCGCGACTTCTTTTCTTTTTCCTTTGCTTTTGTGTAAATGCTTGTGGTGGCCTCCGACAAGTAGAACTGTGTAAGTGTTGCCGTACATGTAAATAACCCTTGCTTTTATTCGGTTGTAGCTCTGCATTGTTTCTTTTGTTTTAACTGTATATATGTGCATTTTTGTATGGCTGTATATACGTGCTTGTCTGTGTGTGTGTGAATAAATAAGTGCATTGCTTTTGAACTGTTTTCCCCTTCGCTTCGTCTTTTCATTTTATTGAACCTCCATCTTGCATCACGTAAGGGATTGTTAGTGGGTTTAAAACTCCCGGTAACTAATCTGAACCGTCGAGGTCGACGATAACTCCCTGGTTATCTCTGCATACGGAACGAACCGCCTAAGCGTTCGTGTCCGGAGTCGACCTGGGCGAGGTACGATCGCCATTAACCATCCGCGTAGGTACTTAGGTAGGTCGAGTTTGGCGAACAACCCTATCCTACGCGGGTGGCCGATTGGCATTGTGGTGAGGTCGAAAGACCCACCCGTGACTGCTCCCCGGTTGTTCCGAGAGGGTCACGACTGAATTGTCCTCTGGTGGGCGACGTGTCCGATTCGAGTTACGTGGCCGATCGCACGCCGGCGGGCGCGAATTCGCAACAATATATATATATATATATATACATTTCCAATTATTGTTACGGCTTGGAAATTCGCAACCACCATTCAGGTCCGTATGAGGTATTTCTGAAGTACATGTGTAGTTAGCTCCAAACCCGTTGTATAGAGGAATTAATGTGATTCATTCGGCTGCGACGCTTTGAGTCAGTCGTTTTTCTTCTTTCTTTATTTTTAACCAACCACGTCTCAACCACAACCACGCCATCCACCACGACCGACCGCGCTGCGCCGCGCGCCTCCGCCATCTGCGCCACTGCATCTTCGCCACCCCCATTTTCTCCGCGCTTGGTGTGGGGGAAGAGAAACGGAGAGGCGCAGCTGGCGCCCGATTGGGGACGCGCGTGTGACGCGGCCAGGGAGGAGGAACGCCCCTCTTCGAGATCTTTCTCGAAGCGCCTCGAAGGGGTGGAGCAGGGAACGGGGCGGAGCAACAGGGCGGAGCGTGGGGCGTATAAAAGACCGCGACGGAGAAGGCTCGGGAAGGCTCGGGGAAGGCTCAGAAAAGGCTCAGAGGAGGCTCGGAGGAGCTCGGAGGAGGCTCGGTGGAGGTGGTGGTGCTCGTTTGTTCCTGTTCCTGCCGGCCTGTGATCCCTGCAGAGCCTTGATCCTGACGAGCCTTGACCTTTGACAAACGACGGTGTGAAGAGAGAGAGAAGAGAGAGAAGAGAGAGAGAAGAGAGAGAGGAGAGAGAGAGAGAGAGAGAGAGAGAGAGAGGAGAGAGGTTCTTGTCCGAGGTTCGCCGGAGTCTGTTGGTCCGAGATCCCCGCTGGTGGGACGGAGCATCCGCCATTTCCTCTCTCTCTCGCCCCGAGTGTCGACGATTTCTTCCCCCCCCCCCCCGTCCGCACGAGAGAGGCGCTGAAAACCCCGTTCATTCCCCAAAACCCCGTCCGTGGCGTCAAACGGCGACACGTGCCGGCGAAGCACGAGCTCGCCGATCACGCCGAGGAGCGGGAGCTGAGGCGCGGAGAAGTACTCGGTGCGCGCACAGGGAAGTGACTACTTCTATTTTCTTTGGGTTTTTGGGCAAAGACGTGGGAGCGCCTGTCTTGTGAAGTAGAACTGTTATAAGTGTTGCCGTGTGTACGCGTTATTCGTAGTATCTCTGCGTCACTGTTTCTTTTGTTTCATTGCTATATGTGCATACTGTATGGCTGTATATGTGTGTATCCGTGTGTGTGAAATAAATGTGCTTTGTGTGAATTTTCCCGTTTCGCTGCATCCTTTCCTTTGTTGGTCTCCATCTTGCTTCACGTAAAGGGTTCGTCGTGGCTTAATATGCCCGATAATTAATCTGAACCGTCAAGGTCGACGATAACTCCGCTCGTTATCCTGTAGCACGGAACGAGCCGCTTAAGCGGTTCGTGTCCGAGTCGACCTGTGGCGTGGTAAACCCCTCGTAGGTTACCCGTGCGAGTACTTAGGTATATCGACTCGGCGATTCACCCTATTCGCGCGGTAGAATGCAGACTGGGTTGTGGTGAGGTAAACCCCACCGTGACTAGCTCCTTGGCGATATCCAAGAGGTTCACGACTGAATTGTCCGTCGGTGGGCGAGACGTGCCGCGATTCGAGTCATGTGGCCATTCGCACGCCGGCGGGCGCGAATTGCAACATATTTATATGGTATGATATCTCAAAAAGTTTTGGATGGATTTGGATATAAGGTGACAGGTGTTTGCTGATAAGAACAAGCCACTCAAAGTTTAGTTCAGGACCGAATCCAGATCTGGCATATCAGTGGGATACAAAACATAAACTAATCAGCCTGATGGAGTTATGTGCTCTCCTGAGTGCCCTCTACTTTTTTTATGTAATGCATTGCTTTGATTTGTTACAATCAATTATGTCTTAAACATTTCAACCACTCTTCATATATCCTGTAATTTTTGGTCTCTTGAAGTATTTTCATGTATGATGAGTATTTTGGTGCATGATAATGCAAGTATTTTCATACATTTGCCAAGTATGATAAGCCTACATTCATCCAAAGGAACAAGCCAGCTATCACTGGAAAGTTTGTGATTTGTCCAGCATTCCTCTGCTTCTTCATCCCTTTTATCACCTCTGCCACCGAAGATGGGTGCAGGTTATGTTTTCACCCCTGTCTGTTTGTCTGACTGTCTGCAAGCAGGATATCTCAAAAAATGTTGTGGATGGATTCGGACGAAATTTGGTGGATGAGTTGGGTCGGGATGAATTTATTAGATTTTGGTGAATATCCGGATCCAGATACTAGACTTTTTAAGGTGATTCATCACCATTGAGAGATAGGGCCAAAAACAATATATAGCATGATATCTCAAAAATTATGGACAGACTTGGATGGACATTGGACAGGTTGGAGTGTGATGAGGACGAATTGATTCGATTTTGGTGAAGTTCCAGACACGATAATTTTTTTTCAGTGACTCCTCACCATTGAGAGATGGGCCCAAAAATGATATATCATACAATATCTCAAAATGTTGTGGATAGGGAATGAGAAAACTTGGTGGATGATGTGAGGAGGTGACAAGAATAAGCCAGTTATATTTTGGTTAAGGTCTGGATGCAGATCCGGCCTATCAGTGGAATATAAAACCTCAACTGTTCAGTCTTGCAGAGGTACGCGCTCTACCGAGTGCCGTTCTGTTCAAATATTTTTCTCATTTAAATTTTTTTTTTTCATCTTGGTTGTTATCCTTGTGATTATAAAGTCCCATCAAACACAACTGAACCAAACTTCATCCTTCAGGTGTACCAATCCATTGTAGAATGGGCGAAATATGACGTGTGAATGAAGATCTAGTCTTGCTCATGAAGTGTATTGTCGTTCTGCTTCATTGGACAGAGAGTATATCAATGGATAGAATCACCAGGATGTTGCTTGAGGTGTGTTAACCGCCGTGAGAAACAAGTAGAAGCTGATGTTCCGTGCGTTAATCCTTCACAAGAACACAGAGGGTTTAACGCCGTCCTCTTTTTGCTCCCACGAAGAGTTAACACCCAAAATGTCTCCTTGCTGTTGATGTACCACAATCGATATCCTTTTGATTCCATCCATCAAAATAAGATTTATAACTGGCTTGTCTGCCTTGGTGTGCCATTTATTTTAAGTCGTTTTTGACAAAAAGGTTAATTGAGGCAAATCACTAAATCAATATAACACATTTCAAAAGGCACTTTTTATGAGATAATCAAAACTTCACTAATCAAAGCAGATAAGTGCTTCGAACTGCAAAATAACTGAAAAATAGCAAGTTGTCCAACCGTTGTTCTTTCAGTCATTTTTTTGACAATGATTGCTTTATGACCTCAAAACAACCACTTGCCATCTCTGTCCATCTATTTTAAATATATTTTAGATGTTTTTGAAAGCTGCTAATATGATGTTACAAGTTGAGTCACCTGATTAAGATTGTGGTATTTAGACTTTAGTAATGTATCATGAATCATCATTAACCATAAACTCCATGACACTTTGTTTCAACAATAGAGGTGATGTTAGTTGTAAAGTTTTGGTGTTTCTTTCCACAGACTGCCGCCTCAACCGCACTGGACCTCCCGTTACTATTGTAACCATTGATGAAGAAAGTCCTAATGGTTTGTTCCAAAGCAATCACCATAACTCAACAACCTGATAAAACCACCAGGAAGTATGACTTGATGGGATAACTCAAGAAATGGATTTGAAGACGCAATGTAAAAAAAAAAAAAAAACTTTTAAAACTAATTTTGTTTTCAACCAAATGGAACGTTAATATTTATACCCAAGATAACTGTCATACATCTGAGATTATTCTGAATCTCAAAAATATACCTTTCTCTTTAAACAGCATAAGTTCAAATGTCACCCTAGTTTCGGTGTTAACTTCTCCTCAGCCCAGATTCTTGCCATGCATTTTACCTGAATACAACTACAAGAGGAATTAAAAGCAGGTTTAGTGCAATCATTCTGTTGTTGGCTCTGATCTTGCAGGTACCGTTGTTGTGTGGGACCTACAGATAGCAGGCAGTGCAAGTCCCCCTCACCCGACTGTTGCCCTGCATCTGGAGAGTGTGCCAGGAACACTGGGTGCAGACTGGTTGAAGCTCATCCCGGAGCTTCAGCGTGTGATGTTGTATACAGCGGGACGTGTGCTGGACAGGGATGTATGTTGTAACTGATATGATACCACGGTCATTTTGCATTTATAAGCTTATTGAACAACATAACCACTTTTAATGCAAGCTATATCCAAATAGGATGATTCACATTATTTGATTCGAATTATATGTCTGCATTGGACAAAATAAATATTCGTTCCTTTTGGAACCAGATTATATGGAATTGATAATATAATCAGAAAGAAATCAAAAACACTAACTGTTAAGTCAATCATGGCGTGGCTTTTTAAATATCATACAAGAGTCTCGGCTCATGGAGGAGCGAAACGACAAAGATAAATGACAACATATTTTATATTCCCATTAACCCCCAAGCCCAACTCTTTCTGGGTTCCCAGTTTTTCCTTCCACTTCTGTGATTGAGAATCTGTGGCTGTATCCATCTTGTTCACACCCTTTGTCCTCCATTGCTCTCTTTCTTCCCCACATCCATTATTCCTCCAAGTTTCCCTCTTTTTGTCAACCCTCAACATTTGTCCCTCAACCCTGCTGTCGGTGTGTCCCCCACCCCCTTTCTCTTTCCACTGTTATTTTTGTTCTGTTACATCCTGGTCAGTTTTGTGTCATAGCTCCTCCAAGAGCATCGACACTGTTGAAATCAAAAAAGGAGCAATAGGTGTATCAACTACCAAAGGGGCATCGGGTGGGTGTTATAGACAAACACAAGGAGGAAAGGAGGAATAACACAAAAACCGCTTGCACTCAATCCCACTTGTTTCCCAATCCATCATGCTCAAATGTGAAAATATTTCTATTTTTTTCAACTGTAAATAATTTTAAGAGCTCACAGGGTGTTTTGTCATGTTAACCTAATAGGTATGTTGTGACTAATGCCTTGGCTAAAGAGAGAAACCATAACATTGTGATTTTGTCTCTTTTGGAGGAATGTTCTGATGTATACGCTTTAGCTCATTGGCAGAATAGAGGTGGCTGCAGTGGGGGTTCAGCACGAGAAGAAGAGAGCGGGAGTGAATATGGGAGAAAGCTTGATGTGACAAGAGGCAGCACTCTTGAAACACTGGAGGAAGGGGCATGAAACAACAGACACAGCGAATCAGTTCCACGTATGAGAGAATAAAACTTCTAACCATTTACAAAGCTTTCATCCGCAGTCTGGTGGAGTACTGCTCTCCCCTCTGGGGTGGTGCTCCTGCCTCACACCTATCTCTGCTTCACGCTGTGGAAACCAAGGTATTTAGGATCATTGGTATCTCCTGCGATGAAGCTGAGTCTTTGTGTCTCTCACTCTCTCACCGGAGGCAAGTCGGTGGTCTTTCTTTCTTCTACCATCTCTTATCTTCCCTCATCCAAAATCTTGATCTTTTCTACCCCCGTTAATCCACCCCAAAACCACCTCCTTCAAATTCCCTGTTTTCCTTCCTGAAAGTCCCTGTAGTACCATCTTGTTTACCCTGCCCCAACCCTTTCCCTTCCACAGATCTCCGATTGTCTCTGTTCCCCACTATTTTGTGCTTCCCTCTCCCACCCCTCTTGTCTCCTGCCTTGTTATACGTTTCTGTGTATTAACTCTTCCACGAGCCTCAACATGGTGTACAAGAAAAAAACAAAGTATAGAGAGATGATGGAATGGAGGTGAGTGGTCATCTTACACTTGGCGAGGGTATCTAGGTTTGGGATTCTCGGAAAAGCATGCTACCTGGATGGGCAGGGCGGGAGGGGCAAGTTGACAGGAGAAGCAAGAACAGAAGTGAGGCAAGAGAAGACTGAGATTTACCAACTTGCCTGTGATTGGTGAGAAGCAGGGCTTGAGACTCGGCCTCGTGTCGACATATGCCAATAACACCGAGACCCTTGGGACTTGATCTCCTCAAGGGAAGTAAGATAGGAAGCAGCTGCATCAGCCCAGTGTGGGTACAAACACTCCATAATAATTCTGGCAAAGGCCAGAAAAAAGCAGTGCTGTACACTGCAGAATGATGTCGGAGTGTTGGTGGTTCTGAATGAACTTAGCTCTGCAGAAAATATCGAATCGTCAGCAGGCCTTGTGAGCCAGTTTGGCGACGTGATCCATCCAAGTCACGTTGTGACAGATTGTGAGATGGGAAGGAATGGGGGAGGACAGATGAGGGACTGAAGAGCTGAGGGGAATGGCTGACGAGCTGCTGGAGGGTTGGGTGAGTTGAGAGGAAGGTCGGAAGAGCTCTGGGGAAGGCATGAATAGCTGCAGGGAAAGGGGTAGGGGGTGAAATTTTTAGGGAAGGGGATGGTATAAAAGGGGTTTCATCCATATGCAAACATTTTTAACAACTTAGTCTGCACTTTTGTAGCTAACGTTCCAGCACATGATCGCAGACATTTTGGCTAGATTGGAAAAGTGGACCATTAAATGCACATAAGAAAATAATCAGTGCTGTAATTTTTTTATGATGCAAATTATTTCCAATTTGGTATTAACAAGGAATGGCAGAAGCAAAATGGTAAAGGGCACAAAGACAGAAAGAGTGGAAGAGTGCGACAGAGAGAAGGGTACAGGAGGGAAGATAGAATGGGAAAAGCAGTTGTCGAGCTAAATGAGAGAATATTCCGAATTATTAGTTACATCCTAATTACACAAAGAAGAATATGAAGTCAATTATAATTAGAAAGAAGCAAACAAAGCATGCAATTGCACAGATAAGTGAGCAATTACACAGAGCAGCACATGAGGAATGAAGAAGTGAATGAATCAGGAAGGGACAAGGTGTGGGGGAAAGAAACATATATATATATTATTTTTTTGCTTTTTGAAAATAGAATTGTTATTTCAATCTTAAATGCACTTATTAGTTGTGGGTAAGACAGGAATTCGAAGGAGCAAGGTGGTAATAGCAAGGAGATCGAGGTACACAGGAACATTAAAGATCCCATCACAAATTTTGAATGTGGCTTGGCCAGTTTTTTGGGGGGGGTTTGCTCATACTCTGCAAAATTCCAAATTCCTGCCTTTTGATTCTCTGCTCAGGCTTACCTCAATGGTGCCAAAAGGCCCATGTTTGACTAACGATGTCTGCAAGTAGAACTAACCCCCAAACTAATAGTGCTGCTCTTCATTTTCAGGTAGATACTACATAATCCCTTGACTAAAGGAACATAAGCACCATAAAACGAATTGTTTGGTAATGCCTTACACATAAAAGCCAATTAAAAACCTAAGTCAACAATTGCTTCACAACCGTCTTACTGCATGCACAGTATGCTTTCATAAGCACTTGCCACTCTGTAATTTGCTTCGTGTTTCTTGATTATTTTCGGTGTGCAGCCTCCATACAATATCCAGTCATTGCAAGCTGTGGTGGTCTGCAGTAACCTTCGACTCGGTAGCTCCGTTAGCCATGAGGTCAAGGTATGGAATAGAAGATATCACAAGTTGACAACAAAGTTTATAAACATGTGAATGTTGTGGTTACATTGTCAATGTAAAGGTATATTAGAGTTGTTAAACGGTAGCATTTTGCCACTAACGATATCCTGTTTCTTCCTCTACTTCTTCTTCTTCTTTCGGCTGCAGCTAATGACTGCTGGAAACATCATTTTCTGGGGAGGGGTGAGGGGGGGTGAGGTTTTCCACAGATACACTGCTCCTTCTAGGTTAAGGCAGGAATTTGGAAAGGGAGCCAGCAATAGCATGCCTGTTCATCAAGAAGGACACGGTGGGATCTTTAACGTCCACCAACTAATGCCAACAGACCAGACACCCAGTTTAACATCCATCTGGGGGACAGCACATAGTTGTGCTAAGTTTCAAACCCAGACTAGGAAGCTCAGAGGTGAGTGTGTGTACCTCCAGGCTACCCTGCCAGCCCCCTGTTTATTGTGATCAAGAATTATTTTTGAGGCTTTGTTGCTTTTCTGGTTTCACATGAGAAATCGATTGCTTGTTTAAATAGTTTTCTTATGGAAGAGCAAGGTAGAAGTGACAGTGAACAAAGATGCATCCTGGAGTAGAGAGGGAGGGTTGGACAGAGGGAGCAGAGAAAGCAACATTGGGGCATAGACTGTAAAAATCAGAGAGACCATAGACATTCCTAAAATGTGAAAGCAACAGACCTTGTGCTAAGGCCTCGTCACAGAAGATTCCAGATCATTTGAGAGCTTTCAATTCTACATAATCCAGGAGAACCAGGTGGTATTTTGGGGGCCAGCCCATAGCAGAGAGCAGAACTCCATTGAGCTATAGACAAAGACCATGAAGGTTACAAGTAACTCTAAATTTTCATCGAATGACTTGGAACAGCAGAGGAGGACGCAAGTCTGCAGCTTGCTTTGAAGGCCAGCTTTGCAAGTGCTTTAGGCCCTGGAGAGGTCACATCTTATGGGGAGGCCTCAAAGTTAAAAAACTGAATTTCCAATTTCTTACACTGGAAAGAAATGGGTTAGTTTGACCATCCTTCTGGAGTGACAGCATGAGACTGTGAGATTTTCCATGATTGAAGGACGCATTCCATTTATCAGGCCAGAACCCAATCAATTCCAGATCAGGAGGAGAGGAGGAGATTGGGACCATACGTTGGTGCTGCTAAGCAGTCTCCTTGGCTACTGTGCACAATCGTGGATGGGTCACCACTCCCACACAGTATACCAGCATGCTGGCACTCATTTTGCCGGCCTCGGAAGGATGATCGGCCGAGTTAACCCCACCCGGTATTAATTCAACAGCTGAGCAGGATTTGAACTCAGGACCCTAGGATCCACAGCCCACCACCCTAACCATTAAGCCAACACCAGGCATAGATCAGGAGAGAGTGAGGTAACTGTTGTCTGCCTGTCAATGGGTTGGGGTCTGCCTGCCTACACAATGAAGTGATCTGCCAAATTGATGAGAGGGTTTTCATCAGAGAAGGCCTTCAAGCACTCCAGCCTCCACTTGGAAGAGGGGAGGAGAGGGTTCCATTGATCGGAATATGTTGACGATGTGAGTGGAGGAAGTTAGAAATCCAGGAATGAAGGTGGTATTGTATACAACAGCCAGAGAACTTCGTAAGCAGAGTGGGATGCCAGATTGCTTATTATATTACAAACGTTTCACAACTTTAAATAGTGTAAAGAACTTACAGTATCTTTCACATGGATCTAACTTTCGTGCTTTTCGCTGCCAATTAATTTCTGAAAAATATAAGTCCAGTGAATGAATATTCCTTGTTGTACATGTGTAAAATGGAGACAGCAATCAGGCTTGATGCGCAAAAGTTACTTTCCCCGAGATAACTTTGAAACAAAACCCACGAAAGATAATTGCCATAAACAATAAGAACTTTACAGTATTAGATTAGTACACACTACGCTCCTTTTCTAACACACCTCCTTTAGAATACGCACACCAAACATGGATCTTTCAGAAATGAATTCACAGCTCTTGCCATGCATCAGTTTGAAACACAAGAGTGGTTTTATACTCGTTTCTGTTTGACAACTTCGAGAGAGCGGCACTCAGAGATATGCACATATGTTCAGGCGGTGTGTGTGTGTGTGTGTGTGTGTGTGTGTTTTATTTATGTCAGCCTGGTGTTGGCTTCATGGTTAAGATGGCTGGCTTAAGATCTTGGGGTCTAAGGGTCTTGAGTTTGAGCCCCTGGCGTGCCGTTACATAACACCAGGTCGGTTTACTCAGCCTGTCATCCTTCTGAGGTCGGCAAAATGAGTACCATATTACTGGAAACAGGGGCACTGCATCGGTGGTACAGCCGTGCTCCCAGCAATGATGCAACCAGCATCCACAGGCTGCATAATACTAACTGACTCGCATAACCCGCGCTCTGCGCGACATGTTGGGGTGGGTGTGTTTGAGAAAGGAACTGATGCAGAGTATCAGTAGTAATTTTACTTTAATGCAGTAAGTGGAATACGATTTCACTGTTTCAGGACCATTTTATTTACTTTTTTTGTACCATGCACCTCATATGGTCTTTGAGATAATGTAAGCCGAATATCACGTTACTCGAGCGCAGAACAAAGTCGAAGATAGCGCGACACGAAACCACAAACTCGGAAATAATATATAAGATGATGATGTTGATTTAATTTACGTCATATGCATTTATGTATGTTTGTTACATTTCAGAATGTGTCAGCAAACTGGACATACACTCACGCTTATGAGCTTTAAAAATCGTGACTTCATCATTATGCAATTGAAATTGCAGATGAATGTGACAGCAAATCCAACAGGACGAGAGAACATTTCAATTGAATTACCAAAAACAGACAGTTGAGATGCATTAACCCAAATCGTTTGCAATTCACAGAAATTCCATGCCACAATGAAGTAGAATCTATGGTGCACAGCCTGTCATTATGGTTAACAAGGTTTACAATACAATCATGGAACATGGTGCTCATACAAAGACAAACTGATTAACACATTCCAGGTGCCATGTGGCATGAAATCATCCTCCTGCCAACCCCGTATCACCACCTCTGTAAATGCATAACCCTCTCAAATGATCTTGCACATGTCCATCCTTGTAGGCTACATGTAGACCTACATGTCCTTGTAGGTGTATTTTGGATAATAACAAGTAAAGGCATGGGAAAAGTCTCAAACTCTTGGCTTATTTCGTGTTTTTTTCTTCTTCACATTTCAACCAATGGGTTCTGTGTTGATCTGATTGGTGTTCTCATCTGAGCCCATATATCATGGTGCTGTGATCCCAAGTTCAAATCCCATATGATATGTAATCTTGTTTGCTGATATCATTGTGGCTTGATTGATTTTTGTCCACGTTCTACATAATACACTAAGGTGTCAAGGGGGTCCATCCATAGGGAGCTAAAGGCTTTTACCCCCAACGGCCCACTCCTCCCGCTGGCCCCCCCATTCGGACACGGGGTGTTGTCCCATAGTGCAAAGCACTCTTCAACTTTCCCATCACTGTCATCCTCCACATCGCTAAGAACAACTACTTTGTTTCCCCGGGGTAAGGGAGTGCGACTGCGCTTACATTATTTATGTGCGACTGCGGTATTTTTTACTCCGGGTGTCTGCGAGTTGTTTCATGATGTCCGTGCAACTCACATAAAAGTTAACCGATGTCCTTGTTGACCGAGAAGTGAAGAAGTGACAGGAGTGATTGCACTATAAACTAAAACAGCACTCGCTAGAGCACATACCTCCACCAGGCTGAACAGTTTACGTTTTGAATCCCATTGATAGGCCAGATCTGGATCTGGACTTCAACCAAAATCGAATCGGCTTGTTCTTGTCACTTAACCAACTCATCCACCCAGTTTTGTCATAACTCGTCCACAACTCTTTGAAATTTCATGATATATATATATATATATATATATATATATATATATATATATATATATATATAATATATATCGATTTTAGCCCTATCACTCCATGGCGAAGAATCACTTAAAAAAATTCTCGTATCTGGATCCGGATTCGGATCTTCACCAACATCGAATCAATTCGTCTATGTCACACATCCAACCCGTCCAATAAGTTCTGTGCAATCCGCCCATAACTTTTTGAGATATCCTGCTCACAGACGAACAAACAGACATGGGTGAAAACGTAAGCCTCCGTCAACCTTCAGTGGTGGAGGTAACAAAAATTATTTAAAAAAAATACCATTATTCTTCGAATTACTGTCATTGTTATGAATAAGAAGAATCGTTGTTACGAGTCATTTATTTAATCGGAAATAATACTATTTTACAAAGTGACTGACAGTACAATGTCAGCCTTTCTGCCCGAGACAAACAAACATTTATAATGGATGAAATCAATAGGACGTTAATTGGGATATGCTAACCGTCGTGGGAAGCTGACATTTCGAGCATAAAACCCATCGTCCCGCTCTTGATCCGGCGAAGGGTTAACACCTGAAATGTCAGCTTCTCCTTGCTTCCCACCGCGGGTAGCATACCCCAATCAACGTCCTGTTGTTTGCATCCGTTGGTCTACCTGTCCGTCAATGCAGATCGACGCTAGTCTTCACCAGCAAGACTAGTTGTTCATTGTAAACAAACCTTTACATGTAAATTGTGTGTTAAAGATTGACATGTTTAATTTCACAACAGAATTGTTAAGTTGATGCACATTTACTTGCACGACATGTTGTTGCATTGCACCCAGGTGTTGGTTCGGGATATTAATGACAATCCACCCATGTTTCGACAACGTCATTATGAGGTCTCAGTCAATGAGGTGAGCCTCACGATCCTTCATCATCACGGTGTATTTAGCTTCACTTGGCACTCTTGTCTCGTTGCCCTTGCCTTCCCCAGTGCTTCTTATTGACCCTCCATCTCAAGCCAATTTCCATTCCTCCTCAGTCCTTGCCATCTGTTACATCCCCTTGTTGCTTTTCCAATAGCTGTTCTTTGTCTCCACACCTTCTCCGCTATTTGACACCATACTCCCAGGTGTCTTGTGGTGTCTTATTTCACTGAAACACTTCGACCAGCTCTTTGTAATGTTTCCGCTACAAAGTAGTCATCACTAAGTTTACAGCCTGGCATTAAGAAGACGATGATTAACATTAACGTGTATATATAAAATTCCTCTTCATCATCCTTTTAATAAGAAATGTAACCTTTTAAATGAACAGTCGCCCAAATTTTGTTCTTCCACTTCGGTTAGACCAAGACTTCCCTGTTCAACTCTCATTCATCTCTCATAAATATTCCTGTCCCACCTCCCCCAACTCTACTTCCCTAGTGCTCCTCCATCCGTGTAGGTTCCGCCGATTCTCTAATAATTGCCTTGTCCTTACTCATTGCTGTTGATCTTGCCACACTGTCACTCCACTTAACTCTCTCTCTCTCTCCCTATTCTCACATTCAATTCATTGCTTGTTGGAATTATTTCACTTACGACATTTTCTAAAGAAAAGAGCTTTTTTTTGCTTTACATGTTGGCACTTTTCTACCTCTTCCAGTTATTCTTCTTACAAACCCTATTTTATACTGGTGTAACCATCTTTATTATAACTGTTGTTTATCATCACTTGTTATGCCTTCCTACAACCCTCATTTGTCAATTTTACTCCTTATAACTCTACCACTAGCTTTGCCACTTTTCACCCTCCTTTGCCTAGCTTGCACCCGTAGGAACCACCATCTTCTCCAGCTTTGCTACAGCGGGGGCCATTGACATTGATGACGGGGCCAATGGGCAGATCGAGTACAGCATTACAAACAATGTGAATAACCTGGTAAAAGGGGGAAATCGAAAGAGGGAAGCGTGTGGAGGGTAGAGAGCTGATGAATATCGGCGTAGGAGGTAGAGAGACAACCTGCAGAATGTATTCAATGAATTTCAATGAGAAGCATTTATTTCCATTGTTTGTAACTTGTAAGGTTTTACCTTGCATTGCACGTAACTTTTAAAGCCTTATGCTGTACAAAAAATTTGGGGTTTTTTGCTCAGCAAAATAATAATAATATTTACTTTGCTTTTGTGTGTTTTTATTTTTCCATGAAAAGTCATTTTCTTTAACATGGCCGGCAAGAAGAGAGAGCGAGAGAGAGAGAGAGAGAGAGAGAGAGAGAGAGAGAGAGAAAGAGAGAGAGAGAGAGAGAGAGAGAGAGAGACACACACACAGAGACACAGAGACACAGAGACACAGAGACACATAGACACAGAGACACAGAGAGACACAGATGTCCTTCAGAGAGATTGTTTATTTGTCGCATGTATGCATGACTCCAATTTATGGGGTTTTTTTTACTCCTAATTGGACAAGTATCTTTACAGTTTGATGTCGATAGTAATGTTACATCATTAAAGAAACATCATTTGGAGAAAGTATGGATAATTATTTTCAATATATTTCAATCATACCATTTAGCAGATAATGTGGCCATTAAGAAAACCTTTGTTGTAAGTTTTCTAAGAGGGATATGTAGGTTGAGTAAAGCATGATGTTTACAGGATAATTAAATAAGGATGTCGATTTGTATTCATCCTTGCCTGTTTCATCCTCCTTGCCTCTTGAATTTTCTTTAATGTAGTCAGCGCATGTCCAGGATATTATATCCTGCAATTATCATTGATGGTGCGACTTTATTTTTGCAGCGAGCAAGTGACGTGTTCTCCATTCCAGTGTCTCTCTCTGGGCATGTGGTTCTTCAGCAGAGGCTGAACTACGAGCGAGAAACTAACTACCGTCTCCTCATCCAAGCATCAGTGTGTGCAATCATGCAACTACACCTTTGGCTGTGCCAAATCATTCCCAAACCACAATGTGCACCACAGCCTCACCGAGTCACAAACCACCCCCAATATTATGTAGTATCATCACGCATCACACTTCATGATCTCAATACTCTTATGGAAGTTTAACATGTTTGAGATACTAAGTGGTGATGGTGACAGTTTGTTGTGGCTGTGGCCAGGATCGGGCTTTGCCTCCAACCCCAAGACATGTTTCCACGGCAACACTGCTGGTCACCATCACAGACGGAGATGATCTGGGCCCAGCCTTCCTCCCTTGCCAGCCTATCACAGGCCAGCCTGACTGTGCTCCTGTTACTTACCAAACGGTCATACCTCGCCATGCACAACCAGTAAGCAAAAACTTTTATTAATACAGTTTCAACAAAACCTCCTCAAGTTTTTCGTGGCAAAGCAGGCTGAGTTTGCTTCAGTACATGGGCCAGATTTCAATTTCCAACAGCGCTTGATTGCAGGGTTAATCACTCTGTATAATCCAGGATTTAGGTCCATTCTTTCATTTGAAACTGCCATGTTTCGATTTACCTACGAGCTTTGTGTACTTAATTTGATGAATTATTTATATTTTTTTTACCTTTCCAAATCATTTTTTTCCACCCAAATTCAGCAATAGAACTCGCAATGTAATCGAAGATGAAATAATTTTTACCAAACCCTTCATGATTTTGATGACACCAATGTGGCTTCTTCATCAATAGGATGACAAGATTTAATTTCTCCACCAGGATGGCTGAAAGAGTTTATAAATGTACAATGTGGAGCTATAGGATAAGAATATTTGGGGACGTTCACATCGTTTTATCTGAATTAACAAGATCATTGGGAGACAATGGACAGATTAATGCAGCATTTTGGGATTCGAACCTGGGATCAGAGCATTGTAATCAGTGTTTTCTCCATCATGTTATTACCTCTGCCACCGAAGGTGAAGGAGGTTATGTTTTCACCCCTCTGTATTTGTTACTTGCAAAATCGAAGATTTTTCAAGTAGATTGGTTCGTCGATTTTGTTATTCTGTCTGTCTGTCTGTCTGTCTATTTGTTTGTCTGCCTCTATCACCTACAGGTCACAATTCTAAATCGATCTTCACGAAACTTCACCACATGGTAGAGTTTGTTACAAGCAAGAAGCCAATTGCTTTGAGGTCAAAAGGTCAAAAGGTCAACATAGGACAAAGGTCAACAACTGAGGTGGGATTTCTAAAATTCTGAATTTTCATCCGATTGACTTGAAATTTGAAGAGGATTTATATTTCAGGTCACAGAATTCAACCAGTGAATTATTTTTGAGGTTAACAAAAACCAAAAGGTCAACATAGACCCAACGTCAACAATTAAGGTGGTATTTCTAAAATCCTCAATTTACATCTGATTGACTTGAAATTTGAAGAGGATTTATATTTCAGGTCACTGAATTCAACCACCAATTATTTTGGAGGTTCACATCGGCCAAAAGGTCAACAAAGGCCAAAAGGTCAACATAGGCCCAAGGTCAACAACTAAGGTAGTATTTATAAAATCCTCAATTTTCATCTCTTTGACTTGAAATTTGAAGACTTGCATATTTCCTCATTGAATTCAACCACCAATTATTTTTGAGGTTAAATTTGTTTTATGGATTTTGTAAGTACAGTATGTGCTCTGCACGACATCTTATTCTTTTTTGTTGTTTTGAAAAATCTAAGATTTTCCAAGTATATTGGTCAGTCGATTTTGTTATTCTGTCTATCTGTCTGTCAATTGCCTCCAGATCACAATTCTAAACCGATCTTCATGAAACTTTACCAAGATGTAGAGATCGTCTCAACTGAGAAGCCGATTGAGTTTGAGGTCAAAGGTCATCTTATGGTTAAATATCTAAAATCGTCATTTTTCATCCGATTGACTTCAAAATGTAACAGCAATTCCATAGTACATTACTGAATTAAGGAACAAACTATTTTTGGGATCAAAAGGTCAAAAGTCAACTCAAGGGCAAACATCTAAAATCTATTTTCAACTGAAATATCATCAATTTACATCATATTAACTGGAAAATTGAACAGCAATTGCATCGTCTGTCACTTAAATGGGGAAACCACTATTTTTGAGATCAAAATGTCAACTCAAGGTCAAAGTTCTAAAATCATCGTTTTTCAACTGAAAAATCGTCAATTTACATCCTATTAACTTGGGAGTTGAGCAGCAATTGCATAGTCTATCACTGAATTCGGAAACCAACGATTTTTGAGGTCAAAAGGTCAAAGGTTAACTCAAAGTCAAACATCTAAAATCAACATTTTCAATTTGAAAAATAATAAATTTTTATCCGATTGATTTGAGCTTTAATTAAGATTGTCAATTTTAATCTTAATGAAATGGACCATTTGATGTATCCATGGCAACCTTTGGAGAGGGGGTGGATTTTGCAAGTATCGTGCTCTGCATGACATATTTTTCTAGCCTGGTGTTGGCTCAGTGGTTAGGGTGGCAGCTTGGGATCCTAGGGTCCTGAGTTCAAGCCCCGTCGGCTGCTGAATTAATACACCAGAGAGTTGACTCAGCCTGTCATCCTTCCGAGGTCGGCGAAATTAGTACCAGTTCCAGTGTGTGTACTGGTAGAGGGGCACTGCATCAGCGACACAGTCACGCTTCAAGAAATGATAGCTACCCCGGCAGCTAAGTTGCCATATGACCACCACCACCACATATTTTTCTTGTTTGTTTGTTTGTCTGTTTGTCTGTCTGTCTGTGTATAGGATATCTCAAAAAATTGTGGATGGATTCAGATGAAACTTGGTGGACAGTTTGGGTGTGTGACACGACGAACTGATTAGATTTTGGTGAAGGTACGGATCCAGATCCGACTGCTCTCTCTCTCTCTCTCTCTCTCTCTCTCTCTCCCTCTCTCTCTCGAGTGCAGCCTGTGGCTGCTGGTTGCATCATTGGTTGGGACGCGGCTATGCCGCTGATGCAGTGCCCCCCTTACCAGTACACTGGTACTCATTTTGCCGACCTCGGAAGGATGACAGGCTGAGTCAACCTCCTGGTGTATATTATTTCAGCAGCCAACGGGGCTTGAACTCAGGACCCCAGGATCCCAAGCCGCCACCCTAACCACTAAGCCAACATCAGGCTTATCCGACTGCTAAAACATTTAAAGTGATTCATAACCATCGAAAGACAGGGCCAAAATCGACATATAGCACTATATATCAAAATGTTGTTGACAGATTATGACAAAACTTGATGGATGAGTTTGGTGGTTAACTAGAATAAGCCGATTAGATTTTGGGTCAGGTCCGGATGCAGATCCACTCTGTCAGTGGAATACAAAACGTAAACTGTTCAGTCTGGTGAGGGTATGCACTCTACCGAGTGCAGTTCGAGTTTATACATGGAATTGCAATTTGGGCATTGGGGCAGTCCAAAGGCCAATAAGCTTTGCAAATGTTACTTTGATATGTGGGATGTCCCACTACTGTTAAGGCAAAAAATGATCACCTCATTATTATTTTATTTTGAGACGAAAAATGAATGCTATAGAATCGTCGACTTGTCATGTTGAAGACACCTTCCCATCATTATAATTTCGTGTTTTGCACATGGGTGCTGGGTTGCATCACTGCTGGAGGCACGGCTCTGCCGTTGATGCAGTGTCCCTTGTCGGTTAGAGCAGGAATTTGGAATTTGGCGAGGGTGTTGGTGAGAGCTCGCCTACTCTTCATGATGGACGCCGTGGGATCTTTAACATCTACCAACGAATGATGGCAGACGAGACCCCCAGTTTAACTTAATTCTGAGCGATGGCGCAAACATTGATGAATCACCCTGCTTGCGTAACACCAGAATGACAGTTTATAGTGAAGCTGAGATTCAAATCCAGGATAGACAGCTCAAAGGTGAGTGAACATATGTCTAAGCTATCCTACCAGCCCCACCTCCCCATGATCATCCTCGATTGTGGTTGTTTCACTAATTGTCACTGAAACTCATCCAGAGTATTTGGAATGGCCTGGATAGCATCTGTGATGAAGTTCTCTAATGCTGGCAGGCCTTTTATGGTACTTTGTTAGCAATATCATGTTTAGCCTGTGAATGTTTCCTTCTCCTCTTTTCATGATAGGAAGAAGTGAATCCATTGAACGTGACACCACCGATTTTGGCTGAGGATCAAGACAGAGGAATTCCCATGGATGCCCGGGCTGGAGTTCTCTACTCTCTGCTGATTGGTCTCACAAACATCAACAAGCTTTGCTTTCTGACATCACTCACTTTCTGCCAATGCATGGCTTACTTATAGACATTACTTGCTTTCTGGCAATACAGAAACAATGGAGAGGTTGTTAGAAGGAATCTCTATCGACAATAAAGTGACACCAAAATAAAAGTGACGAATTATAACTTTAGGCCTGGCAGGATTGCCTGAAGGTATGCACACTCGCATCTAAGCTGTCTCACCTGGGTTTGATTCTTGGCCCAGCTATAAACTATTAGCCCGGTTTTACACAGGCAGGGTGATTCACCAATGTGTGTGCCGTCCCTAGGATGGACATTAAACGCGAATTCCATCTGTCAGCATTAGTTGGTGGATGTTAAAAAAAGTCCCATGGTGTCCTTTGTGAAGAGTAGGCGAGCTATCGCCGTCACCATGGCCAAATTCCAAATTCCTGCCTTAAGTCAGCGTTGAGTCAGCGGCACGGTCGCACCCTCTGTCAATGATGCTATTCCGCAGCCTTGTGCTGTACATGAAAGAATAAGAAGATTACAACTTGGATTCTTTTCTAAGTAGGCCGATTTGTTTTTGATCATGCTCATTTGTGGAAAGTATCTATTGAAATAATTTAAACATGATAATGCTATTCATAAACTTTCATGTCATACTCAATGATAAATTAAAGGAATATTGAAGAGTCTAGATCAGTTAAAAGGAGTCATGTGATCATTTGTAGATCTGTCTATTACTGTTCCTTTGAGATAAAGCACATTGGCATTTAATATTATTGGCCAATAATAACAGCAAAAAAAGGATGTCTCAACACACCCCTAGTCTGACTTCATTCAGTGTCCCAATGTATCCCAGTTTCCCCCGACTGCATGATTATGAACTAGAAGGGATGACAAATCGGGCCCGTTACATTTTTGAAATATCATTCTGAACAGTACCATATCGTTTTTGTCCCTATCTCTCAATGGTGAAGAATCACTTTAAAAATTTAATAATTCTCGTATCCAGATCCGGATTCGAGCTTCACCAAAATCGAATCAATTAGTCCTTGCCACATACCCAATCTGTCCACCAAGTTTCATCTGAATCCGTCCACAACATTTTGAGATATCATGCAATATATTATATTAGTTTAGCCCTATCTCTCAATGTTGAAGAATCACTTAAAAAATTATCAGATCCGGATCTGGATTGGGATCTTCAGCAAAATTGAATAAATTCTTCCTTGTCACACATCCAACATATCCACCATGTTTCCTCTGAATCCGTCCAGAACTTTTTGTGAGATATCGTGCCATATATCATTTTTGGCCCTATCTCTCAATGGTGAAGAATCACCGAAAAAAAATTCTTGTTGTCGGATCCGGATCCGGATTTTCACCAAAATCTAATCAGTTCATCCTTGTCACACACACACCCAACCTGTCCACAAAATTTCATCCGGATCCATCCACAACTTTTTGAGATATCCGATACACAGACAGACAAACAAACAAGAAGAAGGCGTCATGTAAAACACGATATTTACGAAATCCATAAAACAAATTTGACCTCAAAAATAATTGGTGGTTGAATTAAATGACCAAATATGCAAATCCTTTTCAAATTTCAAGTGACTTGGATGAAAATTGACAATTTTAGAAATTCAGCCTATGTTGACCTTTTGGTCAATGTTGACCTCAAATATATGTGGCTCATTCACTGACCTGAAATATAAATCCTCTTCAAATTTCAAGTCAATCGGATGAAAATTGAGGATTTTAGAATACACCTTAGTTGTTGACTTTTGACCTTTTGGTCCATGTTGACCTCAAAAATAATTGGTGGTTGAAATAGTGACCTGAAATATAAATCCTCTTCAAATTTCAAGTCAATCGGATGAAAATTGAGGAATTTAGGAATCTCACCTAAGTTGTTGACCTTTGGCCTATGTTGACCTTTTTACTTCAAAAACAATAGGCTTCTTCTTTATGACAAACTCTACCATGTGGCGAAGTTTTGTGAAAATCAGTTTAAAATTGTGACCTGTTGGCAATTGACAGACAGACAAACAAACAGACAAGCTAGTAGCGACGAGGGACCGCGAGGACGAAGCGCTGGATACGATGCTTTTCATTCTGCACGATCCACCGACGAAGATTCATTGCCAAGACGTATTGGTCACAACAATTGTTCCTCTGCCTGGCAAGATTTTTCCTATTGCGTATTTTGCCAACTGGCACTCCTCATAAAAAAATGACGGTAAATAGACACCCTATTTTTGAAGGACTACCATTTAAAAAATAAAACCTAAATCAAAAATCGGCTCGAGTAAAATTTTCTAAATATCTCGAAGTGTTTAATTCCGAAGTCTCGTTTCTCCACATTCAAAACTGTAGGACAAGTATTGAAAATAGTGAACGCGGTTTTTCGGCCGCTGCATAGCAACGTCAGACAACGAAACTCAACGCGAACACTCCCAGTGCATATGGCACCTTTCGCCAAGTTTCATCGAAATCGGTTTGCTGGTTTGTGCTGTGGAGCCTCGCGTTGCAGACACACACACACACACACACACACACACACACACACACACACACACACGGAAAACCCGACAATAAGGATATCTAGCGAATCCCAATAAACTTCTCTCAATGCTCTTGTTTGACCACCTCCTGAGCCACACATTATTTTTCATAAGCCACGCCCACTTTTTCAATAACCACGCCCACTTTCCATAAGCCACGCCCGCTTTCCTACGCCACTCCCACTTTTCATCAACCACATCCACTTTCCCGAAGCTCCGCCCACTTTCCTAAGCCCCTCATAAAAAATGACGGTAAATAGACCCCCGATTTTTGAAGGACTACCATTTGAAAAATAAAACCTAAATCAAAAATCGGCTCGAGTAAAATTTTCTAAATATCTCGAAGTGTTAATTCCGAAGTCTCATTTCTCCACATTCAAAACTGTAGGACAAGTATTGAAAATAGTGAACGCGGTTTTTCGGCTGCTGCATAGCAACGGGTGGTTGCTTTAGGCCTAAGTCACATTTGCCACGGCGGCCGTGGGGTCTCCAAAATCTACGGCCACTAGCAATTATACGGCGGCCGCAGTATTTCCACGGTCACACAATGTAGCAGTCACATATGTTTTTATTTTTTGGGTAGCCGCAGCGCGTATTTAAAATTGTGGAGACCGAAAACGTGGGGTACCGTACGGTCTTTGATTTGATGTCGCACGGTGACCTTAGGGCGTTCCTGCGGCGGCCATATAATTTTCAAGGCAGACGCAAGGTGCCGCAAGGCGACCGCAAGGTGACCGCAGGGGGACCGCAGGGGGTCCTAAGGCGAATGTGCGGCCAGAAGGACGGTAACGAGTGGGTTCTTTTTTTTTTTCACCAGTTCTTTTGTTTCGGCTTGTCGAATTGCTACGGCGAACATAGAAATGAAAAAAAGTTATAACTCCGCGCTATAATTCCACGGCGACCCTACGGCCTGTAAAAATATAGCCATACGGCGTAGGCCACCCTGAGGCCACCTCAGAAACTCTGCGGCCGCCGCACGTTTCTGTCAATTCAGAGGGCGTACGGCCGCCATCCTCGCCGTAGAGCAAATGTGACTTAGGCCTTAGCAACGAAACTCAAATGTGCACACTCCCAGTCCATTTGGCACCTTTTCGCCAAGTTTCATCGAAATCGGTTGCTGGTTTGTGCTGTGGAGCCTCGCGTTGCAGACACACACACACACAACACACACACACACACACACACACACACACACACACACACACACACAGAAAACCCGACAATAAGGGAAGCGAGGACCAGACAGACAAGACAGAATAACAAAAATCGACTGACCAATATACTTGAAAAATCTTCGATTTTGCAAGTAACAAACAGACAAAGAGGTGTGAAAACATAACCTCCTTCACCTTCGGTGGCAGAGTTAATGAGTGAAGTGGAACCTTTTGATGCACAATGCAATCTTTACACATGTTGTGTCATATAAAAAGAAAGTTAATTTCCGTTCACAAAATGTGAAATATTCCTCCAGGATCTCCCGAAAATTTCTCCTCTTACTTGACCCTAAATCCCATCTCTGCTCGCCTTAATCTTCTTCGCCCAATCGAAGGGCTTGGAGGCTTCACCATTGTCATGAAGGTGAATATGTAATATTGCTTGACTAATTACTCTTACTTTATAGACTAAATGTCTCAGAAATTGGTGATGAATATATTTTCCATTACTCTTTTGCTTTAACTGACATCCATTGTATTTGCTTTAACTGACTTGCAGTGAACTTATTGTTTTCAATCTTAAAAGACTCCCTTCCACTACTCTTCAAGGTGACATAGACAAAAAACCCCAAGACTGCACTACATAGATTAATTATCAATGTTAACTGTTGCCTGTTTTGCTAGATGAGGTAGAGGAGTGTTTTTTAAATTAAATAAGTGATTTCATATGAAGCTTGAATTCAGTCGGAAAGGATGGCGCAGGGGGCAGCGCTCTTGCCTTTGAGCTGTCAAGTCTGGATTTGATTCTCGACCTGACCATAAACTGTAGCATTGGTGCTTCCCAGGCAAGGTGTTGTAACAACGAGTGCACCATCCATCAGATGCAATGTTAAGCTAGGGACCTGTCTACAAGCATTGATTGCTGTGATGGATTTTAACGATCCCATGTGTCTTTTGATGAAAAATCGGCGAGTTATCACCAGCACTCTGACAAATTCCAAATTGCTGCCCAAATCGCATTCGGTTGAATGCCAAGCCTGGCCAGCTGGTTCGTAAAAGACAGGTCAACAACACATGCTCTCTAAGCCACTGAACCAACAGTAAAATTAGGACATGGACCAAGTTGATGATTATGATCATCAAGTCAGACGAAAGAAAGTTCCAAATTATCAACTTTTTTTTTTTTAGCAACTTTTACTATGACAAAGCAATCCAAGTGGCCAGCCATCAACAGAATTTTTGACCCCACCACACCCACTTTCCCTCTGTCCTTTGCCACCTTGCAGACCTAATATGTAAATAACTCCCTTTCTATCTTCAGGTCTCTTTTACACAGCTCGACAGCTTTTCTCCTCTGAGATTATCCCTAACTTTGTTTAGCTTCAGTAATTTTTCAATTTTATTTACAAGGTATTTACATTGTTTAGTTTGTATTTTATTTGCAACTTATCCTCCTCCCTCCTCCCTCCTCCTCCCAATTTCTGGATTGTTCCACAACAGGCAGAGCAAGACAATGGACACCCATTGCCAGCATATGCCACACTTATTGTCAATGTTCTTCCACAGAATCTAGCAGCACCATCCTTTACTTTATCCAACTATCAGGTAAAAAAGAATCGATGTATGGATTTATTTTAAAAAATTCATTAACAATTTTATTCATCCCCTGATTTTTCTGGATCTTTGATTGATGTTTAATTATATACTCAAATCGTGCGTGCAACAGTGTGCTGCCAATTATCAAAATATATTATTTGGATCTGTCGATCATGAGTGTGTGAAGCACTTTTAGTGATGGAAGTCATCTGTTTTCAAAAAGCTTACAGATTATGCCCAAATGTACGATGTGACCTTCAGTGGTACTGTTATATTCCATAATAGTAAACTCAATGTGATTAGGACAGCAGGGATCATCCATTATTCCTGGTTGTTGCAAAAACGGTGAAATAGTATTGAAGATAAATTCCAGCTGGGCTGTGCTTGTGTGTGTGTGTGTGTGTGTGTGTGTGTGTGTGTGTGTGTGTG
>CM068952.1:153134150-153144404 GCA_035128595.1 Eptatretus atami
TCTTTTATCGCCGCCTGTTCAAGGAAAAAGACCAGAAAGAAGCCTAATTTTAGGCGGGGGATTTAACCCCCCCCCCCCGGGCGGATGAGCGTGCAAGCGTCAACGTCAGATCGCTGACCGTGAAAATGTTAAAAGTTTTGTTGCAAGTTAGTTTAGAAGCTTGCGATTCTTAATATGTTACTCAGAGATGCTATATTTGGCATGGAATTCCTTTGCAGTATATATTGATAGTAGTGGAAGTTGAAATTAAAACATAATTTCACACATGTTTTAAATTTGACCTTTTGAACTTAACTTTTTTTCTAGCACTCATCAACGCTTAAAGTTTCTGCTGCCGAAGTTATTTAGAAAGCTTGCCATTCATTTAATAGATGTTTACTAGGAAGCTGAATATTTTGGATGGAGGATTCTCTGGGGTATATTATTGAGTGTAGTGAAGTTGAATATAAAAAATAATTTCCAAATGTTTTAAATTTTTACCTGTTTTGAACTTAACTTTTGTAGCAACATCAACCGTTTTAAAGTTTTTGGTGCAAGTTATTTAGAAGCTTGCCATTCATTATATTGTACTAGGATGCTGATATTTTGGCATGGAGGTCTGGGGTATACCTATGGTGTAGTGAAGTTTGAAATTAACAAATGATTTTAAATTTTTTTAGCTCGCCTGTTCGAAGAACAGAGAGCTTTAGCGATACCCCCGCGTGAGCGTGAGCTGTCAGCGTGCAAAATGTTAAAGTTTTTGGTGCAAGTTATTTCCTTTCTAATGTTTTATCTCACACATTTTTCACCATATAATAACTATACAATACTTATTGCTTTTAAAATGATTTGGATCAGACTTCACTGCAATGCTTATATAAAAAATATTATTGGACTAGCTTTTTAAAAACGATAAATGTAAAAAAGGGCGAGCATCAGGTGGCTTTGACACACTCTCTGGTTCATAGTACTTTGCCCTCGGGGGCATGAATATTTTTCCAAGTCCTGTTAAACGGAAGTTTTTGAAGGGCAAAAGACGACTTGCGTCTGCAGTGTGTCTAAGTATTAAATTCAATTGATATAAAATAAAGGTTTTAAAGGTTGCTTAGAAAAAAAATTCAGAACTTTATAGTCTATTTGTTTCCTGTTTGTTTGTCCTTCATGATGTCCTTAAAAAGATCAAGTTTCCTGATTGGAATGATTTTCAATTTTGTTGACTGCCAGACAGGCAGCAGAGTAAAACAATTATCTCACTCCTCTCTGCGCATGTGCGATCGGGACAACTTCTGACCCAAATTACTGCTAAACTACAGGTTTGTTTTTCGATTCATGTTGAATCATGTTTCAAAGTAAAACATTCAATTGAAATCAAGTTGTTCTCACCATAAACTACGTATGTAGACAGAGAACAGACAGACAGAAGTTGAACCAAATTGCTTAACCCCTCTTTTTGCTTCACATGCACGGAGATAACTACAATTTTCCTTCGGGAACCAGTACTCCAGAGTCCAAGGACTATTAGAAGCAGCATGTTATTTGTGTATATGAAGTTAATGGTGTACCATGCGTCGTTGGTGACAAAAGATAATCAGAGAGAAATGTAAACTTTTGTAAATATGAGCAATTTATAAATATATTTTTTCTTATCTCAACAGTCCATGAAAATACTGTGTTGTAATGGTTAGAGTATCTGCTCTGTGTTTGAAAGTTGGCAGTTGTGACATATAACAGCGAAAGAAAGAACAAGCAAGGAGTCTGAGGTTGTCTATATACCCCCGAGTTGACCCTGCAAACAGCAAGCTATTCGACGACCATTGAAGAGAAAGTCAAGTGAGCAGCATGAAGTCTTGTGGCATATACCATCTTAGCACACTCCAAGAGTGCCATTGGTGATTCCCGTCCAGCACCAGGTCCAGGTCCCTTGGGGAAGCCGTATATGGCTGTGTCACCAAATTTTCCACAACAATGACGGTAAACATACAAAAAGACGTAAAGGCACAGACCTTCCAACGTTATCCTTAAATCTGTGTGGCTACACTGAGCAGCGTAAATTGTGTGACAAACATAAAGACTGCACGATATCCAGTGACAATAAGATGTCAAACTCTCCATCATATCAAACCTCACACCAACGACGAAACACCTCAAAAACAACACAAACTAAACACCACACAACAGGACAATGTGAAAAAGAGGTGAGTTGGAGCATAGAGTCGATACGGAAACTAGTCCTCTTATTTCCAACAGGTTTTCTTGCATTAGTTGAGGACACACAGAAAGCAAAAACGTTTGAAGGACAACTGAATAAAATCAAGATATATCTTCAAAATTTAGATTCTCAATTCAAGTGGTTACATCAGTTAAACATACCAGTCGCACAAGCCTATCCAAAGACAAAATAAAGAAATATCCGAGCAAAGCAAGATGAAAACAGCTAACAACTCGGGTACGAAAAATTATGCCAGAGAATCATTACAAAAGAAGAAAAGACAGGTAAAAAACGAAAAATGATATTCCTGTGGGTTGAATACAAGTATCTTCTCTGGAAAATGTTAAAGTTTTTGGTGCAAGTTATTTCCTTTCTAATGTTTTTATCTACCACACTATTTTTTACCAATTATAATATACAAATACATATATTGCTTTAAAATGATTTGGATCAGACTTCACTGCAATGCTTTATAAAAAATATTATTGGACTAGTCTTTAAAAACATAAATGTATAAACAGGCGAGCATCAGGTGGCTTTTGACCAACTCTGGTTCATAGTTACTTTGCCCTCGGGGCATGAATATTTTTCCAAGTCCTGTTAACGGAAAGTTTTGAAAGTGACAAAAAGACGACTTGCGTTTCTGCAGTGTTCAAGTATATAATTCATTGAAATAAAATAAAGGTTTAAAGGTTGTAGAAAAAAAAATTCAGAATTTTAGTTAATTTGTTCCTGTTTGTTTGTGTCTTCATGATGTCCTTAAAAAGATAAGTTTCCTGTTTGGAATGATTTTCAATTTTGTTTGACTGCCAGACAGGCAGACAGAGTAAAACAATTATCTCATCTCTTGCGCATGTGCGATCGGGACAACTTCTGACCCAAATTACTGCTAAACTAGGTTTGTTTTCGATTCATGTTCTGAATCATGTTCAAAGTATAACATTCAATTGAAATCAAGTTGTTCCTCAACCATAAACTGACGTTTGTAGACAGAGACAGACAGACAGAAGTGAACCAATTGCTTAACCCCTCCTTTTGCTTCACATGCACGGGATAACTACAATTTTCCTCAGGGAACCATTACTCCAGAGTTGAGACTATAGAAGCAGCATGTTATTTTCTGTGATATGAAGTTAAATGGTGTACCATCGGGTTGGTGACAAAAGATAGGTCAGAGAGAAATGTAAACTGTTTGTAAATATGAGCAATTTATTAAATATATTTATTCCTTTATCCAACAGTGCAATGAAAATACTGTGGTGTAATGGTTAGAGTATCTGCTCTGTGTTTGAAAGGTTGGCAGTTGTGGACATATACACAAGCGAAAAGAAAGAAAAGGCAAAGGGAGTCTCGGGTTGTCTATATACCCCCCACGAGTGACCCTGGCAAACGGCAAGCTATTCAACGAACCATTGAAGAGAAAGTCAGTGAGCAAGCATGAAGTCTTGTGGGCATTTACATTCTTAGCACAACTCCCCAGAGTGCTATTGGTGATCCCTGTCAAGCAGCCAGGGTCCCAGGGTCACTTGGGGAAAGCCGTATAGCTGGCTGTCACCAAAATTTTCCCAACAATGACGGTAAACATTACAAAAAGACTAAAGGGCACAGACCCTTCCAACGTTGTGATACTAAATCTGTGTGGCTACACTGAGCAGCGTAAATGTGTGACAAAACAATAAAGACTGCACTTATCCAGTGACGAATAAGATGTCAACCTCACCACGATACAAACCTCCACACCAACGAAAACACCTCAAAACAACACAAACTAAACACCACACAAACGGAAGATGTGAAAAAGAGGTGAGTTGGAGCATAGAGTCGAAGGAAACAGTCCTCTATTTCAAACGGTATTTCTTGCATTAAGTATGAAGGACACACAGAAAAGCAAAACGTTTGAAGGACCAACTGAAAAAATCAAGTATATCTTCAAAAATTTAAGAGAGTCTCAATTCAAGTGGTTACATCAGTAACAACTCAAGTCCACAAGTACCTATCCAAAGACAAAATAAAGGAAATATCCGAGCAAAGCAGATGAAAAGCAGCTAACAACTCGAGAAAAATTATGCCAGAAGAAATCATTGAACAAAAGAAGAAAGACAGGTCAAAAAACGAAAAATGGATATTCCTGTGGGTTAGGATATACAAAGGTGTATAAGATGAGAGAGTGGAAACACATGGGAGCAGCTATTTCATAAAGAGTACCAGAATGAAAACATTGTTGGATAAACTCGAGATTCCGTGAAAGTCATAATAACCCAACAGAAAATATTCACAGGTGAAGAAAATAATTAAAGAAGAGCAAGTTAAAGAAGCAATACAAATGGAAGGCTCACCAACAGAATGAGAATTGTACCAATGCAAGAATGGATGGCTTTCACTCGCATGCGGGATGAAAATCCCACACGACAGACTTTCACTGAAAACAAGCCCTCAGCAGATTGTGATGGAGCTGCACTGCCAATGGAAGGATAGAAGGCCAGTACATCCCCACAAGAGGAGCTGGCACCCCAGCCTCTCAAAGAGTTGAAGGATTTGAGGACCATGGCCTGATACCGAAAAAGAGTGATAAAGCACAACAGACGTGAATTCAGACTACAGCATGACATCAGAGGCCCAACGGGAGTGCCAAAGAACAGCAGAGGAAAAATCATGGCACAGACCCAATCCCAGAAGGGAGAGCATTTTCAACCAGCTCACCCAGACCAGGTGGCACAAACGCAGACAAAAACTAGAACAGTCACTCCGAAGAGCGCATACCTAAGCCAGGCTGATTAGTTTACGTTTTGTATCCCACTGATAGGCCGGATCTGGATTCGGACCTGGAATAAAATTTAATTGGCTTGTTCTTGTCACCTAAGCAACTCATCCACCAAGTTTTGGCCAAATCCGTCCATAATTTTTTTCAGATATTGTGCTTTATATCGTTTTAGCCCCATCACTCAATGGTGAAGAATCACTAAAAAAAATTCTCAGATCCGGATCCGGATTCAGGTCTTCACCAAAATCGAAACAATTCTTCCTTGTTACATACCCAACCTGCCCACAAAGGTTCGTCTGATTCAGTCCACAACTTTTTGAGATAGCCTGCTATATATCGTTTTTGGCCCAATCACTCAATGGTGAAACATCATTTTAAAAAATTCTCCAATCCAGATCCAGATCTGGTTCTTCACCAACATTTAATCAATTTGCCCTTATCACACACTCAACCTGCCCACCCAAATTTCGTCCGAACCCGTCTACAACATTTTTAGCAGCGTCTCGCGTAGCGAACGCTGCTCTAAGAACGCTCGGCGTTGTTATTCTTCTTCTTCTTCTTCTGCTTCTTGTTCTTCTTCTTCTTCTTGTGAAGACAAAACCTTTATATTCGGACTCAGCTCTTTTATATACATGATCCGGATCTCCTTAAATACTAAACACTTGTACACATCCCTCACTTGAGGGTGCCTTTTGAGAGCGTCTATCATGAACTTTTAAATATATTCGGCATTTGCTTAAAGTTTCGAAAAGTTCACGTTACTATTTAAAGATTATTCCATTTAATGTATTGTAAATTGTAAATACATTATTATTTCGTAAATACACTATATTTCGTAATACGTAAATACACTATGACGGGTCTCGCTATTGCTTAATCAAGGCACGTGACGAATATCAGAAGTAGTTGTTTTTTTTTTGTTTTTTTTTAGCCGACAAAACCTTTAGGATGCTGCTCTTGGACACATTTGTCCTTGTTTGAGATATCCTGCTCACAGACAGTCAGACAAACAGACAGGGGTGAAAACATAACCTCTGTCCCCCTGAAGTGGTGGAGATAAATATCAATTATGGCAGTGAAAAAAAAATAAACTGTGATGAAACGAACAAGAAAACATAATCTTTTTTATTTTTTAAATAACCTGAACAACCTTATACTGCTGAGAATTAAGGACAAGAAAGCAAAATGTGACAAACTAGAACCAGGAGCTGGTTCCCCCCGCCTTTTGGGTAGTATGAGGAATAGATCTGTGTAATATGAAAGCTAAATGTTGAACGTTTCATGAAACATCGTGTACACAAAAGTACATGAAGAAATGATCGGTCATGGACTGATGATCAGTCACTCAGACGGAACTAATTTTAATGTCCCCATCTCAGACGTTGTCAGATGGGCGGGGGACAAAAAGTTCTGGAAAGGAATTCCTGAATATCCAAAATAAAATAAGATAAGGTGGTGGATTGGATTGAAAATGAAAAACCACATATGGAGGAAATACCCCGAGTGATAATTATTAATGAAGAAGAAAAAAAATCATAAAACAACTAATAACTACAAAGCATCACAAAATGCAAAGCTTGTCCACGTCTGCTTTGTACTCAAACTAAACTTGACAAAAACAACAGATTTTAAAAAACAGAAGTAAAATATATTAACTAGCATAACCCGCGCTCTGCGCGACATGTTTGGGTGGGTGTGTTTGAGAAAGGAACTGATGCAGAGTATCAGTAGTAATTTTACTTTAATGCAGTAGAGTGGAATACGATTTCACTGTTTCAGAACCATTTTATTTACTTTTTTTGTACCATGCACCTCATATGGTCTTTGAGATAATGTAAGCCGAATATCACGTACTCGGCGCAGAACAAAGTCGAAGATAGCGCGACACGAAACCACAAACTCGGAAATAATATATAAGATTGTTGTTGTCCATATTCCCATTATTTAGGTTTGTTGAAATTTGATGACAAACGCTCAAATGATGGAAACGAAAGTATCGCAAAATTCAAGAGGACAAAAATTAAGAAACATGGAAGCGATTACTAAAAAAAATACCTGCCTTCTCCCGCTGCCACAGTGGACATGATAATAAGTCTATTTGTACTTTGTTGACTCTGCCCTTTGACATTTTGACAACTTATGAATTAGTGTTCTCCATTTTCTCATAATAAAGGTTTGTTTAAAATTTGATGACAAAAGGTCAAATGGTAAAAAGGTTATGGCCTGGACACATACACACACACACACACACACACACACACACACACACACACACACACACACACACACTACACACAAATTATTGCAAAACCCCATCTTCCACTATGCAGGTGGACGGGCTAAATATACCGGATTTTTAAAGCACTGGTCCAGATAGGGTTTAAGCAGATTTCTAGCTAAAGCAACTATATGATGTCTGCAAGAATTACACTCAGATATTTAATTAACCTGTTCGAGAAGAAAAGACAATCGACAAAAAGTCAATGGACAATGGACAAACCTTCCTAATCTCAAAATCTGAAGAAACACAACTGTCTCAGAAATATAAACCCCGAACATGCCGACCGGCAACATACAAGCTTTTAACAGGAATCATCTCAGAAGAGACCATTTAACCATTTAATGGAACAAAAATGCCTGCCGGCAGATCAAAAATGATGGAGGAGAAACTGCTGTGGAACAATCGACCACCTTGGTAAACCTCTTGGTAAAATCGGCCATCATCAAAAACTATACAAAGAGACATCAAACTTTCAATGTCTACACCTTGGATTGACGACAAAAAGGCATTCAATAGCATCCCACACTTGTGGATCATAAAAGGCATGAAACTACAAAATCAACCACTGAATAATTGGATTTTTATGAAAGGCGATAGAGCACCACATTGATGCTGCATCACTCAGCAGGAACAATTAATGTGCAAGATGGTAAAATACTGTTGCAGTCATAGAAATTAAAAATTATGAACCAGTGAGAAGTGCCAGTGTTCCAATGGAGTTGTCGTACAGTACAATGGCCACAATTGGAAATGAACGAGCTGGATACCAAAACAAGAAAATGGGTTAATATGCATAAAGTGTTATAGAAAACCATTTCACCCTGAGAATCTACCCACTGAGATGAGAAAGAGGTTGTGGATTCATGGATCTCAATCAGGTGCACAGAACGACGACTCTCGGATTGGCCGCATACGCAAAGGATCATTAAGCCCAATTTGTGCATGAACACGAAGAAAACAAACCAGAAAAACTGTGGATAACTCACATTGCAAAAATAGAACGAGTGCAGGAAGATATTCCTACAATCCAAGTATCTCTCTCTCTCTCTCTCTCTCTCTCTCTCTCTCTCTCTCTCTCTCTCTCCTCTCCTCCTCCTCTCTCTCTCTCTCTCATGATCCAGATGATCATTGAATCAGGCACTCAATAAGCGGAAGAAATTGTTCAAATCTGTCTCCTCCAGTCATTGCAATCAGCCCTCATTTCCAATGCAAAAGCATATTCCACCTGGAGGGAAAAGACCCATCCCTTTGTGTGGGACCAGGCCTGCCTGAACTTTCCAGGTATCTTGGAGATGCGCCTGCCCTGAGTCACAGTCACAGCTCAGTCGCAGACCCAGATTGCTGGATGAGCTTTAATATGCAGCCGCCTTGCTTGATTCAGAGGCTTATGACACCTATCGCTCCAGGCCACCAGCCTTTGTTTACAAGGTTCCTTCTCAGACCTTGACTGTGGTTCTTAGTGAACATATTTTCTTATTCTCCACAAGCAGATGCTCATGGAACCAAAATGTATGTGGTTATTTAATTAATTCCACCACAAAAACAAGTTCACCAACTAATTATGTCCACAGAATCCCAAGGAATTACTTTATATTTTACATTTATCAAGGGGAAAATCGGAAAACAAAGGCAATGACGCAGTTAAACAAAATGATATCTTTAGAAACCTCAGACTCCAGCAACAGGACAGCACGACAAACCTACTCTCTCATAAATAACACTAGAATGGCAATTGGTGGAGCGCATACCTCTGCCAGGCTGAAAGGTTTACATTTTGTATCCCACTGATAGACCAGATCTGCATCCCGACCTTAATCAAAAAACTGCTTGTTCTTCTCACCTCCAAAACCCATCGACCAAGTTTTGTCCTAATCCATCCACAACTTTTTGAAATATCATGCTATGTATCGTTTTTGGCCCCATCTCTCTGAGGAAGAAAAACTGACGAAATTCTAGTATACAGATTCGGATTTTCACCAAAATCTAATTAATTCGTCCTTGTCATACATCCAACCTGTCCACCAAATTTCATCTGAATTCATCAATAACGTTTTGAGATATCCTGCTCACAGACATACAAACAAGAAAGATGTCATGCACATCATGATACTTGTGAAATGAAATTAAACAATAATTGCCATAATTTGGAAAATGTGACTTCTCAAGTGTTTTACATGATGGAATGTTGTGCATTTTCTAATTGCTGCCTAATAGGTGTCTTACATGTTTTGGATGGCATTGACCTTGACCTTTGACTGATTTTGACAAGATTTTATGAATATATACTACACATGTGTACAAATAAGCTGTGTAAATTTCATTCTGATATCTTGAAAAATTCCTGAGGTTTGGCACAACCACAAAATATCACAAAAATATCCCATATGATTATAATGGGGGTGAAATTGTTGTCATGGACACCGTTTTCTCTTTGCCACGTGGAACGTTTTCACTGCCACATGGGACTTTTCCCTATGTCACTAACAGGGTCTTTGTGGGCTTAAAGGGTCTTCAGGGTCTTAAAGGGTCATTGAGTTGTAAAGGGTCTAGAGGGTCTTAGGGGTCTAAAAGGCTGGGTCTTAGGGGTCTGATGGGGTGTTTGGGGTCTAAAGGTTATTGGGGGTCTTAAATGGTCTTACAGTTAAGTGTCTTTGGAGTCTTGGGGGTGGGTCTAAGGGGTCGAAGGGGTTTAAAGGTTTAAAGGGTATAAAAGCTCTTGAAACGTCCAAAACTTAGGAAAGGTTTAAAATGGTATAAAGGGGTCTTAAAGGTCTAAGAGGTCTAAAAGGTGCAAGGGCTCTAAAAGGTCTACAAGTCTGAAAGGTATGTTCCAATAGTCCTGAGTTAATAGACATAGTCCAGGTCCAATAATAAGTAATTAATAGACGTACTCACTGTCCAACTTACATTCAAACAGTATGTAATTAATAAACATGCTCACTGGGGTAGACCAAGACTTCCCCTCGATGAGGGTTCACCGTCCACCCGTGTTTTTCAGTTTTGTATACAGTACAGTACAGTATA
>CM068952.1:153144414-153161035 GCA_035128595.1 Eptatretus atami
TATACTGTACATAGATATCAAGTGAACTGGATGAAAATTGACGAGTTATGTAAACTTGACCTTTTGACCAATTGCCCTCAAAAACAAGTGGATTTGAGCTTGTCCCTCCCTCTACCAGGTGGTGAAGTTTTGTGAAGATCAGATTTAAAATGTGGCCTGCAGGAGATTGACATACAAACAAACAAACAAGAAATATGTCATGCATAGCACGATACTTGCAAAATCCATAAAACAAACTTGACCTTAAAAATAATTGGTGGTTGAATTCAATGACTGAATATGCAAATCTTCAAATTTGAAGTCAATCGGTTGAAAATTGACAATTTTTAGAAATGTGTGCCGATGTCGACTTTTTGGCCTATGTTGACCTTTTGGCCTAGGTTGACCTCAAAAATACTTGTTCATTCAATTCAGTGACCTGATGTGCAAATCCTCTTCAAATTTCCAGTCAATGGGATGAAAATTGAGGATTTTTAATAATCCCACCTAAGTTGTTGACTTTTGGCCTCTGTTGACCTTTTGGCCTTTTGACCTCAAAAATAATTGATTGAATTCAATGAACAAATATACAACTCTTCAAATTTCAATTCAATCGGATGAAAAATGACAATTTAAAAAATTTAGCCAATGTCGACCTTTTTGGCCTAGGCTGACCTCAAAAATAATGGGTGGTTGAATTCAGTGACCTGATGTGCAAATCCTGTTCAAATTTCTCGTCAATCGGATGAAAATTGAGGATTTAAGAAATTTGACAAAGTTGTTGACCTTGGGACTATGTTGCGCTTTTGACCTCAAAAACAATATGCCTCTTGCTTATGGTGAACTCTACAAGGTGGTGAAGTTTTGTGAAGATCAGTTTAAAATTGTGACCTGTAGCCCATTGACATACAAACAAGCAGACAAACAGAATGATGCACAAGACCAAGCGATATACTTGCGAATCTTCGATTTGGCAACTAACAAACAGACAGGGGTGAAAACATAACGTCCATCCACCTTCGGTGGTGGAGGTAATAAACCGGAATACATGGGACACTCTCGGTAACTACACACCCCTTCCTCCTCCACCCCATATAATAGCAATAATAATCAATTTGCGCTTTGTAGCCTGTGGGATCGATCGCTAACAGCATTTGAGTTGACTAAAAACTTCCTTTCTGTGCATTGAAAATAAGGTGCGTTGATTTCCAGATTTGGATGTAAATCCGGCTGTCCCATTTGCATTTATGTTTGGAAGATAAATATCCGGCGATATATTTCAAAAAGAGAAGGCCATTGTTTGCTGGCATCCAGTCCAGGAGCCCAGAAGGTTTATTCAAGTGAAAAGCGCCGGAACGTTTGACCTCATGGGCTGATGGGGTCATCCACCGACATCACAAAAACGCATTGCTGCCGGGTCTGATCCATGGCTTTCCCCCTCGAAATCACTCAATTAGTGACGCCATTACCGAAAAACCTAATTTCCTCAATATCTAGCAAACTAGCATGATGAATATCACAAATAAGGTGTCCATACCCATGTTTTCATGGTCAATCATTACCCTGATGCTATGCATATTGCTAGAAAATGTATAGTTTACCACGTAAATGCATGGTTCATCAATAAATTGGTGACGCCATTACCGAAACCTCACTATCTGAAAAACTGTGCGTATAATATCACAAATAAGGTGTCTATACCGATATTTTATGGTCAATCATTACCCTGACGCCTTGTTATTACTGGAAAATGTGTAGTTTACCATGTAAATGTTAGCCCACCCGCTCATTAAGCGACGCCATTACCGAACAACGATATATGGAAAACTTGCAAATGTGCAGTTCACATAATTAACTTGATGTCCTCTTGGCATTACAAGTCTTCTCTATCACTTTCGTCACTCTCATCACTGTCCTCACTCGAAGCATTATCCGACTCTTCCTCATCAACTGGAATTATCTTCCACGCCATCCCCATCATCCTCATGTGGCCTGTGAGGGACTCTGGAACAGAACTTCCTGGATACAGTCTGGTTCAAAGCAGTTTGAGACAACTTCCATCCATAGTCTGTCGGACTCACCCCACCAGTTGGATCTGTCTGATCAGCTCTCTTCCAGATTCTTGCCACATTGTGTGCCCTTTTCATATGATTACCAAGTGTCTTGGCGCACGGGGGAAGAGGGGCACAGTTTATCTTCTTTATTCTGGCAAGGACTCCCTTCGTCACCACCACCCATTCGCATGAACGCCTTGTATCTGGCTTCATTAATGTCAGACGTTTTAAAGCCATACAGCATGCAGACAAAGGATGTAACAGCTTGGACGTCTACCTCCTCAGCTTTAGAGATCGAAATGCCATCACATGAGCTGTATCTGACTCCATCCGCTGAAAGGGCTTCTCTTTGCCCTTCTGTAGAAACACGATGTGAAATCACAACCAGTCAAGCGATGAAGGCCGATTAGTGCTTCAGTGATACCAGTCTTGTTCTTCTCAAGAATGTCAGCTAGTTTAGTGACATCAATGTACCTTCGGTGGTTGCCAGATCCATAGTCCATGATGATGTTGATCCCTTCCGACCTTCCAGAAAGCCCAAGCAGAATGATGAAGACGTCCGTATCAGTGGACCTTACTAGAATATTACCAGTGAAATGTTGTTTGCATGAAAGGCATTGAGTGTGTCAGCTTCTTCATGTCGACATTGGAGGTGATTCGGTTCCTCTATTTGCAGCACATCATCCTCGTTGTTCTTCATCTCCATACACACACCACCATGTGAAATATACAGTGTTTTTCTCCAAGAATTGAACCATATTGGAGCTTCTTCCATTCCTCCATTACAAACCGGCAAACTCTTCTTGAATGATCCACTTTTGAGTAACTCTGTGCCACTCTGTCGCTGAGCCTGTCAGGTCCAGTAATGATGAATGATTGAGAGTAGTTGAACGACGCAGGTTTCGCTCGGTATCTTTGATTGATGGTGACTGGTACTTGTCGAGCACTAAATGGATTTGCTCCCCACGATACAAACATACTTTTGCCAAAAGATCCTTTGCCATGGTGCATATGTGGACTTGCTGTGCTGCAGCACGGTTTCATGGAGGATAATACCGCCATCAATCACTGAGGCTGTTATTGGGAGAAGACTGTTGTCATCGAGAAACGCTTCCTGTCTGCTTTCAAGTTTCTTTGTGAGAGATGCCTTGTCCGTCTTCAGGGCACGTTTCTTTTCTCCTCTCTCTTTGCAAATTATACAAATGGGGGCGTCATTTGCCATGATCTGTAAATAACAAAAAGGGGCAGAGACCAATGCATTATTTGCCACATTGTAACAAAAGACAGATGGTACGACTCCAGTAGGCAACTTTCAGGGTGAACTCAACATTTTCAAGCAGCAATGCATTTTTGTGATGGCGATGGATGACCCCATCAGCCCATGAGGTTAAACGTTCCGGCGCTTTTCACTTGAATCAACCTTCTGGGCTCCTGGACTAATGCTGGCACAATTGCCTGATTGAGGATCAGCTGCAGTATCATTAGCCCTACCTGGAAGGAGGATCGAATGTGGATGTGGAACATGTATAATGTACCAAATGTTCTTTACGTACGTTTGTAATTATATACCCCCTGAATCAGTATCAACAAAAATTGAATCAAAAAACCTACAGAAATCCTTTCCAATGTTAAAATAACTTTAAATAAATTGTGTGAAGTAGGAGTATTTATCAGTCTTTGATAGCATGCTTTTCGATACAGCTGAGAAACTTTATGGATTTGTTTAACAGTATAAATGGAACAATGCCACAATAATAGTCTTACTAATAATCGTTGTTTAAAAAGAAATAGCGAACAAGGATGAGAAAAATTAATTTCAGGGAGTTAAAGAGGTCAACCCCGTGGGCTCGTAAGCCACAAAAAGGTATGCGAGTTATCCGATGAGATTACGTGGTACTGCATCACAGTTCAAGTACATTCTTCACACCCACTTGCATTTCCCTGACACCCTCCTCAGGGCTACGTTCAGGAGTCGGTGACCTTGGGTGCCTGGGTTTCAGCTGACCTCAACTTGACCCTCCCTCTCACATTGACTCCTCAAGACCCTGACATCCCACAGGTTGGAGAGTCTGTTCTCATTTGGTGTGTGTTGAAGCAGGGGATGGAATAATCTAGGGTTATGCTTCAGACTTTATATACATGATTAATGTTTCGAGCTCGTTCCTGTCCGGTAATGGCTGTTCCATAATAATCTCCCCTTCTCTCTTCAGGCAAATTGTTTTATAAGAGGGAAGATGGGAATTAATAACAGACAGAAATCGTTAATTAGAGCATGACATACTCATATAGTACGCTGGGGAAGTTTAAAAGGTCAAAGTGAGGTTTGTCGTTCATTATGTGTGGAGCTCTCCCTTTGATAATTTCCTTAATCAGCATTTGCTTGATCCCACTCTTATCGAGCTTCTTCTCATTATCCTGCTTCTCTCCCTCACACACATGAATGCATTTACAACCTCTCTGCATTTTCCCACTTCATTTCCCACTTTCCCACATTTCCCACTTCATGTATGATGGAACCCGTAGGGTGCTGACCCCGAGCTGCGCGTGACCGTGGCAGCAGACGGTGATGAACTTGTCCACTTTGAAGCTGTTCCGGCGGAGCAGTACACCTGGCGCCTTCGAGTCATTCGGCCACTTGACCGGGAGACCCAGAGCAAGCACAGGAACACGGCATGGAACACGACATAACACCATTAATACGTCGCTTTAACAAGCTATGAAGTTGAAGTCCTCTTCATCATACGATGGGTTAAAAAAGGTTATCAGAATGGGATGCTCGTACAGCAGTCATGATAACATTGTTTTCAGACGTTATGTAAGTATTGGATATATAACTAGAAGGGCACTCGGTGGAGCACATACCTCCGCCACATAATGCCTGATCCGTGAGAACATATCGGGTCCAATACATTTTTTAAATATCATGCTATACAGGACGATATCGTTTTTGGCTCTATCTCTCAATGGTGAAGAATCACTTTAAGAATTAAATAATTCTCGTATCCAGATCCGGATTCGGATCGTCACCAAAATCGAATCAATTCATCATGGTCAGACGCACAACTTGTTCACCAAGTTTCACCCGAATCCGTCTCCAACTTTTTGAGATACCATGCTTTATATCAGTTTTGCCCTATCTCTCAATGGTGAACAATCATTTTAAAAATTATCAGATCCGGATCCGGATCCGGATCAGGATCTTCACCAAAATTTAACCAGTTCTTCCTTGTCATATACCGAACCTGTCCACAAAATTTCATCCGGATGCGTCTCCAACTTTTTGAGATATCCTGTACACAGACAAACAGACAAACAGACAGAAAGGGGTGAAAACATCACCACCTTCACCTTCGGTGGCGGAGGTAATAAACCTGACTTGGTGGTATAATGGTTAGACTGTTAAATTGTCTGCTCAGAGACTGGGAGATTTGAATCAGTGGTTCACATCCTGTTTGAGTATGAACAACTTTAAAAATGTTATGTGCTGCTTCCGATGCCTTGGTGTTGGCTTAATGGTTAGGGTGGTGGGCTTGGGTTCCTTGGGTCCTGAGTTCAAATCCCTCTCAGCTGTTGAATTAATACCAGGTGGGGTTAACTCGACCTGTCGTCCTTCCGAGGTCGGCAAAATGAGTGCCAGCATGCTGGTATACTGTGTCGGAGTGGCGACCCGTCCAGGATTGTGCCCAATAGCCAAGGAGACTGCTTAAGCAGCACCAACGCTCTGCACAGAGTATGGTCCCAATGTCCTCCTCCTGCTTCCTTGTTGAACACTCAGCATTTAAAGGATAGAGCACTGTCAAACAACACTGGGAAGACAATGGAAAACCACCAACACCTTGCCAAGAAACTGCTTTGGCACCACCTGTCAAAGTCAAAATCAAAAAATATGTCATGAATGAGGAAAAAAAAAAATAATCAAGTTGCATTTCTCAGACATTTTTGAGTATCTCCTTCCAAATAACTTTTTGTACACCGCACATAGTATACAGTAAACTATCATCTCTTTAATCAGTTAATTTCGTCATTATAGGATTGATCCAGAACCTGGCATCATCATCTTAAAAGTTGTGTATTATGCCCCACACCTCTCCCGTCTCCTCGTCCCGTATATCCCACGGTGTATTTGATGAAGAATAGGCGAGTTATTGTCGGTACCCTGAACCAATTTCAAATTCCTGTTCTCTCCATTGGGAAGAGAGAATCAAACCACCCACTGTAGTCCTTGCCCCGAGACTGCTTCGGCAACACCAACCGCGTCCTTTGCCAGACTACAGAGCACAAGATAATTCCGATTTCCATTTATTTCAGGTGTCTGTAATAACCATAACAGTTAAAGATGATATGTGCAGCCATCACAGACCTTCAGGCCAAAAGGCTGTTCATTTCTTGGTTTTGCAGTGTAACAGTCTAATGTGGCAGAAATTTAAAGGCGAGTCTCCACATCTCTTCCGAATACACCTGAGAACCGTTCAGTGATGTATTTTATTCTTTAATGGATGTGCCCGATGATGCAAATTTATTTGGTCATTCCAATGCATAACCTGAAAGAAATGTCAGCTTTGATCGCCATCGTAAAGCGTGTAATGGAGTTGAGCATCAATAGCAATAGGGCATCTCATCATATTTGAGATTTTGGAGAACAGGTGGTCGAGCAAAGTAAATTCCACACATCCTCAGTTAAATTGATGAAATGTTGATTTTTTATTTTTAAATCGGTAAATACCGTCTTGGGACCAATAATACTTCCTGGAGTGTGTTGTTACTGCTGACACACCTTAGCTTCACGAGTTGCACCTGCAATCGAATTGAATTGTATTGTCCGTGTTGCCTGCCTCTTCCTTAAGTTCATTTGACTTGTTCATCATAACCTGGGGGAGGAGGGTGAGGTGGGGATGGTGGCAAGATGGTAAAAAACAAGGGAAGGAGAGAAAATGGAGAAGGAAAGTGAAGTTAGAAGCGGAGAGAAGAGAAATGGTAAATGAGGCTAAGAATAGCTAGGATTGAAGGGATTGAAGGAGATTCTATGGGAGAGAACAGGAGAAGTGGCGTCAACAATTTTGTGTTCATATTATGTAGTTGGACATTTATTGGATCGCTTTTGGCGATTGCTTATGTTCCTGGTGATTAAAAGTCGTGTGTGTGTGTGTGTGTGTGTGTGTGTGTGTGTGTGTGTGTGTAGCTAAGAGTGTGGGATGGAAAGCATAGCGGAGTTTCCAGCTTGACAGTCACGGTTTTGGATGTGAACGACCATGCACCGACCTTCCAGCAATCCTTGTACCGGACACATATCCAAAGTGACTCGCTGCGTGGCTTCGTCTTGCTCACGGTATTACCATGGCAATGATCATTAATTCCCGCAGGGACTAATCACATAAGGCAAACAGTTTCAGAATGTTTTGCAGGAATGGGCTGGACCAATAATAATCCGAGAGGTATAACATTTAATATGTCAATTTTGACAACAGCATTTATATTACAAGATGCAGGTTTTTTAAATTTTGTATTGCTTTAAATTTAATTGCTGTGAAAGGCTGCCAACAAAGTAATCTTACTAAGATAACTGGACGTTATTGTGAAGTCTGTATCTCAATGGAGAAGTGAAACATGTGGATATTCAACGAAAAAGTCGAAATTAGTGTAAGTGGATGACATGTTAACACGGTTTCATGAACAGACTTAATGTCAAGCCACGAAGTTACTGATCACCCTCCTCTTAACTATCCAATGCAAGAGCTTTATGACTGAGTTTTTTTTTTTCCAAGATCTTCTTAACAACCTATTGATTTAAAGCAAAAAACCGAATGAATTGTGCTGAATAATAACATGTAAATAAAAGTGGACAAAACCAAGCTGGATGAACCAAATCTCCTGACAGTAGTCATTGGCAAAGCCGATATTTTTATTTCTTTCAAATTCTACATGCAGTCATGTTGTATTCTGGGCTAACAAAATAGCTGAGTGATATGTTTATTGCCCTTGAGCTGTCTAGCCTGGGTTTGAATCTCGGCTCAGCTATATTTTTTCATCCTGGTGCTTCATGTTTATGGCGAGGCATCATTGTGCGAGTGCTCTCTCGGATGATCAAACGTTAAGTCAATTCGTCTTTATCGCACATTCAACATGTCCACCAAGTTTCATCCGAATCTGTCCACAACTTTTTGACATATCCTGCTCACAGCCAGCCAGCCAGCCAAACAGGGGTGAACACATCACCTCTGTTCACCTTCGGTGGCGGAGGTAAAAAGAGGTGGATTAGCAGTGCCTTGAGGCAGTCTAATGTTTCATTGACTGTAACGATGGTTTATCCTTTTAGATCGACATTTTATTATCATATCTGGAATAACCCAAGCTGCATTCTAAATTCATCCACTGATATTTGCACTCATAATTCCATTCCTGCCTGCATTTCATCCGTATTCTTATTATTACACTGCTTTTAGGGTGGCACATTTGTTCATGATGTAAAGTGGTTCAATTTAAATTTGCTCCGAGAAGCCCAGTTTTTAAATGGCTCCGACATTTGTATCTCCTTCTTCACACACATTCCCAACCCAATAAAATGGCTTCATTATCATTGGAATTACTCGACTTCAAATATGTTTGCACCATAGCTCCTTATTCATGCTCTATATAAACAATCTTTATTCTGCATCGCATTGTCCAACACCTGGTGGTGACCTAATGCTCGGGACATTGGACTGCTCATCCGAGAGGTTGTTGGTTAAAATCCAGAAGGCAGATGTTGGTTATGATATTGTCAGTAAAAACCCAGCTGTCTTATGAATGATGAAGTGAGAGGATAAGCTACCTGTCCAACATAGTCTAGTCTAGTCTCTACAGTCTACATGAAGCCACTCTACTTATTGTGATTAACTATTCCTCCATGATTCTACACTTCTGTATAAAAACAAATTATTAATGTCCTCAGGACAACTTAGGAAGGACACGAAAATGCCATCACCTAAAATGAACTGCCCATCAAATGGCTGTAACCTGCTGCAAGCACAATGTAAAGAACTCCACTTACTAAACCTCTTCTTCCTTCCCCAGTTATCTGCTGCCGACTTAGATGAGGGAGAAAATGGCCTTGTTAAATATTCAATACTATGGCAGACATTGACTCGTGGGATGGGAAGGACCTGGGGTGACGTTGATACTTCAAGTGGTCCATTCGCTGTGGAAGAGTCCTCTGGAGACCTCTGGGTATCCAAGCCATCCTCCCTGTTTCCAGGCCGAACCGCAACGCTGTCAGTGGAAGCCAGAGATCAAGCACCAATGAGTCTAAGCAGGTAAAGTTAACAGTAATTTACACTGCAGTTTGGAGTAATTGACTCATGTATATTCGATCCCAAAATAAGATATAATTATTAATTTACATGTAGCATACTTTGTATCAAAGGCAAGCATGTCCAACACTAGATTTTGCTGTCACTGGTTCAAAGTGGAATGAGAGTCCCATTAAAAGTTCACACAATCCAGAGAGTTCAATGCAAAGCAACATCCCGGCAGTTGTATTTGAATTTTGGCCTTGGGTAGAGCCCTTGTGCATCATTCAGCAACAATACCATACCATTCAGGACCTGTCAAGATTTATTGCTTTAGAATATTACATGAGCATTGTAAATTGCAACATAAATCTCCTTCTGCCTGTATTTGTCTCGGCCTTTCGATCAATATTTCACTATTCTTCCCCATCCGTCTTGTATGCAATTCTCTGCATCCATATATTTATTTTTTGCCTTCAACCCTTTATTTAACCCCGAACCTCCACCTCCCACACTGCCCATCTTATTCCTTTACTTCCACCAGATCACTGTGTCATGCATTGATAAGCTGTTTTCAACACTGTTCCTCCATCCTTGCTCCTTAGGTCATCAGTGACTACGGTATCCGTAGTGATACTCCCACCAAACAATCAGTCAGCACCAACTTTTTCTGATCTTTGTCCTGTCGCTTCTGCCTCTGGTTGTCGTTTGGAATTGACTCTCAGTGAGGGGGCTCTGGAGGGGAGTAACATCTTCAGAATTCGGGTACAAGTGTTTGCTGCAACTCACATTTTAACTCTGATGTTGTTGATGCCATTGCAATGTACTTTTATGTAATCGATGTTTTTTTGTTTTTTTGTGGAATACAATAATTGTTAGTTCATTAAGCCAGCTGGATTGTTCAGTTTTCTTGCTTCAGAACCGTGTGAATAGGGGTTATGTAAGTAGTAGATTAATGGGGTTTCTGAAGCACCCATGCAAATGAATGATGAATGGGAGAAAATATGAATTGATCCCCGAAACCCCTAAACAGGAGGCTAATTCCTCCCATACAAATGTATAGGAGAACTCTCTGACTCGAGACCCATCAGGACAAAAGAAAAGCATGATTTTCTGTCATACAAATGTATAGGGAGAACTCTCTGACTCGAACCCATCAGGACAAAAGAGGAGAATGATTTTCTGCCATACAAGCTCATGTTAAATTGAGACTGTCTCAGGGCCCAAAAAAACCTCATACAAATTAATAGGGGAAGCTTTCTTGCTCAAGGCCCATCAGTCAAAAGAGGAGAATGATTTCTCTCTCTCCCCTCTGACTCTCAGTCCATGGGTCAAAAGAAGAGATCGATTCTCTCCCCATTACTTACTCCATTCAAAGTGAGCCAATGAATATTTGATCATTTTCTACTTCAGGTATAAATTAATTTTCCGATTACATTCATCGCCATCGAGTATGTTCACAAATATTATTTTTAGAACTTAGTTCTTGGTCTAAATATCTTTGTTGAGCAGAAATAAAATGATAAACTTCTCTCAATGCTCTGTTTGACCACTCTGAGCCACATATCATTTTGAGATTATAGTAAATTGTTTTTCCATTGTTTAATTGATAACCATCAAAGTTTTCAGTCCATTCAAGGGTATTAATTTTTTTCTTTACATCCTCTAACTTATTTGTAATTAAATTTATCCACTTATTTGTTTTATCTACTTTTACCCCGGTTATTTCTTCAATAAGGCTTATTTGATATTTCTCACATTCTTTATGTTTTCCATTTAAGTACCAAGGTTGATTACATCTCCACTCTTTGGTTTGGTTATTGCTTGGTTCATCATTTATAAATCAGTAAAAGACGGTAGTAGTCCCTCAGCACTTATACTTATAACCATTAGGGAGACTATTAATTCCATTCTCTAAAATATATCTTATCATCAAAAGCTCCTAATGCTTTCTTATTTATCTCTTCTGTATATCATTGATGTTTATAATTTCTTATTGTATTCATTTTCTTACTCTTCCTTCTTAAGGTTAAACAGTTGAATAAGTTTAAAGTTTATTGTTTCCTTGATTATATTTTTCTTTATTCCCTTTAGCTTCTTATCACATCTTTCAATGTTATTGTCAATATATGTAAAAGCATAAGCCTTTGATCTCAATCCTATAAATTCACGCATAACCTTCCCACCCAATTCATCTTTAAACTTACCAATACCTTTGCGTTATTTGATGAAAACAACACAACCAGGTTTATAATTACTTGTATCATACATATCAATATTATCAATCATATCCTCATACACATCACTTGTCTTAATTTCTAATATAAAACTATCGTATCCATATATAACAATGACACATTATCCTTATACTTTATTTAAATGATTATAGTAATAGTCATACATTAACACTTTGACAAGTCAAGAATTGATGTTCCGATATAAATGGGTTTATTCATTTTAATACTCTCTCTTTTTCAAATGTATAGCACAAAAGTTCTCTGAAAAACACCTCCGCTCGTTCAAAACTTGGTCTATTAATTAACTTTGAAGCCTGTTTCCCAGATGTAGAAAGTCTTATGTTTTGTCGATTCCTAACATTTCCATAGTCTTTCCAAATATAGCATTATTCATTAATTTATAAAAGTTCTTCTCAAAATTTGTTTCTGCGTTTTTCTCTTTTTTATTAAAATCAATATATTTCTCTAACCAATGACTTTGTTTAAATTTCAAAATTCTATGAATTTTCCTCACTCTCAACCCAGCAGTAAAATATGTCTCAAGTTCCTTTGATGTAAAACATAACTTTCTTTATCATTTAATGTAGTAAGTAGTTTTTCTGAAGATTTACCTTTTATATAAATGAATGTTGGTAATCACTTAACCATTCTTTTCTCGGACTTTCTTATCGGAGGCATAGGTAGGTCTCTATGTTTATTATGAAGTTCTTCAGGGTATTTTAAATCAACCTCAAAATAATATCCAACTTCAGCCTCATCCAATTCTTTTTGAGAGGAGATAACAATATCAAGTAAAACTTTTCATAAGTTTTTCTTCAACCCATTTAAGTTCCCATAAGGTAAAGATTGAGACATAGCCCACCCATACAAATTGTTAGCATCATAATACATCAGGTAAGAGTTGTCCTCATTCTTATTATAATCAGGAAGATATTTGTTATTTGCTTTAGCATATCTCTTGGAACATACTTGAGATATTCCTCCTCTTTAGCCTTCTCTATCATTAAAAGCATATCTATATCACTGATTAATTCCAAATTTTATTTTGTCATTTTTAACATAGCACTCCAAGCCAAAGCCGGGGCCGTGTAATAGTGAGCGGGGTCTAATGCATAATAATTTTTATTATGACAGACTGTTCTAAAAGTTTCAAACACATCACTTAATAACAGTACATCAGTTTTAAGATATAAATCATGATATTCCCCAAGATTCTTTATATTAAACTTCTCCCAAACCTTTTTAGCTTGTGTATAATCTTCATCAAAATATGAGTATTATTTAACTTTCCATAGAAACTTTCCCTTGAAGGAAGTTGTGTTCTTTAAACTTCTCAAATGAATCCATATAGTCATACGGATATATTCCCTTTTGTGATAGGAGATCAATCTCTTCTTGATTTGAGAAACATGATTTAAGACTCGGGAAGTTTTTAATATTTGATGCTAACTCAGATAATGAATCTCCCATAAACTTGTATGTGTCAAGAAATCTGATATGGGTTATGGGGGATGTATAAATCATTTTTTGAATGAGATGTATTTTTGATCTGTGTTTGGAATGGCGAAAATATTCCGAATGTCTTTGAAAGTTCATTTATAAATAGATGTGTGTCATAGTGAGCGTTGTTGTGAAGAAAGACAGGAATAAAATTTGGAGTATTGTAATTAATATTACAACAAGAATGAGCGGGACCTCTATATTTACCAGTAAGATGACAGTGATCCCTAACCTTGGCCACTCCCTCAATTTCCTCATCACAAATATGACAGGTACTGTTCTCTCTAAATTCCTCTTCCTCTTCCTGTGTTATTGACATTGATTTATAGGTTTTCACCATTATTTCTCTTAGTCTTATGCAATCTTTTTCAATCGTCTTACAAACTCCTCTGAGGCATCTTCCCCCTATAAAGTTCTAACTTGTTGTATTCATCACCACAGCTGATTTAATATAATAACAGAAACCACAAGGAGTATGTTTTTGGTATATATTTGTGTATGATTTATTTGGATTTGGAGAAACAGTATCTATCTTTTCAAGGATACTTTCAAAATCAGCATATATACAAAACGGATGTTTTATAGATTTGTTAAAATCTTTGAATGATATGTTTGAACCTGCTTTTGTAAATTAATTACGGTTGATTTATGATTACTACAATATTTGAATGTTGATTTAATCATTCTTTTGTGTGAAAGGAGTTGAGGCATCTCTTACAAGGATACGTTTTGCATTTCTCTATATATTTGATTTTGGTTAATCTTGAGAAATTTTTGATGAAAGCATAATGTGATTTTTCCTCTGAAGTAAAGTGGAGAAGGTCAATGTGTGTTTCATCATTTTATAGTTGTTTGAAATTTTTAATATCTGAACTTTGTTTGTATCCGTTAATCCATATACATTAACAGATAGTGTATTCATTTCTTCAAATTTAGGAATATCTCTCAATGAGATTGGAAACTTTAAATCTTTAACATTTAATGTATTCTCGTATTTCTTATAATGTTTAACCCTTTCAGGATTCCATCATGGAGGATGTAAGTGAGTAGAACAGACCATAGAAAACATTTATTATCTTTGTTTTGAATATTAACAACCGCTTTCTTAAGTTTTATCTTTTTTGGTAAATCAATATAAGAAGAAGCTTGAAGAGGATCTGATTTTAAGATGTGTATATCTAAAAAGATTATTTTTGTGATAGTAAATCCACTACCTACTACAGTGTTATCAACATCTTGTCTTGTCTCTGGAGATCATCGTAAACATCACATCTTACAAAATCTTGAAATGATGAGATAAAGTGTGGGTTTGTCCTCATTAGAGGAGTAGTTTCATCGTCTTGCCTACCATTTTCAATTTACCCCATATAAAACTTAAAAGTTTTCATTTCACTTAATGTGTTTTTAATTATAGTTTCAATACTTTGTTTAACCATATCAACAGCTTCCATGATTGAAGATGGTCCAGGGTCTTGAAAACGAAACAATCTTATTTTTATATGCCCTTTAAATGCCCCCATCAATGTTTTCAATGGAGAATTTAGCTTCCCTTTTTTCATTGTTCTTGTGTTTGCGTGATTGAAGATGTCTATTATAATTATTTTAAGAATATCATTCACATCTATCACAATGTTTTGTTTCTTGGTCAAGTGGAGATATTTGATGAAATAGATTAAATGTGTGTTTGTTGGTTTGATGGTGTTTTTATAATATTTATATTCGTGATTACAAACATCGCAGTACTTGTATTCATCATATTTATATAATAAAACTTTGCTTAAACTAAAATTTTCTTGATGAAAATTTCGTTTAATTTATAGGTGAATCTGTGCTTAAAACCATTTTATCCTCCAACTTTTTTCACTTAATAAATACAATGTTTCAAGACACAAAAGACAAGTTTCAATCAATCTCTTCATTTGTTAAAGATACTGAGAAATAGTCAAGGATGTAAAATTGGACAAAGATAAATATAACAACTATTGGATAAAACAATTATGGTGGATAATATGAGTTCTTCAATTTCCTTCAGTGGAAGAGCTTTTAGTATATCTGGAAGACATCAATTAAAGTATCTCTAACAAAAGTTTCTCCTCCCCTTCTGGCAATATATTCAAAACTAGAAAAAGCAATGAAACAAGAAAAGTATCAAAAAAATAAAAATCTTATGGATGAAGCTTTAGAAAGAAAAGATAAGGCCATCTGTAATATGCAAGGTGAAATTGTATTTTTTCAACAACCCTAAAGATGTAAATCCTGATGAAATCAAGGATGTTAATATATCAGGTGAAATGACATTTCGTTCAATAGTAGTTAAGGATCATTTTAAAATTACCTTTAATATAAAAAATGTAGCAGTTGAATCTGTTAATGAAAAAAGTATATAGATATCGATGTAATGTTTTTTCTACTAACTAAATATGAGTCAATATTCAACTGAAGATTTGAAGATCATGAGAGTGATTATGTTACCGAGAGTTTGTGTTCAAACGACAGTTATGATACCGAGAGTTTGTGTTCAAACGATAGTTATGAAAGTAGTTTTATAGATGATTCTGAAAGTATCGAAGATGATACCGAAGATGAATTTCAGTTTAAGTAAAGTTTTACTTTATAAATATGAATAGTTTACTCGATTTTGAGCTCTTGAATTCCCTGATTCTCCATATGACAAATTTGAGAATTGTCCTGTGTGTGAAAGATGGGATTAAACACAGAGTCAAAAGCCTATAAACAATGTATATTCTGTGATTATCTTCTAATTATGATAATAAAAAATATAAAGGAAAATAATTCTTTTAGATTTACAAGAAAAATGAATTACTTTACAAGATTGATCAGAGAAATGAATGTAAAGTATGAGGGTGATAATACACCTTTCCTTACAAGGGAAGAACTGAACGTATTAGAGAATGTTCAAAGGATTGTTGTTATATATTATGACGATTGTCATTTTCAGGGAATATCAACACACGATATTGTATAATAAAATAATGGATCATCTTGAAATTAAACCCGAACTTAGGAAAAATATAGAGTTTCTAATAAAGCCAATAATAAATTTAATAACCTGTTTTCCAAATATATAAATGAATGATTTTTTGCCCATTTGGGAAATAAGATAAATTTAACAATCATAAAAATCTTCCAAATGCATTAAGATGTCTCATCGTTGGTTCAAGCGGATGCGGAAAAACCTGCTTACTTTTGAAGATGCTCCTGACTCCCAACTTTTTAGATTATGATAATTTAATAATTTTCACAAAGTCGAGGTTTCAACCAGAGTATCAAATACTCTCACAAGGTTTTAATGCTGGTCTTCAAAAAGAAGATATAATCGGTTTATTTAAACTTCACAAAAACCTAAATGATTATAACATTGAAGATATAATACAACTATTTTGTGATACACAGAGATGTAAAAAGAAATCAAAACCGATAACTGTATTCTTAGTGATAATACGGATGATATACCGTCTCCCCAAGATTTGGATAATCAAAAAGAACCTCGTTATCTTTGATGATTGTTTAATGAGAGAAACCAAATGGTAATGGACAGCTACTACACAAATGGGAATTCTCTCTC